>JAROYC020000013.1:1013290-1042168 GCA_029619255.2 Dynastes hyllus
CATGATTTATGCTTCCTCTAAATCCCCCCCATGGTTTTAAATAATGTTGTCTACACAACTTTCTTTGGGTAAGAATAATAGCCCACGGCAGAGGCTGGGGTAAAAAAGGGGCCTTTAACAAAAATTTTAATTTTTGAATATTTTCCTTCCCAAAATTATAGAAATCAAACTTTTTGCAAAAAATTTTTGTGACCCGAAAGGTTTTCAAGGCTGATTAATTAGTTGAAATGGGATTTTCGCCATCCCCGGGTTCCCCGGGGGAATGTTTTTTTGGGGAAATTGCCTGGGGTCCCTCGACCCGTCGCTGTTGGCACGATCTCCCGTTGCGATAAAATTTGTTGAAAATTTACAGCAACATTTATTACAATTTAAATCTAATAATAATAAATAGTTAAAATTTTAAAAAAAAATTTGTTTTTATTTTCACGCCTGAACAAAGCTATCAGCCGTAAAAACCCCTTTCACCTTAGCAATGGAAAAGAGTGAAATTTTGGTACTTAACATCTTTTAAAATTTTTGGGGAGGGGGATCAAAGGGCGAATCGGGTCGATGGGAACTGCCTTAAGGCGCTTTCCCCCGGGAACCGGAAAGGCGAACGGGCCCGGACAAACCCAATAACAAGGATCAGAAACTGGTTCAATTGTTTTATTTGTTTCGAGAGATGAATAGGAGCACAATCAAGAGCAAGAGGATGCAATATTGTCATACGTAAAACAACTCTAACCTGAAATTATTAAAATAAAATACGGATTTTTTATTGGTTTGAACTTATTCGGAACGCATTTTAAAAAAACCATTTTTGCATTTCGTCATCTATACGCGGTTATTCGCGAAACGGGGTTAGTTTTTTCAACTTTTTGTTTTTTTAATTTGGCTTCAATTTTGGGGGCCAACCGCACGAACTGAGGAATCGTTGGCTTTTGATTTTGGGGTTCATCAAATAAATTCCGCGATTCCTTTTTTCGGTCCCAGTTAGAGTAATTTTTTTACCTTGTGTAGATGTCGAATTCCAAAGCGCTTTTTAAAATACCGGGAAAGGTGAATGAATGGTCCTGTACTCCCAAAAAATTTTTCTTCTTTATTTACTTCAACAGTCCATTAAACAGCTTTTTAAAATGTTGCAGCCACCCATAATATTAAAGTTACGTACACCTTGTTAAGTTTTTTACAGAAAAATAATGTTTGGCGTTTTGGCGTTGTTTAAGGAACCATTTGTAGAGTAATAAAAAGGGGGTCCATAGGGGTTTTGGGTTTATAAGAATAGAAAAATTAAAACAAACTAAACGGGAAAGCAGGGATGTAGTGTCGACCTTGAATATAAATCATTTAAACCCCCCGGGGAGAGATTTTTTTAGTACCGGGTTTAGTTTAGAAATTTGTCAACGGTCAAGGTTATGTACTTACGTGTCCTTTTGAAAATATAGCTGGTTTTTTTTGTGTGTTGTAGTATTATACCAATACATAATTGTGTATCGTTTCATATAGAACTAATATTTACATACCTAAGAAAACAATGCCTCGTAATAGATTTGCTACTAATGTACATAAGTATGTGTCACTTTTTCCCCATTTAAAATATGACGGTATGCATTTTTTTGTTAATATGAAATGTTCGTTTGGCTGCATTGGACAGAACTGATTGCCAGAGGCATGTCAAGGGTATTAAGCATATGAGAAATGCAAGAACTGAAATCCCTTTAATACACTATTCCTCATACATTTATTAATTATGTTTACCTCTTGTAATCTTCCGTTGTCGTTGGTAAGAAACAGCTTTTAAACGTTTTGGCGACAATACGTTCAAAGTAACCATTACCCTCACAAACACAATTACAGAATCATTTGCCGCGAATGAAAGAGATGCTAGAAAATGTGTAAACGTGATTTGTATTCCAAAAAATTGGATTACCGTGGATAAACGACGATATGAAAAAAACAGTATTGTGAATGTAATAGCTCGCGTTTTATCTAGCGAGAACAGCATCTCGATATTTGTTAGCTTGCAAACGTGTCAACAATGTACGCGGAAAAATATTCAAAAGTGATAATGAACGCTTTAAAAAAATTTAAAATTGCCCAAGATCAAGTTGTGATGATTGTGACAGATAGTGAAGCAACGATGTTAAGTGTTGGGCGATCCTAAACATATATTTCCTAACTTAATACATATAACCTGCGTGCTGCATGCTTTGCATTTAGTTGGTGAAGTTGTTCGACAACATTACGAAAACGTTGATCGGATGATTGGAAGTACTAAAGCAGTGTTTCGTAAATCTTCCCAAACGTTTAAAGAATTTCGTAAATTTTTCCAGGTATTCCAGAACCTCCAACCAATTTTAACGCGATGGGGTACTTGGCTAACAGCCCCTTCTTACTATTTGATCCATTTTCAACAAATTCAATCAGATAATGCGATTTAATCGGAATGAATCCAAAGCAATTAGAGAAAGTCAAAGAGAATTTCAAATTCCAACTTTTAGAAGATTTAACAGCAATATGTACCAATTATGCAATATTACTAGATGCCATCAGAAAACTACAATGTACTGAATTGTCATTGCAGGAATCATTAGACATAGTGAAGAGTGTAAAAAATAAATTACACACATTAAATGATACGCCCGGATTATGCGCTAGTCAAAAATTGGCAGATTTTTTAAGGAAAAAACCGATTTTAATACTTTAGAGGCCGTTATAATAAGTGTAAGAATAGTGAACTTTTAAGTGATTTTGAAAAACAGTTTCTACATGCAAATGTAACTTCCTTAGATGTGGAGAGATCGTTTTCTATGTATAAGAATATTTTTTTTTGTCGACGCACAAGGTTTAAAGTAATTAACTTTTAGAAACAATTATTTTCAATTTTTTAAAAAGCAAAAAATTTTTTAACAGTAGTTCACCCCCTTCCCTTTTTTCTCTAATCATTTGTATAGGATTTCTTCCATGTTTGGATATTCTGCTTCTCTTAATGTTTGTTTTTCGCTACATAATAATATATTTGTTCCTTGATTACATCGCAAGGTATGGAACACGTCAAATAATTAGTAAAAGTTTACATATAAAAATTAACTTATCACATAGACAGCTTAAATTTTATGTTAAAAAAGTCATTAATAGTAAATATGGATTTTTCTGTTAGTAGACGACGAAGATCTGTTTTAAACTTGTGGATGTTTAGTGGTTTTTATAGATACTGGTAAGTGGTTATATACATGTTGGCCAAAAAATCTATAATGTTCTCTTTTTTTGTTTTTAATTGAGCAAATTTTGCTTAGCCATACTTTTATACACGTAAACAAGAAAAAAAACCAACCTTGGTCAGAGGTTAAGTATTCTTTATATCTTTGTAGGCACAGTCATTGTTTTGCAGCAAAAAATACTGTACTTGGTAATTTCGTTTTAAAATTCGAATAAAATGAATAATGGCAAATTTTATGGTGTGACAGCAATAATAAATAAACTATGCATATCATCGGTAAACAATGCTTATTCAAATATAAAATATGTATCTGTATGTATAAAAAACAACAATATAATTAAAATGTGAGCAATAGGAACCTGAATTTCAAGGTTCAGGTTAATTGAAAGATATGTAAAAGCTTTTAACTGCGAAATTTATTCAAAAATCATGAAGATATGACCCCAATCAAGGATTTAGTTGAAATAACAATAAATTAGAAAAAATATCCTTTTCGTATTTGCATTCTTCTCCTTACAAACAGATTCAATAACTACACAGTTTCTGCCGTAACTGTACATATTTTTTAACACAATACTTGATCCTATGTAAATTATTCAGTAAAAACACGTCTAGAATACAAAATAACGCATTCCAATCCATTGTGACGTTAGTTTTTGTAAAATATGATCAAAAACAGTTTTTTTATCGACTATAACAGAGCAGTTATACACTTATAACTACAGTAACCAAAACTTGCGGACTCGCATAGGCGTCGGTATTACGGGTTAATATAAGAATACGAAAAATTCATAAATAAACTTACTTGCTAATTATTCAACAAATTAGAGGCATCAGGATGTGAACTATGAAACTTGCACCATTGCAATGTTTCCACAGTACTTCTTTAAACCTTGTGCGTCGACAAGAAAAAATATTCTTATACATAGAAAACGACTCTCCACATCAAAGGAAGTTACATTTGCATGTAGAAACTTTTTTTCAAAATCACTTAAAAGTTCACTATTCTTACACTTATTATAAAGGCCCTCTAAAGTATTAAAATCGGATTTTTCCTTAAAAACATCTGCCAACTTGACTAGCGCATAATCCTGGCGTATCATTTAATGTGTGAATTTATTTTACACTTTTCCACTATGTCTAATGATTCCTGCAATGACAATTCAGTACATTGTAGTTTTCTGATGGCATCTAGTAATACTGTATAATGGTACATATTGTTGTTAAATTTTCTAAAATTTGAGGAATTTAAAATTCTCTTTGACTTTCTCTAATTGCTTTGGATTCATTCCGATTAAATCGCATTATAACTGATTGAATTTGTTGAAAAATGGATCAAATAGTAAAAAACTGCTGTTAGCCAAGTACCCCATCGCGTTAAAATTGGTTCAGGAGGTTCTGGAATACCTGGACAAAATTTACGAAATTCTTTTAAACGTTTGGGAGATTTACGAAACACTGCTTTAGTACTTCCAATCATCCGATCAACGTTTCCGTAATGTTGTCGAACAACTTCACCAACTAAATGCAAAGCATGCAGCACGCGGGTATATGTTTTAAAGGTTAGGAAATATATGTTTTAAGGATCGCCCAACACTTAACATCGTTGCTGCACTATCTGTCATAATCATCACAACTTGATCTTGGGCAATTTTAAATTTTTTTCAAAGCGTTCATTATCACTTTTTGAATATTTTCCCGGTACATTGTTGAACACGTTTGCAAGCTAACAAATATCGAGATGCTGTTTCTCGCTAGATAAAACGCGAGCTATTATATTCACAATACTGTTTTTCTTTATATCGGTCGTCTCATCCACGGTAATCCATATTTTTTGGAACACAAATCACGTTTACACACATTTTCTAGCATCTCTTTCATTCGCGGCAAATGATTCTGTAGTTGTGTTTGTGAGGGTAATGCCTTTGGAACGTATTGTCGCCAAAACGTTTTAAAAGCGTTTTCTCACCAACGACAACGGAAGATTACAAGAGGTAAACATAATTAATAAATGTATGAGGAATAATGTATAAGGTATTTCAGTTCTTGCATTTCTATATGCTTAATACATTGACATGCCTCTGGCAATCAGTTCTGTCCAATGCAGCCCAAAAGAACATTGCATATTAAGCAAAAACTGCACTACCGTCATATTTTAAATGGGGAAAAAGTGACACATACTTATGTACATTAGTAGCAAATCTATTACGAGGCATTGTTTTCTTAGGTATGTAAATATTAGTTCTATATGAAACGATGCACTAATTATGTACTTGGTATAATACTACAACACACAAAAAACACCAGCTATATTTTCAAAAGCGACACGTAAGTACATAACTTTGACCGTTGGACTAATCTCTGCAACAGCTCAACCGGTACTAAAACGAAATCTCTCTCAGCGCGGTTTAACATGATTTATATTCAAGGTCGACTCTACATGCCTGCTTCTCTACCGGTTTAGTTTATTTATGAATTTTTCGTATTCTTATATTAACCCGTAATACCGACGCCTATTCGAGTCCGCAAGTTTAGGTTACTCTACTTATAACAAAAAGTATATATTTTGTTGAGTGATAATAAGAGTTGGCCACGCGCGCCAACAGGCAGCTGCGTCGTATCTATACGGTTACATACAAGCCTCAGTGAAGCTTCGACTTTCCATTGGCGCAATCCGTGTTGTTTAGAAATGTTGCGTACGTCGCGCAAACGACCCAAGGCGGACCAAGTTAGAGAATTTTTAGCCGAAATTCCTGACTTAACGTATGATGGCGCTAAAATTGAATGTGTAGTATGTAATTGATAAGTTGGTCCAAAAGGGACTGTCTACGGCGGTTTTACAATTCGATCCAAAGGAAGCTGCGGCTATCAAGAAAAGCCAGTCGAAATTTCAAGATAGTCAGGTTAAAAGGTATTTAAAAACTATTCATAACAATTACTTCGCACTAGTGGAGGCAATAGAAGAATTACAAAATTCTGCGGTGTCGTTAGTGGAATATCTGCAAATAATGCAACATGTTCACGCACAGCCATGCGCGGTAGAAGACGCGAAAAATGTTTGTATTCTAGAAAGATTTGAAAGTGTTTTAGAGAAAGATTCTGATTTTGGCACATTAAGACAAATTTGTGAAGGTGCGTCAACAGAACCGTTAAGTTATTCCCAAGATTATTTAAATTACGCAAACATAACGTCACTAGATGTAGAACGTTCGTTTTCAGCATATAAACAAACTTTTTCCTCACGCCGCACTCGGTTTGCCGAAACTATAATGTTGCAGATATTTAGCACATTATTCACTTTGTGATTTCACGGAAGACTCTTAAGACGGTAAGTGTTTGAGCACCTATTATATTTTATTTCTGACCATTTATTTTGTGTAAACTTTTATGCGCCCGCTACTGGCTGTTGCAAATTGAGCAACTCTACTAGTAACTTATGAAACTTTACTAAACTTTACAAATTTGTGTGTAATACACAAAATAATGATTAAACATTTGCAGACATATTAATTTTAATAAAAAGAAATCTTCATCGTAACATCACATGTTGTTCTGATATACCAGATGTTCATTTTAAAATAAACAACTCGATATTCACTTGTACAACCAGAAGTAAATTGTCAATATTAATAATGGTAATGTTTTAATTAAAGAAGTTTCTGTTAATCCATTAATGCAATTTTGCAAATTTCAATTAGTGTTACCCAGAATTCGGATAATGTGCAAGTTAGGCACAGGACCCTGTACAATTAACTACTTAGTAAATAGGTCCCATAATGTCGAAGGAAGAGATTTTTCACTATACCTACATATGTGTTTTCATTATTATATTGGGTTAGCTTTTTTTCTAAATGCACTGTAGGTTACATACAAAACCTGTTATTAGTGCAGCCTGTGTACGCATTTACAAACCTCCTTTTGGTTAACCATACAAAAGATCGTACAGCAAATATTAACGTATCTTTGTTTGAACCGCTTATGGCATTAAACATCAAAGAGCACGAAAATTTATATACAGCTTAAATGGACCATAATTTATAGTGCATATGCCAGATACATTCAACGGAATTATTTAAGTGGAATTAAAATTGTAAATATTAACTAATTGTCTAAAAGTCTGCCTGTTTTGTTTGCACAGCTTTCTACATTCGTAATCTAAGAAATGCTTTCGTATGTTTCAAAGATAATAACTACAAAAGTATACTGTTTAAAATACAAACTTGCATATGGAGACTTACCAATAAGTACTTGCCAAGAATAAATTGCTCTTTTTCTTTTATTTGTTGGACAAATTTGAACTCCAAGTAGTTAGTGAAAAATTGGTCACACATTTTGTTCCCATTTTCTTGATGTTATATTGATGTAAATACGAAACCAGGAAAATACATTAATAACATTAAAATTTGAGATATATACACGTACATTCCGCAACATTTGGTTAAGCGCAACTCGTATATCGAACTTTTAGAGAATATTTTCTCAGCTTTTCCACATGTAATTTTTGCCGTAATATTAGAAAATTGATATACAGAATGCACCGTATCATAAGGCAAAAAGTGTAATGCGATACCTTGAACCCAAAAGTCTGCGTGTACTACCTTGGCCAGGCAACTCAACAGATATAAACCCGATTAAAAATGTGTGGAATGTCTTAAAAAACATCCTAAGTACACGAAATTGCAAACTACAAAGGAAAAATTACAACATATTGAAGGTATATGGCATAATAGCGACGAAATTAAAAAAAAAACAATAAAAAGCTGCATTGGCAGTATGCCAAAAAGGATTGAGGAAATAATAAAACACAGAGGAGGAACAAGTAAATATTAGTATGTAAATATATGTTCAAATTATACTTACTTGCTTGTTATATGTAATTAAATAATAATATTGCCAACATTACTAACTGTTTTATTTAAATTTTACCCCAAAATCATAATACTTTTAAGTGGTCCTAATTCGATGGCCAGGAACTGTAGGTAACCAGGGATAAATCGAGATAGAAAATGATATTCAACTTATTTGTAAAGTTGCACTGTACATACGATTTGGTCCCACTTTGTGCTAGGAAATTCTCAATTTTGTGTTTTTTTTCTTGTTTATTTGTTTCCTGGTATTGTTGGTTAATTTTGATTTTACCTTTGTTTGAACAATAAATGGACTTTGTCAAACTGTTAACCCACCTTTTACATTTAGTGCTTATCAAATTAGTGATTTGATGATAAGTAAAATATTGTAATATTTTTCATTTATTTATAAGAATCGATTAGATAATTCGTATTGTACATAGTAACATTATTTTTGTTTAAGGTAGCTGATTTTCTGCTTGATAAAATCGATTTGCCCGAGTTAAATATTATTGGATTGGATCTTGAAATTCTAAACATCCTGTACGAAATAAATGTTGTTTAGCATTAGGTAGGCGTACGAATACTTTTGTGACTGACTGTGTATATATTTCTACACGCATTTTTAGAAAATACACATTATTACGCAACTTCCCGCTCCAATTAAATGCAATTACACTTCGAATTAGAAATTGAAATTTTCTTAATTAAACTTCAGATGTAACTATAACGTAATTCTATTCGTCTCCAACGCGCAAATTATAATTAAACCCATGTAATGCATAATATTTACAATTCGCAGCTTGTTAATAATGTATTACTCAAACTCATAAATATAACGTAATAAGAAAATATTTTTCTTTTCGTTAGCAATGAATAATTGAATCCCTACTTTCGCATCGTAATAGATATCATTGCATATCACTATGCTAACAAGGAGGCATCCGGAATTATTCATTCTCATTGTCAATTTATGAAATCTAGCGTTTCACAGCTTAATTTCATCTTTTCTTTAGGTAGTAATAATAGCAACACACAGAGAAAATAGATAATATTAATAAAACCTAGATAATAAAAGTGAATTAATAACTTATCACATGTTAATAAGTAGTCCGGGCCAGCGGTACCAGTCAGTGTAGTAGATATGTGGTGCGGAGTCGGCGATTGTTCACAGCATCAGTACTAAATCGATGCTGTATGCGAGTAGTTCTCTGTATATGTAGGCTGTCGTAACTATTTACCACGCTTATGTTTGCTTAAAAATGTCGCAGTTAGTACGTCGCGAAAACGACCAATGGCAGACACAGTTAAAAACTATATAGTGGACATGCCGGGCTTAATTTTTGATGGCGCTAAAATTCAATGTTTAGTTTGTAAAATCCCTTTAATGTGTTGGTCCAGAAGCCATTGTCAACGTCACATCGAAAGCAAACAGCATTCTTCTGCAAAAAGTGACATACGAGACCAAGAAAAATTTTCATTTGATTTATGTGTTACCCTTATTTTATGTAATCAACAGGTTAGTTGTAATAAAGCTTATTAATAACTTGGGTAAATATGCGGTAACAGTCAGAGGCGTGGCGAGCGCATAAAAGTTTATACATAAAATAGAAGGCAAGAAATAAATTATAAAACGTGCTGAAACACTTATTGTTTTAAGTCTTCCGTGAGTACAACCGGGTAACATCTGTTAAATATTCGAATCATTAGATATGCTTCACAGCTGCTTCGGTCAAGTGAGTACGACGTGCGGAATAAATGTTTTTTAATGCCGAAAACGACCGTTCGACATCTAGCGTTCTTATATTTTCATATTTAAAATAACCTTTGGAACAACTTAATGCATCTTCACATGCACCTTCACAAATTTGTTCAATATAAGAAAATCGGAGTCTTTCTCTAAAATACTTTCAGCCCTTCGTATTACACACCAATTTGTTTCGCCTTTTACAGCGCATAACTGTGCGTGAACATCATTCACAATTTGTACAGAATCCGCTAGCGATATCGAAACGTTTTGTAATTTTTCTATTCCCTCCGCTAGTCCGAAGTAATTGTTGTGAATAGTTTGTAAATCTCTTTTAACCTGACTATCTTGAAATATTTCCTGGCTTTTCTTGATTGCTGCAGCTTCTGTCGGATTGAATTTTAAAACTACCTCCTTTGCTTGATCAACATATTTGTTGTAATAAAACGCAGCCTGCAACCATGTTCCCCAACGTCTAACAATCGGCTGTGGTGGTTCAGGTAAATCAGGACACAGTTTGTGAAATAGTCGGGTACGTTTCGGGGGCTTTAGAAACACTGCCTTTGTACTAGAATCAATGCATTTACTAGTGGAAAACATGTAGGAATCGTTTGTGCCGCAAAATTTAGAGCATGGATTTTACACGTTACATGTAAGAGGTTACTAATTGCAGCTTTAAGAGATCGGCCCAAAGAACGCATGTTTGCAGCACCATCACTCATAAACATTAAAAGTTGCTTAGTTGAAACTTCAAAATTTGTTCAATGAGTTCAACACCACTTTTACAATCTCATCGGCAGTACAATTTATAACTGAAGTAAGTAAGAAGGAGGATGACGGTCGATGTGGTTCCATTGTACGTACCATTACATTAACCACAGAATGTTTTTGACGATCTGTTGTTTCGTCCACACACACAACCACAGTTTTTTATCTTTCCAATTTCGTTTTCATTCCTTTTTCTATGTTCACGAGCAAATGGCATCACATTTCGTATCGATGTCCGACTAGGTAATTTACAGTCCGCATATATTTATTCCAGAAGGAGACAAATGCTTCTTTGTCTAGTAAACGAAACGATGGATTACATAAAATGTTTATAACAAATCAAATGTAAATTTTTCTTGGTCTCATATACCATTTTTTGCAGAAAATTGCTATTTGTTTTCGATGTGACGTTGACAATGGCTTCTGGACCAACACATTAAAGGGATTTTACAAACTAGACATTGAATTTTAGCTCCATCAAAAATGAAGTCCGGCATATCCACTATAAAGTTTTTAACTGTGTCTGCCATTGGTCGTTTTCGCGACGTACCTAACTGCGATATTTTTAAAGCAAACATAAGCGTACAATTACGAAATAAGTTACGACAGCCTACATATACACAGAACTATCTCGCATACAGCGTCGATTTAGTACTGACGCTGTGAACGCGTGAAATAAATAATCGCCGACTCCGCACCACATATCTACTACACTGACTGTTACCGCTGTTTGCCCAGACTAATTACAACTACATTAGTTTCTAATATCTTCTTTTTAATGTATACGAGGACTTATAATATTGAGAATAAAAAAAACGGTTAATACACTTTAACATTTTATTTTAAATATGTTCAAAGTAATTCCCTTCGGCAATAATACATTTGACCATTCTCTCCTTCCACTTCTTAAATCCAACCAATCTTCTTTTGGAGTACTTGCAAAATACTGATAAATGGCTGTATCAGTTTTTTCCTCAGACGAAAATCTCATACCCCGCAAATGTTTTTTAAGCCCATGAAGCAGCCAAAAGTCACACATTGTCAAATCAGGTGAGTTCCGTGAATGTTCTATTTTATATTTTTTTAGCCAAATATTGGATCGGGAGAGCTAAGGTAAGGGACGATGCATTATCGTGATGCAGGAACTCTGCTGAACACCTCAGACAAACATTTTTCGGTGTACCATGTAACGGTTTTTTATTCATCCAATTTAACTGCACATACCAAGCACGTACTCCTAAAGAACACCGCATACAAACAGCTTCCTTCGTAACTCGCTGTTTCTTTGTCATTGTTGGTGTTTCTTCGAATTTATAGATCCATTCACGACGCTCTTGACAGGTAGATATGTCGAAAAACGGAATATACGTTTCGTCACCTCACAATTTTAGAAAAAATTGGTTGCCCCATTCTTCAAAAGAGTTAGTTTCATGGTAAATTCTGGCGCGCTTTGCTTTTTGAATTGTCAGAAAGCTTGATGCGGCACAAAACGACTAACAACCTTTTCTAAATGCAAGTGATCATATATGATTGTCTTAACAGTTGAGGACCTAATCTTCGGTTGATGCTCTGCCACAGCATACATGGCTTTGTTGTCCTCTTCAATTATTTTCTTAACAGCAGCAATATTTCCTTCAGCGACTAGGACGTCCTGCTCCTTTCTGATGCTAAATAGAACATGGGAAAACGGATAACTAACTTGCCTTCTGTTAATTTTCTTCACATCTTAAATCTTAAATTATAATGGAATATTGTCCTACAAGTGACATCATAAATTCAGTAATTCTTTAGCATAATTTCGAAGATTACATATCGTTAATCAAGTAATCATCTTATTGGTCAGTAAATTTTAATAGTGTACAGTTGGTGGTGTTAAATTAAGAGTGGCATAGCTTCAGTCTTCCAGTTGCGTCCCTGAATGGCATGCATTATAGTATTCTATTAAAAATAAGAATATTCGTTGAAAATTCATTATCAAATTATATTTCTAAAAGTACAGTTATCCAAAGTAGCTGTATTTAAACAATCGCTATCGCGATTAAAACAAAGCAATGGAGGGACGCCAATTAATTTCTCAGTTTGAGTCAAGATAGTCATCCAGGTAGCACGTGTTTGGCCGTGTTCCAATTTTCTAAGGGTTCAGCGTTTAAATTGCACCATAAAAGCGAAGTAAAGGTCAAGTTTGATGGCTTAACAATATACAGGGTCCAGTATGTAACGTAGAAACATAGAGCTTATATTGGATTGTCACAATTCCGAGTTAGTTTTCAATAATTGACATCTAGTTTCGTTTAAATTGCCGAAAGAGTATGTTTAGGAACACTCTCGGACCTTCAGACCGCATAGTTAATATAATTAATTTCAAAATAATTTTTTTTAATCATTTCCATCGTTTGAAACATAACAACATATACATACATATCTACGCACAACAATGGATCCGATCTTGCCGCCCCGCCGATTGCTACAAGCCAGGTGAACTTCTTTTCTTTTACAACTCAGATGGCCGTCCCCGGACAATCGCGTCATTCCCGGCCGGACGTTCCCGGACATATCCGGGGAAATCCGGACGTTTGGTAACCCTAGTTATACACATTGGGAAAATGTGAAATTAGCTATATCTATATATGTACGGCGAGAGAGCGAAGAGGGTATCGATTCGATACGTGTCGCGTGTTAGTACTTACTACGCTTCTAACAATGTTGGGATTTAGACCTACTGTGTGCAAGAACGCACATAATAATTTGAAGTCATGGTCGCCTGGATATATTCTATAGACGAAAATAAAAACAGATTCTGATGAAATAAAAGAAAAGAAAAGTAAATACTCTAAATATTCTTACTAAGGTCTTCCGCACATAATGCAATCTACCTCGTAACTAACCACATCGGTAACCGTCGTATTGCCGATTCGCCGCTAACCGCTGCACTTCTGGTGAATCACCCATTCGCGTTTACCGTTGTCGCATGTATGCTTTTTCGTATAGCTAAACATTTTCTTTCCCTATGTGTATACATAGTGAATGTATCCAGTCAAAGAACTATTACGGAAATATACATCTAAATTAGTACCTATATTTTATTGTCAGTTGTAATTCAGGCGCTAACTTTGTATCTTTTGTTACGGTTGAAGAAACTGTTATCTGTTTATTTATTGAAATTTATTGTTATTGTTTACATGTTGCATCATTATTACGTTCATCCATTCCCCTAATGTTTAATTGCGCCTACATTTAATTAACTTAAACTGAGCAAATCCAAGCACATGTTGAGTCACCGCCCATATTAATTGGATATTCACTATATTATCACTATATTATCTATATTACATATATCTATTCACTATATTATCTCTATTTTTGTTTCTGATTCCAGAAGTTAAAAAAGAATATTACGTATCCATGCAGCTCAGGATTCTATTTAAACAACCGCAAAATGATTTAACCCAACTTATCGCGAGGCGCAAATTCATAAACGGGACAATGTAAATATAACAAATTACAAAACAAACAAATGCATGTGTACTATATACTAGTGCTTGTAGTAAAACGGTTGTATATATACATAATTGGTCAAAATAACTCAGCACTTGCAGTATTTATTTATCTATGTATGTAGTTTACAACGAATAACAGTTATAACTAGAGTAACCAAAACTTGCGGACTCGCATAGGCGTCGGTATTACGGGTTAATATAAGAATACGAAAAATTCATAAATAAACTTACTTGCTAATTATTCAACAAATTAGAGGCATCAGGATGTGAACTACTGTAAACTTGCATCATTGCATATGTTTCCACAGTTACTTCTTTAAACCTTGTGCGTCGACAAGAAAAAATATTCTTATACATAGAAAACGATCTCTCCACATCTAAGGAAGTTACATTTGCATGTAGAAACTGTTTTTCAAAATCACTTAAAAGTTCACTATTCTTACACTTATTATAAACGGCCTCTAAAGTATTAAAATCCGGATTTTTCCTTAAAACATCTGCCAACTTTTGACTAGCGCATAATCCTGGCGTATCATTTAATGTGTGTAATTTATTTTTTACACTCTCCACTATGTCTAGTGATTCCTGCAATGACAATTCAGTACATTGTAGTTTTCTGATGGCATCTAGTAATACTGTAAATTGGTACATATTGTTGTTAAATCTTCTAAAAGTTGAGGAATTTGAAATTTCTTTGATTTCTCTAATTGCTTTGGATTCATTCCGATTAAATCGCATTATAACTGATTGAATTTGTTGAAAATGGATCAAATAGTAAGAAGCTGCTGTTAGCCAAGTACCCCATCGCGTTAAAATTGGTTCAGGAGGTTCTGGAATACCTGGACAAAATTTACGAAATTCTTTTAAACGTTTAGGAGATTTACGAGACACTACTTTAGTACTTCCAATCATCCGATCAACGTTTCCGTAATGTTGTCGAGCAACTTCACCAACTAAATGCAAAGCATGCAGCACGCAGGTTATGTGTATTAAGTTAGGAAATATATGTTTTAAGGATCGCCCAACACTTAACATCGGTGCTGCACTATCTGTCACAATCATCACAACTTGATCTTGGGCAATTTTAAATTTTTTCAAGGCGTTCATTATCACTTTTTGAATATTTTCCGCGGTACATTGTTGAACACGTTTGCAAGCTAACAAATATTGAGATGCTGTGTTATCGCTAGATAAAACGCGAGCTATTACATTCACAATACTGTTTTTCTTTATATCGGTCGTCTCATCCACGGTAATCCATATTTTTTTGGAACACAAATCACGTTTACACACATTTTGAAGCATCTCTTTCATTCGCGGCAAATGATTCTGTAATTGTGTTTGTGAGGGTAATGGGTACTTTGGAACGTATTGTCGCCAAAACGTTTTAAAAGCTGCTTTTTCACCAACGACAACGGAAGATTACAAGAGGTAGACATAATTAATAAATGTATGAGGAATAGTGTATAAGGTATTTCAGTTCTTGCATTTCTCATTTGCTTAATACCATTGACATGCGTCTGGCAATCAGTTCTGTCCAATGCAGCCAAACGAACATTGCATATTAAGCAAAAAACTGCACTACCGTCATATTTTAAATGGGGAAAAAGTGACATACTTATGTACATTAGTAGCAAATCTATTACGAGGCATTGTTTTCTTAGGTATGTAAATATTAGTTCTATATGAAACGATACACAAATTATGTACTTGGTATAATACTACAACACACAAAAAACACCAGCTATATTTTCAAAAGCGACACGTAAGTACATAACCTTGACCGTTCGACTAAATCGCTGCAACAGCTCAACAGGTACAAAAACGAAAGCTCTCTCAGCGCGGTTTAACATGTTTATATTCAAGGTCGACACTACATGCCTGCTTCTCTACCGGTTTAGTTTCTTTATGAATTTTTCGTATTCTTATATTAACCCGTAATACCGACGTCTATGCGAGTCCGCAAGTTTTGGTTACTCTAGTTATAACAAACAATTTGTACAAACAGCTTTCTTCTTTAAGGCTTTTCTTCTAATTGTGAAAACATGTTTTACCTACTTTGTCTCCAAGTACTTATTCCATGATTTTAACATGCTACTTCAATAGATGAGATGGTTACAGCATTAGTCTAAACAAATTGTGAAAATAACTTCATTGTGAATCGTGAATCATTTCTCGATTGCGTTCGTTTTTTGTTTTTCTATTCTAAATTCATAATGGTCTGAAATAATGTTCTAAACGAGCTTTACTTTGTATCAATTTAATCTTTCATACCCCAAATATTTGCTGCACTCTCTCACTAAATGCCATTATTATTAGCATATGTTTACATTTTAGCCTTATACTGTAAATGATGTCATGATGTGTAAAACTGCTAATTTCAGTTAGCAATTAAATCTGCTGCTGCCAATTTTTTATTAATTATACACATTTTCCCGCATATTAACGCCTTGATCCGTTTTCTATCATAAGCAGAGAGATAGAGAGAAATTTTTTGCAGGGTATATACTGTTGTGATATTAAAAACTTGAATTGATAAAGCCTCTACTATGTGATAGTTTAACATGATGAGAATAATTAAAACACTTAACTATATATTTTATCATTCTTAACCTTTTTTTACCACATGGCAAGGAGCATTATCTTGCATAAATATACGCCCTGTCGGTATGCGACGTCTTGGCTTAAAATACGGTAGTAACGTAACACATTATGTACTGCTCTTGACGCATTGTACCTTCTACAAAATACAAAGGGCCAGGTCCGTCTCCACTAATCACTCCCCAAATCATTACCTGCGGAGGGTGTTTTACAGTTCGAAAAACCGTGGACTCTGTGAGACGTTCGGCAGGTCGTCTACGAACAAATTGTGCTCGCTGCACTAACACACAGAGCGAGCACTCGTCACTAAAGAAAACCTATTAAATAATCCAAACATTAATTCAGTAAAAATCATGTTGTTAAGTTATTCACCTTTTTCCAATTCCCGTCTGTGAAATGTCGATATTCTCTTGCAAAGTTGAGACGAGCAGATTTCATTTTTTCTGTTAAACGCGGCTTTTTTACAGGTCTTCGGCCCATTAGGCGATTTTCGCGCAATCGGCGCCTGACAGTTCTGCTCGAAATATCTATTCCTCTCTCTTGTAAATTTTTTCGAATCATTTTAATTGTAGCAAATCATTGCTCAAAGCCTGATGAACAATTTCACGGTCAGATCTCTTCGAAGTTTTTCTTTTCCGACCGCACTTTGCCTGTCTTTGTGTCGATGTGCTAGCTCCTTCGTTTAAGTTTCTAGCTAAACGTGATATAAAAGAAGGAGATACTTTCTGTAATTTTGCAATTTCTCGTTGTGAATGTTTGTTTGATTGTAGAAGAGCTTGTATAGCGGCTTTTTGTTCACTTGTTAAATCTTTCCCGGGCATTTTCTACAAAAAACCCTAAATATTTCAATTTCTTTCAAATTCCAAATTAATTATTAAAAGTGAGATAGAATAACAATTTTACCTTTGCAATAACGATATATCAACACAAAATACTTAACGATACTCCACAACTTAGCTTCTATACGGTTATGACGAAATATTTTTAAAAATATCGATGCATTCTCTAAACTGTGAACCCGCTAAATGTAAGTTGATAACTGAAATATTTCTATATACGTACTTTACTCTTCTAAATATCATTTCTCTGGTATTTTTATTTATTGATACAATCTAGTCCCCCTATAAACGATCGGATTCAAAGCAAAAGAATATCACTATAATAGGATGGGAATTTCCAGGTAAAAGGGTTGATTTATGACATGTTTCAAGTAATATGGCCAGGGACTGTACATTGTTATACGTGGATTTACCTATGTTTTACACATTAACATGTTATTTGCTAAACATATATTTGTTATATACATACACCTAAATTTCTTTTGACGTGTGCACACATCGTATACTGTTTCGCACAAATAAATAAGTAACCAAAAAAATAACCAATACATATTCGTCATGAACGCTATTCATAAACTTTACCCATGGCCAAATATATTCTTCATAAACGTTCAAGAGGTCAATAAGTGATATAAAATAATTTATGGCATTGAAAATTATAACAGCGTGTCCACCTAGTGCACAGACGGATGATAATTCCTTTCCTGAGCGATTTAGTAAATAGTTTTCAAATAAAAAATGTTCGAGGACAAATGCTACACAATATAAAATTACACTCAAATATACAGAGTGTTCAGTTTCCGCTGCGTACGATACAAGTTTGGTTTTTTAAATGGAACATCCGGTACATTATTGGGTGCACCTCTTCAATTCATGCCAGCTTTCTTCAATATTCCCCATGCCCATCTATCTTAATTTTTGGGATAATTGATATAATTTGAGATATTTGTAAAATGCCGCTTTCTTTAGCTACCGATATCTTAAACGCCTTACACCCTAGAGCGGTGATTCAAATTTTATTCTCACCGGGGTGCGAGGTATATTGTACATAGCGCGATCTGGCATCCTTGCATTTATCCCCGCCGGCCAACCTCGCCGCGCGAAATTGCCGTAGCTCTGGGAGGCCTACCTGACGCACTCTTTGTATATCCATGCGCTCGCAAGGTTCTAACAAGTGCTCGTGGATTTCGGATATGTTATGTTAGTACAACCGCAGAGAAGGTACAAATCATTACATGGTATCTTGCTGGAAATTCCTACCAAAGAGGCCGATCTATTTGCCGTGGTACGGGATCGTTTTTATTTTTCGCATCGTCAAACCGTTTAGGAAATTACCGAAATGAAAAGTAGAGAAAGTCAAATTCCTGCAATGCCTCCTGAGCGGGAGGAGATAAAAGTGAGGGTTTGTTCGTTGTAACATTAAAATAAGCTGCGGTATTAGCTACCGATTACCAAGAACACTGATTAGGGTTGGTGGAAATAAAAGCGGTCTAAACATTACGGATCAAAAGAAACGAAAACAATTTTTAGATATCTTTCCATGTTTTCCATGTATCTCTAATACAAGATAACGCACTTCCACATGTTAGCATGCGTGGGTTATTTCCCAAGGTTGATAACCAATACACATGGAAAAATGCCTAGTAACAAAACCAAAAATAGTGCTAATTATAGCTCGTGGTATTGGTGGAATCATTCCCGGCAAACGTAATGCGAACAGAGAAAAGAAAGTACTAGCGCACGGACATGTTTCTGCCTACCCGGCGTTATCAGCGCGGCTACGAGTACTCTACCTCTTGATTTATGCCCCCAATGTCCACAATAGCACTGAAAATATCACCCCCTACCGACAAGAAACACAATTATGCCGTCCTAGACCGTGGCGACACACCGGAGTACAGATGCCCGCCACCTATCGAGCAGCCTAAGCGCTCTGCAACTGCACGTACAAATAATCCCTCAGGCTCACCATGATGTACACATGTCCGTGTGCTAGTACTTTCTTTTCTCTGTTCGTATTATGTTTGCCGGGAATTATTCCACCAATACCATGAGCAATATTAGCATTATTTTTGGTTTTGATAACCAATGTCCTGTGAAACTCATTGTGAATGTATGCGATTAAATGTGTAATTATACTTAACACGAAAACTATAACAATACTACATGTGATTCATAAATACAATAAATTATATTTTGGGAGAATTTACTTATTATGATGTTGTTTTTACCTTAGTGTGAGTTATTAACGTGGAAAAATATAGTTCGTAGGCTTCCGCCGTCGTTAATCTTCTTGGTTTCCGGGTTGTAACCGCGCTGTTGTGGTTTCTTCCACCGCGTTTCGTCCGCTTTCTTATGAAAAATCTTCAGGGCATCTATTGTTGCTATTGGTATTAGACCAATCAATGTGCAATAGCATCAGTGATGTCTTCCCTTCACCCACTTTGCATCAATTGTTTTAGGAATTGTTACTTCTTCTGAAGATCCACGCCTTTCATGGACCGGCAACTTAACAACGTACCTTTTCCATCGAAGCAGAATTTTCATTTCATGTTTGCATATCGGCCAGTGTCAGTTCTGAAAACCAAACCTACGGAGAAGACCATTTTAGGACTTTCCCCGCAGACGTTTTCTTTATCCAGTTCTATATTTTAAAATAGGGTTCCCTATATTACTGAACAAGCCCGATAATTGGCGAATCCTAAGTTTCAAGAGTAAATTATTACAAATACGGTCCAAAAAATGCTTGCCATGTTCCTATTTCAAATATTTTTCTTCCCATTTTCATCATTCCTCGTTTCCATCCATTTAGTTAAATTGCGTTCCATATATATCAAATTTACAGCATCTTGAACTAGTTTGCATTCAAGAACAACGATTCTCATCTTAAATTGTAATAAAGTAACTAGTTTTTGCTTGAGCCCACATTTATGCTGGATTTGAACATAGTAATAGGCTTTGGTTCAACCGTTCTCCTCAATGGAAAAACATTTTTATCATCATTGATCGGTTATTTTTTCGTACTAATTATGATTCGTAATTTATGCACCCATCATGCACCATCTTTTGCACCATAAACACTGAATCCTGTCATCTTTCATTGAAGTTATTGTTCTAGTGTACTATTCCGGACAGCTTGAATCCCACATGGGCCCAATTTCCTCAAATAGCTACTTAATATCTGATCCAATAATCGTTCTATTATAAATCTATCGTCAGTGATTACATTTCGGTTAATTCTAAATACGATTTGCAAGCTTTTCTTCGGTATTTACATCTAGTTGGAACACCAAAATTTCTAGCTGCCCCATTTGCCCCCAGTTGCATGGATGCAACGGATTCTACCGTTGACTGCAATTGGTTTTGTATCCCGCATCCTCTTGTCTCGCAGTTACTTTCTGAACCAAAGCTTAAATATTATTGATCCATCTATCCTCTGAGATGACCTGAGATGGACCATCACTTCGTACATATCAACATACAGTACAATATAGTAATACTAATATCTTGAAGGATATTGCTAATAGAGGCGACTCTCTTATTGGTGCGACACCTCTGCTTTTACCCTAGATACATATATTCGACCATTTTTCATGCTTACAAATCAAAAAAGAAAAGGAATATCAGTAGTAGAGTTTCAAAAAGTGATGTAGACTTTTTTGATCACGACTGTATTAAATACAAACGATAAATATAACCCCCAAAAGTTACCTAATTAGACCACAGCAATTGTTTAAAAAGAAGCCATTGCATCACTCTCAATTAATTATAAATTGTATCAATACAACAGTGATATCGTTCGCCAGTCGTATGGCGTTATGCCAATCACACCATTCTCAAGCACAAAAGTCACGGGTCATTCAGAGAACCGAAACGAAAAAAGGGGCAAAGATACATCATCATCGGTGTTCAAACTTTGCACCGATTTCCAACATCGAATCCACTCGACTACGTACTACTACAGACGATAGCTGGAGATTATCTTATAATACCGCACGCTTCTGAAGGTCAAAGCGATACGTTATCTCTGCGCGTTCTTCGGAATTAGCCCAGTAAGCCTTGAAGCGAAATCCCGATTTTGTCACGCATTGATTGGACATTATTTATCCCGCGTTTAAGTATCGCGTAAATCCAGCGCGAAAAAAAGAAGGTTAGTTGTGTAACGATTATTAATTATATTGGCCTCGAGGTGTCGACCTTGAGGAATTGCCTGATAACGCCGGCATTAAATTCGCATTTTTACACTTCGACATGCCAATTATAGATAAAAAGGAAATATGCTTTAAAAATCTAGAGAGAAAAATTATTTACGCTTTGATTTCTTAGAGGATTTTGTTTAATAACATTGAACAACATGGAGTGTCAGAGTTTAAACCTAAAACAAGGAATAATATTTCAAACATTTTTGCAATCACAATTAGTACATGAATTGATTTAGTAATAAAGTAAAAGGGTTTACGTCCAAAAAATATTATTCTTCGTTTCTTTCTTACACATCGTAACAGTTATTGGGGGATTAACAGAACTGAAAATTGCCTAAAGGGATTTTAACTTTCCTCCTTACCTTATAAATAGAGTTTGTTAAAAAGATGGTATCGGTAGTGGCGCACCACATAAAAGTAGGTACGTAATATACAATATTAGTGAAAAATAATATTGTTACCTTTTCCCGTCGTCTTGATGTCCGCTGGGGCAATTGGCAACCGCCCTGGTAAGCTGGGTAGAATTGAAACATCAGCAACGCTTCCATTGTCGATTCATTCAGCCGTCGACGGTGTTGTGATATCTTCGAAAATGATCTTTCGACATTCAGTGGAAGTTTGCAAATGTCAGATATTCCTTTTCCTCATCTGGGCATTTGATTTTCAGTTATAGACCAAACCCTTTTTTAAAGGGGGATTTTTCTTAAATTGCCCCAAAATTTTTTTAACAACATCGACTCCTATAGTGTTCGTAATTTTTCTAGACCCCGGCTTGTGCAACTTCGAAAAAAAGTTCTGGAATTTTTAATCTTTTGTTGTTGAACGCCCAAAATTTGGGAAAAAAGTTGCTGACTATCTCGAACTGCTGAGAATCATTTGAATCAAGTTTCAAGATGACTTTTTTCACTTGTAAAAAATATTTCTGATAGTAGATCTGCCTGGACCTTTTCCCCATCGCTTATTACAGCTGATGGTGGTGGAAATTTTCGGAAAATTGTTTGAATACAGGGATGTTTTGGGATTTGATGAATCTTTTTTTAGATGCTATTAACATCCACCATCGGATATTTTTTTCGAATGGTTTCTGCTACGGGGTGACATGGTGTAGAGGCTGTTAGGGAAGAAGAGTCGGCATATTTTCCACCCACCCAACCCCCTTTTTCGGCTCCGTCGTAACGAACATTGTGACTTGGGTTCCTTTGATACAAAAATTTTTCAACGAACTTTTATTATCTTGACAACGGTTTCTGCGTTAGTTTTTCCCAATCCTTTTTCTGGGTAACAACAATGAAGGGGGCCCATCACGTTTGCGTTTCTGAGCATCAGGCATCCAACATGGCAGATTTTCTTATTTCTAACTCGTCTTTTTTACATTCCTTTCTTACCTTGCAGACGTGGGAAATTGTATCGTAATTGCATAGATGGCAGCTTCCCTGGGGAACGTACTTTGCCCAAAAAAACGAAAGTGTTCATTAGATACTAGATGTTTGGGGTGTTGCCCCACTTAAAAAAAATAAAATCATATAAAAATTGCCAGATGGAATACTGTTTTTTTTAAAATTCAATACTGACGTTTCTTTTACAATGTTTTCACATTCAAACCCATCGCGACTTAGCAATTCGCTATTGCATATTGTGCAATAAAAGGGGCTTTTATATTCTAATCCAGGGGAAAGCCTGAATTTTTTCCCAATTCGAAGGGAACGTTACACCCTTTGGGCGTCCCATCTCGCGTATTATTTGGCTGCAGCGTACTGTCGCGGGAACTCTCTGGCGGTACTGTCGAGATCGATACGAGTTGAAAATTCCCCCTTTCCCCCGTACCCAACTACTGCTATCCGGTACCACCTTTTTAACAAACTTTACTTATAAATGTTATTTTACAGTTGTCTAAATGCCCTTGTTGTTCTCTCGTCAGATTACATGTTCAACTCAATTAAGTTGATAAAATATGATATACCCATGGGTTATTTAAACTAAAATAATTGTTTTCAAGCTGTTCGTTTTAACTTTTGGAGCTAAATTCTTTTTCTATCACCTAGTTACATTTAAATTTATTTAATTAACATTTGAATAATATGAACTATTTAATCAAGGAAGATGACTTCGTGGATCTTCGATAATGGTCCTGCATTTCCTGAAGCTAATGCTCTTCTATATTAACCCAAGAATTATGAAGAACTTTAAACTTATTCTCAATATTACCCAAACTTTTAATTTTTTTTTTAATCGTAATAACCGTTAACTGGCAAATATAGCTTTGTTCGCTCGGCCTACACTAACTACACCAGTGTACATCAGAGTAAGATAAGATAAAAAAAAAGGACAAAACACCTCTTTACTGACCACCCAGTGACGTGATTTTTCCCCACCGAGTAAAAAGTGCAGCCCGAGCGAACAAACCTTATGTTTGTTGAGATGTCTTTGAGGAGCGTTCATGCAAAACCAAAATTTAGTTTGATACGGTTTCGGTGTTCTTGATCGCATCTATCGCCTACAGTGCTCAGAATTATTCAAAGTCATGTCTATCCCATAGTAATCTGGGTCTAAATATCGACAGTTCAATAAAAACTGACGTCCACCTTCGAAAATTAAATTTAGTATATCGGTCAAAACAGGACATATCCACTTATATTGAAAATATTCTGTTTGATTAAAAAGAAACCGTTTTTTACACCCGGACCGAAACCCAGGCCGGTTGTGGCTCTACGGAAATTGGATCAGCTTTGTTGGCCCATCTTACATCTCTAAATCTAGAAAATGTAGTCAGTATGTTTATCTTGTGATGGCCGTGGAGGACAAAATAAGGATACCCACGTTGTCCACATTTTGGCTTTGAAAACCCAGCTTCTGTCAATAATCTGGTTTTGCATTTCCCTGTAAGTGGCCATTCCTACTTGCCAGACGATCGCGTTTTTGGCTGTACAGAAGAGATATTGAAGAAACGAAATGTCATCGTTAACGCTGAAGAATATAAGAGATTTTATGGGAAAGTTGGGCAGGTTCGTACGTTAGATACGGACTGGCGATTATATGATATTGATAACCTCTCTGCAACTTACAATAAAATAACTGAAAACAAAGATTTAAAGCGAATTTACATGAAAATCTTTATTTCTAAAAATGAAGAGACGGTAAAATTTAGAGCAAGTTCTTTTCTTAAGTTTGATGAAAATCAGTTTTACGTTTCTATTGTTAAAAGGAGTCGCAATGAGGAAAACTGCAACATAAAGGTTCTACCCCTAGACAATTCGATATCTACTGAAAAGAAAGCTAATGCGAAATCTCTGCTGGAAAAGCAGTTTAATCACAACATTACTCAGTGGTAAGACCTTCCAGCACTCAGCTTTTGTAAGGACCATAAGAATTTCCTTATAAAAGCTGAGTGCTGGGAGGTCTTACCACTGAGAATTCTTATGGCGGAATGCCCACGTACGTAAGAAGAAGAAGACAAAGAAACACAGTATAGTGAAGAAATTTAACTTATCTATGATGTTTAGAAGATGAGCATGCCATACATATAAAACTAAAGAACGAGAGATGTGTATGATTTCGATGTTGGGGTGTTGAAGCAGATAGCTATTGGAATATCTGTGCCTTTTATGTATTAAAAAACGCTTTTTAAACCCAAGGGAATATTCCCTAAAATAAAGTTAGCTAAGTTTTCCCTTCTAAAAACCCGGGAAAAAAGAACAATAAGGAAAACTACAGACCCACCCCTTTTACTGCCTGTAATATCGAAAGTGTTCGAATGCCCATGGGGGAAAGAATATTATCGTTTTTAAAAAGAGCAAAATTTAATACTGTATGATTTCAGTAAATTTTGATACTGTTCCCATGTAAATTTCTAAAAAAATTATATTACTGGTATCAGGGTATTTTAGAATTTATTAATCGTATCCGGAAAAGGGAAATATGGGTGCTGTGGAACAATCATTGCTCTTCCCCCCCAAAGTCCTGCGGCTTAAAGGCTCGATTGTCGGCCCGGTTATGTTATCATATACCAAGATCTGCCGGATAACATGGAAAGTAAGATTTTTTTGTACGCCGACGACACTTTTTTAGTAAGGGGAAAATGAAGAAATGAAGTATGGAGAAAGTCAGCTACTTCATCGACAGAAAAATGGGAAGGCCAACAAATTTAAAAAAATGAAAAAAAAAACACAAACTCATCTTCTCTGGTGCTCGCACGGAGGAATCGGGGTTTTCTGGGCTTCTCCAACCCCGAAACTGGGTTGGAGCTACCATATTGGCAAGCTATGCAAGAAATTAAGCTCTGCAATTTATACAATTGGAAGGATTAAATCAGTCTCAACGTTTAACGCAGCTAAAACAACATATTACGCAAATTTCCATAGCATAGCAACATATGGGATCCTGGTCTGGGGCACGTCGACAGACGCTGATCATGTCTTTCTCCTTCAAAACGCGTATTAAAATGCTGTTTGATCTACAACGGAGAGATAGTTGTCGTGATTTTTTTTACGCGGGGGGTAGTTACCATCGCGAGTGTATACATCCTAGCATGTGTGAGGTTCACACATAAGAACTTGTCAAGTTTCAGTACACACTCAAATTTACACAACTATCAAACTAGGGGCAAGGACGCTTTAGCGATTCCACTGCACAGACTATCCGGTACGCAACAATCGCTTGACTACTGGGGTCCAAAATTGTATAACCATCTTCCAGAAAACATCAAGGGAATGAACTTAAAGAAGTTTACCGGCAGTGTAAAAGAACTCTTACACAAAAATGTTTTTTTCAACTTTATTTACAATGTTATTTTATTTATATTTTTTATTTGATTTTATCTATACAACTTGAATGTCTTGTTTGTCGTCAATGTTTTTTTCTGTTTGTTGTTTATTTATCACAATTATTTTCTTTATGAAATGTTTTAATATAGACATACGTACCTACTGTATAGACATACTTATAGACACACACATATATCTATGTATATAATTATATTTTTTTGACAGACCATGTAAAATTGATGGTGCAATAAACTACTACTACTACTACTACTACTACTACATATTTGTCTTAGTAGCATTTTTCGTTTGTACTGTTTGTATGAGTTCTTTTTCTCAATAAAAATATTCCAGAGTATCAATGTTCTAGTCCTCTTTCGTCAATGCAAATATGTTCAAACAAAACCAGACATGTCACTTGCATTCACGCAAAACAAAACATCCATTTCTTTTTTTGAATTTTATCCTAGAAGGATGCACATTTTTACATAACCATGACAGTATTAAATATGTGATTCGATGCATTAGCCGTCATATCAATTTGCACAATCGTAGTTGCAGTACCCTTAAAATAAACAGTTTTTCGCGTTTTTCTCAAAACTACTTTATGTGGACATGTCTGATTTTGCATGAACACCCCTCAATTCTTACCAACAATTGAATTGAATATATACTGGCCGCCATAAATAAATGAACACCCAGTATACTTTGATCAATTTTGATGAAACTTTCAGAAAAGTTGCGTTTATCTAGTGCTAAGAAACGATGAAAATTTCAACATCATACAATTGCAACATTAACACTAATAATGCGTAGATCCTCCTCTGTCACATTCAGTTACTCGATTGGGCATACTTAAAATTAGTGAATCGATACTAGCCTGCGGTATACTTTCCCAAGATTCTAAAATCCGCCTTTGGAGAACATCTACACTATTTGAAGGTGGTTGTAAAGTACTTAACCTCTGTCCTATCATTAGATCCCGCGAACGAGAAGGCCATGGAAGCGTATCAACATTAGCATTATTCAAAAACGCCACAATAACCCTAGTAGTATACGGGCGCGCATTATCATGCTGAAAACTGGGATTTTTTCTTCCATGGCAGATAGCACCCCACGCTATCACACCTTGAGTAAGAGCCGTATGCCGTTGTGTAGAAAACTGTAGATGTCGTCTCTCTCCACGAAGTCTTCTGAACATTCTGCAACCATCATGAGTAGAGTAACCAAAACTTGCGGACTCGCATAGGCGTCGGTATTACGGATTAATATAAGAATACAAAAAATTCATAAATAAACTTACTTGCTAATTATTCAACAAATTAGAGGCATCAGGATGTGAACTACTGTAAACTTGCATCATTGCATATATTTCCACAGTTACTTTTTTAAAACCCTCTTGTGCGTCGACAAGAAAAAATATTCTTATACATAGAAAACGATCTCTCCACATCTAAGGAAGTTACATTTGCATGTAGAAACTGTTTTTCAAAATCACTTAAAAGTTCACTATTCTTACACTTATTATAAACGGCATCTAAAGTATTAAAATCGGGTTTTTCCTTAAAACATCTGCCAACTTTTGACTAGCGCATAATTCTGGCGTATCATTTAATGTGTGTAATTTATCTTTTTTCACTCTCCACTATGTCTAATGATTCCTGCAATGACAACAGTACATTGTAGTTTTCTGATGGCATCTAGTAATACTGTATAATTGGTACATATTGTTGTTAAATCTTCTAAAAGTTGAGAATTTGAAATTCTCTTTGACTTTCTCTAATTGCTTTGGATTCATTCCGATTAAATCGCATTATAACTGATTGAATTTGTTGAAAATGGATCAAATAGTAAGAAGCTGCTGTTAGCCAAGTTTCCCCATCGCGTTAAAATTGGATCAGGAGGTTCTGGAATACCTGGACAAAATTTACGAAATTCTTTAAACGTTTAAGATTTAGAAACACTGCTTTAGTACTTCCAATCATCCGATCAACGTTTCCGTAATGTTGTCGAACAACTTCACCAACTAAATGCAAAGCATGCAGCACGCAGGTTATATGTATTAAGTTAGGAAATATATGTTTTAAGGATCGCCCAACACTTAACATCGTTGCTGCACTATCTGTCACAATCATCACAACTTGATCTTGGGCAATTTTAAATTTTTTCAAAGCGTTCATTATCACTTTTTGAATATTTTCCGCGGTACATTGTTGAACACGTTTGCAAGCTAACAATATCGAGATGCTGTGTTCTCGCTAGATAAAAAGGAGCTATTACATTCACAATACTGTTTTCTTTATATCGGTCGTCTCATCCACGGTAATCCATATTTTTTTGGAACACAAATCACGTTTAAAACATTTTCTAGCATCTCTTTCATTCGCGGCAAAAGATTCTTGTAATTGTGTTTGTGGGGGT
>JAROYC020000013.1:1052075-1063593 GCA_029619255.2 Dynastes hyllus
TCGATATTCTTTCAAAGTTGAGATGAGCAGTTTTTTGTTTCGTTAAAAGGTTTTTTACGGGTCTGGCCCATTGGGATTTTCTCGCAATCGGCGCCTAAATTTCTGCCGAAATCTTTTTCCTCTCTTGAATTTTTTTTTAAATCTTTTTGCACAAATCTATTACTCAAAATCTGATGAACAATTTCGCGGTCAGATTTCTTCGAAGTTTTCCTTTTCCGACCGCACTTTGCCCGTCTTTATGTCGATGTGCTAGCTCCTTCGTTTAAGTTTCTAGCTAAAGGCGATACAGAAGAAGGAGATACTTTCTGTAATTTTGCAATTTCTCGTTGTGAATGTTTGTTTGATTGTAAAAGATCTTGTATAGCGGCTTTTTGTTCACTGGTTAAATCTTTCCCGGGCATTTTCTACAAAAACCCCAAATATTTCAATTTTTTTCAAATTCCAAATAATTAATTTTTAAGAGAGAGATAGAATAACAATTTTGCCTTTGCAATAACGATATATCAACACAAAAAACTTAACGATACTCCACAACTTCTTCTATACGGTTATGACGAAATATTTTAAGAAATATCGATGCATTCTCTAAACTGTGAACTCGCTAAATGTAAGTTGATAACTGAAATATTTATATATACGTATTTTACTCATCTAAATATCATTTCTCTGGTATTTTTATTTATTGATACAATAATCTAGTCCTCCTATAAACGATCGGATTCAAAGTAAAAGAATATCACTATAATAGGATGGGAATTTCCAGGTAAAAGAGTTGATTTATGACATGTTTCAAGTAATATGGCCAGGGACTGTAAATACATTGAACTTTAATAGATTTTGTTGTTTAATTTCTAGACGTCTACAATTCTACCTGAGTCAATAATTATTCACAGCACTGTAGTACATAAGAATGATATCCGCGTGATGTTGGTGGGATTATTGAAATGAGAATTTTAACTGATGGGGTTACACTGTAATGGTCAAATTTGTGTCGCAATTCATTATAATTTTTAAGATTGAGATGTTCGTGGTCTGTAAAATTAGAAAAATGGACTGTAGATCTATTAAAAGTAATAGTGATTGGCAAAGAACAAATTTTGCTAAAAGAAGAATTGGGCTACTCAGCGAATTTTAATATTTATTTATCATTATCCGGAAAGACTTACATCCTAAATATCAAAATCCTGCCAAGCTGATTTAAAGAAATGATGGTGACAAAATGTCTTACTCAATGCTAACATATTCGTATCTAAAATTACTTCTGAATAAATATTATTCCTGATTAAGGCAAGTGATTGTAGATCTAAAATTTCCTGCTGATGCCTCTTAGTCATACTAAAAGGCACCTTCCAACACAATACATTACAACACATTCGAAAACCTCCTACTAACATTTTTTTAAATAAATTCACTCGCGTACAAACTTTTCCGAATGCGCATATGTACAGAAGACGAAAGACCAGTTTATCTCACTGACTCCCAGATAAGAGTCGCGTATCTCTATGTTTCATTGAATACGCCAACTTCGTTATGGAAATATGGGACAGCGCTAGTTGCAAATTTAGTTGACCCATTACGTCAACATCGCGTCGTCAGGGGTTACAATACGAGACGAACGCAAGAAAGTGGGAAAGATCGGTGCTTATGATTGTTGCACGCGGTTATATTAAAGGCCGATATGTTATGAACGAGACTTCAGTGTTTTACCATGCGAATAATTGTGAACAAGTCCAACGAAGACGCGATACCTTCGAGTTGTTACTATTCCTGCTGTTGGACCTGTCGAAGAAGACTACCTCTTAGTAGTACAGTGATAGATTTCTTTCTCGGACAGTAATCTCTAATATTAATTTAAATTTCTGTGATTTTAACGTTTTTCCGGTTGGAACCAAGGCGCAAGAAAACCCACATTCAAAAGTATGTGCAATATTATAGATTTTCTTTTTTTTTTTTAATTATTTTTGATGGCAACACAAATGCATACTTCAAACATCTTAAATAGATTTTGCCCTAAATATATTCTAACGTAGGATTTACTCTTATTTAACTATGAAACAAATATAAAAACAGCAGTAAATTTCAGATGCTTACATTGTGACTAATTGAATAAATTTAGCAATGATAATGTGTGATAAAAAAATTCTATAATAGGAAATCAACAAACAAAACCGCGGAAAATTATTAAAATTGTACTGGCGATTTATTTTTAGGAATATGTTACGATTGCACCTTTATCTTTTCAGCATTACCGTTACCATTAGTTCTAAAAAAATTATTCCCAAAATGTTTGTAGTTTTCTAAACCATTCATATTTTATATCAAAGCAGTATCTAGAATATTATAATCTCTTCTACATAACTTTTCGAAGTATAATGTACATAATCTCAAAATTAACCATTTATTCTTATTGTTTCTTAAAAACAATTTCATCTATTATAAGGGGCGTATAATAGGTTAAAAATGTAATTCAGTATAATGCGATATCATTCAAGAAAATAGAGTACCATGGTGGAACGCAAAATTAATAATTATTGTAATAGTAAAGTAGAAGTAGTGGTCATTTATGAATATTATTTTTTAAAGAAGTTTTTGATATAAATTAACCAAGTAGTAAATGAAAATAGCAAGATCAAATATGATTGCCTACACGGAAAAAATGTTATAAAGAATCAAACAATTGTAGAACAATTTACTGTAATTTGTTTGAAAATATACGACTGGCCACAACTTGCGCAAATCCCTATTACTCGATTGTGGTTAGCGGATTGTATTTCTATCAAATACATTATTGTTGTAAAAATGTAGTCAATGATCTGTTACAAAATTGCTACAATAGTGTACAAGTTTTAGTTACACACGTTGTAAAAAGATGCAACAATATTGTTCTAAAGATTGTATTCCATAATGTAGTGTTCTTATCATTATAATGGTTGAAAGAACAAATAAAACGCAATTGCAATGACTATTCTTATGTTTTCGTATCTCCAACAGCTTCCTAATTTACAGGTAGCATTGGTCAGCTACGAAAATGTTACAACACCTGTGCTGTTTCCGACATCTATTGGTGAATAACCAATACTATCTGGGTCTAATCCTAAGGCAGAAAACATTTGGTTCATGCACTTAGGTAGGCTTCGATAATAAAATCGTCTGTATAGACAAGTGATGATTTATTTATAAATTCATTCATTTTCTATTACTTATTTTGAAAAAATTAGGAAGTTTTATGTAAAAAATTGCCACAATCTTGTCCTGCACGTCTCGACACGAAGATTGTTGGGAAAAATCATACATTTTTGTGAAACAATACAATAGAAACTTGACTATAACTTTTGAAGTACTACCTGTGACAACAACATGCAATAATTAACAAAAATCTACGGTTGAGTTACATGATTTCGTTAATGACTATTACAATACTTTTCCTACAGTATTTTAGCACATTCTATCAAGTGATTTGTTTCCCTGTAAGTACAAGAACATAACTGCTTTTTTTAGTGAAGGAACTATAAGCATTCTTTCATCTAGCAAGCTTTCTCGACTTTTTCTCTTGGAATATTACACATTCTTTTGCCTTATGAAATAAAATTATGAAATTTGCAGCACAGGATTTACATTACCACAAAACTTACTACTTCTATATTTTAATAAGGTAAGGTGGAGCAAGTGCAGACCAGAATTTATTAAGTTTAATTTTGAGGGGCTGTAAAATTTTCGTGATTGCGACTAAAGAATTTTCTTCACTTCAAAATTGATGTGGCATAGTTCTCTTTCAAAATGTGTTACTTATTGCTATTTGAATCTTCAATATTCAAATTTCTTTCGAAGGTTGAAGGTACGCACTTGCCCCGACTGATTGGGATAAGCGCATACATCGCGTCTAACATGGACCGCATTAGCCACTCGGACAAGCGGGAAAAGCGTCAAACAGCTCATTTTTTCAACTGCGTTTTGAAATTTGAAATTTTCAAATCAGGACATGATATGGGGCGAAAAAGACACTACATAGTAATGGACAACTGAAATAGGCAAATTTGTATTCCCTCATATGATATTTTCTTAAAAAAGATTATTTCTATCAATCTTAGAGACTCTACCGTAAGAATATTAGCATAACGTACAAAAAAACATGTCATTATGGCGCAAAACAAGGAATTCAATCAGCAATCATTGTAGAATTTTATGCATTAATAATGACCTCTGCCGAAAACGGAATGCGAATGTGTGATATCCCCTTTAAAACACTTGCAATCGGTAGGCTATTCCTGAAGTAAAACAAGTATTGTAAACATTTTCGCTAGGTATGCCGTTAATAGCTGGCGGCGTTTAAAAAATAATGAATTATTTTATTTTGTGTTTCTAACATCATAAGTAGGAACTTACACCGTACTACTCGCCTCTTGCTTCCAGTGTAGAATGATGTCCTAGAGTTCTTCCCATATTTTGTATTTCATATAATTATTAGTTATTGAAGAAGGTAACCTATTCTCCATTAAAAATATTTTGGATAACTTAGATAGCAGCAAAATACTTTTAATATTCTTTAACTAATGCATGCAAATACCAAAAAGTAATGAGAGAGCACATTTACAAATAAGGTGAGTATTTTAAGATTTGGCGATTTATGCTTTCAATACGTTGTTATAAGGAGCTACTACAAGATGTGCCAAATCGTTATGTGAACCCAATACTGATTTCTAACACAGTAATATTTTTCTAGATGTGTTAAAATAGAAATTCCTACTTAAGATGTTAGATGTTATTAGAATTGGCGGCGCGCCAGCATTGTAGTAAGTATATACGTAGCAACAAACAGCGAGCCGACTGTGCGAAGCGAATATTAACATCGACCGCCGATCGGAGATGCATGTATGCCACGTATCTACACAACAGCGGATCCGAACCTGTCGCGCCGCGCAGAATGTCAACTCTATTTATTACTCATTACTTTTCAAATACCGCCCGTCTTTGGCGGGGTACTTAGCGTTAAAGTTTATACGATATTTGCTTTATTTCTCCGGTCGACCACCAACTGCGGATGTTCTTAAAGAGTATATGGCACATTGGCATTCCGTTTTCGACAGAAGTCATTTTCACTGCATAAAATTGTACATTGGATCAAATTATTACGAAACTACTTCCAAAAAATAAATTTACACTTTTTGTACACTGACGTCATAGTAACTAGTCATTGAGTTTTTGACTCTTTCTCTTTTCTACTCTTGACCTGATCTAGAAGTGTATTAAGAGGAATAGTATATACCTTTGATGCATGATAAGAACTAATTCTTCCAGCTTTCACTTTTTGCGCAGCTGTTGCCAGATTGTCAGGAGTATATTGGCTTTCCCTCACCATTTTTCTTTTGTAATTTCTTACCATTGTAAGTACATTGATTGATTTTGATTGCTGCAAAGAAAAAAAATTAAGTCTAGGTACTTATTTCTAAGTATACACCTACCTATATTCAATAATAAGTGGCGACGAAATGCATACTGGTTTAGAAGGGCAAGTGCAGATTCGTTTGCACCTTCTCCATTACAATAATCCACACCTGCCCCCACCTATGGTTATTTGTGGGGCAAGAGCGACTACAACGTATGTTCTAAAAAACTTACTCACTTTACTTAGTCCTAAGCCTTTCTACCTTTAGGTGTAAGGCCATTGGAGTTGAGTTCTGCATTTGTCTCCATCCTTTCCTATCTTATGTTAGGTTTCGCATTTCTTCCCATGCCATTCCTTTTTTCTTTACTTCTTTTCTGATTCCGTCTATCCATCTAGTTCTTGATTTGCCTCTCTTATTTTTTCCGTGCACTCTCGTTTCAAACACCCGCTTTGTAAGTCTTTTGTTCGACATTCGACACACGTGCCCGAACCATCTGAGTTGCCCTACAATTTTTTAGTTAATTGGTTCTATTTGAAGGTTTTGTCTAAATGTTTCATGTCCGTCCTTTTTTTGTTTTCTATTTTTCAGAAAACCCCATTTCCATACCATTAATTCGAGATTTTTGTCTTTCCGTCAATGACCATGTCTCACTACTGTATATGATTGGCCTAACTACTTTTTTTACCACTTCTGTTTTTATCCTTTTTGGTACCTCTCTTTTTCCTAGAAATGTTGTTTTCATTGCATTAAATATGTTTCCAGCTCTTCCCAATCTTTCATTTATTTCCCTGTCCTGTTTACCGTTTTCTTCTATAATCACTCCTAAGTACTTAAAGAACTCTACTTGTTCTATTTGCTTTCCGGCCAATCTTATTTCATGTGTTTTCTGGTTCGAACCAGAAATTATCATTGTTTTCGTTTTTTGAATGTTTATTTTCATATTTATCTTCGATAGTTCTTCCTCTAGTACTTCGAGATTATACTGTAAGTTTTCCTTGTTATCTGCCATCAAAGCCATATAATCTACAGCAGTAGTTCTGTCAGTTGCGTTTGTTTCATTTGCCAGTATCGGAGTGTTAATTTTTTCATCTCTTTCTTGGCCTTCTCCATTGCTTCGTCTAGTACCACTGAAAACAGGAGGAAATTATTCGCATTTCTAAAGAACTATGCAGCATAAATAAAATTGGGCAATAATTTGATAAAACACCTTCAAAAGTTGCTAATTACCTTAAAAAGAAACAAGAAACACACTAATGTTTATGAATCACGTCAGCTGTGTTGAGCTAAACACACTCATTTCAATGAACAGGTTTGAAGAGAAGTCTTGCCTGCAGGTTATGCCCAGCGCTAGCATACCCTAGCATCAAATCACTGAATCACGGTGTTTTTTACTATAGAATCCCATGAATCGCGACTAGTCAAACCTCTGATCTTGAATTTTACAGAACCTCTACGCACCCTATTAGAAATTACAACATCTAGGGTAACTGTCATTAACGCCATGTACAGTGTCGTTAAGCGAATGTCCACTCAATCAACTTCTAGCGGGATTAAGCCATTCTGATCCCTTTCTCGGATTCTTCAGCGACTTTTATAACCTCGGGTGACCCTCTCCCGGGCGTTGTATTAGAAGATCCAGCCAACGATAATCACGAGAGAACGGCTAATAATAAATAACTCATCTTCGCTCTATTATCTTCACGTCGTAATCTTCGTTTTTGATAATAACAATAATAATAATAATAATAATATTTTATTCATTCCGAGCACTACATAGAATAGATAGGAATAGGTCAAAAGTTAGGTAAATAAACAATATAAATATACATATAACACTTAACTAGTAGACGCCAATGTCCGAAAAATCCACAGAATAATATTAGGGAAGTGATAAGGGAGACAGAGTACACAATATTCTGACATTTACCAGTCTATTTAAGAGAATTTAAAAATTCGTTAATATTATAGAAGACACCAGAAGTGAGTAATTTTTTCAGCTTCATTTTAAATTCATTATTTGGAACAATAGTCTTAAGTTCGGGTGGGAGTAAATTATATATTCGATTACCGGCATATGCAGGAGATTTCTTGAAGGCCTCACGATTATGTCTGCTTAAAGAGATATCATTTTAATGTAACATTTTCCTAGAAACAGGTTCAGGATAACTTGTATCTTATCTTTATCATAGTTTCGTAAGTTAGTTCACAATGGTATCCCTCAAGTTTTGGGCCCAATACTGTTCTTGATATATGCCAATGACTTAATATACAACGTGATGAAATGTGTTTATACGCAGATGATATCACGCTATTAACCAGAGGAAATACGCATGGAGATCTGCTAAAAAAATCCAAATTAGCGTTAATAGAAACAGACGAATGGTTTAACAGTAACGCCTTCTGTTTGAACAAAACTAAAACACAGACGCTGTTATTATCTACGAAAGACTTACCTGAAAAAAAGAGTGTTTACTTCCTTGGTGTACGCACTTCTAACAAACTGGAATGCAAGATGCATATTGAAGTCACGTCAAGGAAGTTGACCTCAGCGATCTATGCTGTGAGGAAGATTACGGTGGTAGCAGCACACGAGGCGGCAAGAGAGGCATATTTTGCTTTATTTCATAGTAAAGCTACGAATGGTGTCTTGATAAAATTTCAGAGGCGATTAGGATACTTCTAAAACAAAAAGAAGCGGTTAGAATCTTAAGCAATATAGACTACAGAACATCATGTAGATCACTTTTTAGTCATTTACATGTATTCGTTTGTTTGTTTTATTTCCTTTTTTTATATATACGCGATTTTATTTATTTATTTACTTATATATTTTGCAATTTTATATTTATTTTATTTACGACAATGTTAATGCCTCTACAGGTCAAGACTGAAAATAAATTATTACTATTATTATTATTACACATCACTCGGTAAGAAGTCGTGAAGCTCGTTGGTAAATGTCGATATTAAACGGTTGCTGGTACTCGCTAACGTCAAATAGTTAGGTGTTAGATCGCGAACTCCTCTGACATTACCGGCTATAATAGAGTATTTTTTTTAGAAAAGAAATTTTAATTGATTAAAATTTAATGGAAAAAATTCTATTGTATATTCGAAATGTCTATAGCAATTGGCCATGATTTCTGACAAATGCTATCGGTAATAAAGGAGCGAAGGAACGAGACGATAATGTGCCTCTTTAGTTTCAGTTGCCTTTACCTAATTTTACAAGCAAATTCAAGTGTAGTAGTGAACAAATTTTACTTTAAATTCGAAGTTAATTCAAACTTGGTTGTTCAAACGAACGCATTGGTTTATCCATTGTTTCCCTCTTTTCTGTTTGTGTTTCTTTACTTTTTAGAATATAACTCAAATCTCATAGAAACCTCATGCCAAAAAATACGAGACGTGTTTTTAAAGTAAGTACCGTTTTCAAATAAAACAAAAACAAGTAAACTTTTCTTAACAATTTTATTTTTACATGAAACCTGTCCCTTTATTTTTTTTTCTAGGGAAATTTTCCCAAAATATTTTTATCTCAATCGGTTTTTACAATCCCATTCAGTTCCCCCATTTTGGAAACGGGGTCTCAGATAACGATGAAATCGTAAAGCGCCTGTTCTCTTTCATTTTTTCGTCAACTTTCTGAACCAAACCAGTAATAAAAAAAAGGTCGCCCACTTCGTTCCTCTGGACTTTCCCGGGGGCCATTTTTAAAGCTCTCACCCATTTCCGTACCATTCCATCACTCATAATGTTTCTCCCACTTCACAGATCTGACGATGTATATCGGGCATTTAATGCATTTAACACGGAAAACGAATCACAGCGCGTATTTCACAGTCGGGGGATTCTCGATCGGCGGAACATTTTAAATAGTGACAAAAAACGAAACACAGTCAATCTTTCTGTAATGGCGTCTGTGGCTTGTCAAAGATGTGGGCACGCGCAAGCGAAAACCGCCGCAGCGCCACTAGCAGATTTTAAAGACGGTATTATTTTTAAAAACACGCCTCGTAGCAATGCAACAGCAACCTTTTTTAAAAAATCTATTGTCGTTTTCAATAACTTTTCATCATATTGCAAACTAGCGTATTCGACTTGCAATATGTTCCATTTTAATTGCCTTCATCAAAACCATTTCAATATATTTTAAATTGAGTAAGCGCTACTGTATGCGTAGCAACGAAAAATTCAAAACCTTGAATTGAACATGTCAATGATTCTCACCAGTAGCAGTCAATGATTTTCACCATTTTCTCCCTTTCCCAAATTCAAACATGGGGGAAATTAGAAAATATGCCAGTTTGAAAATTTAGTCATTATATTTTGTATTTCTTGGATGTAAAAAAATTAATTTCAATAAAATGCAACATATTTTTAAAAACACGCCCGTCCGGCAAGCGCGAGGTGCCAAATTCCAAGGAAATTACAGATTTTTATAATTCATCACCGGAAGCCAAAATATATTAATTAATTAGTGTACTTGACATATAATGATTAAAAAAATTATCTGTCGAAATATTGCAGATAAAATAAGAACTAGGTATTAAAAAATGAACGTTCCTGGCACCGAGGTCGCCGTGGTGCAATGGTTAGCTCACCCGTCCGGCAAGCGGGAGGTGTCGGGTTCGACTCCTTACCAGGACGAGATTTTTTCAAGTTTTTAATTACGTCGAAAATTCCAAGGAAATTACAGTGAACAAAATTATCTGTCGGCATCGACATGTGTTAATAGCATGATGGCATATAAACAGATACTTCTACACTCTTTAAAATAATTAAAGGGAAAATTTTTTAGTTAGAATTTTTGGGTATGGAAAACATTAAAAAATTTTTAAAATTTTTTTTAAAGTTCCCCGGGGGGAATTAATTTTTGGCCAAAAAGGGTGTGATGTAGCATGGACAAATCTACTCTTTTTTAAATTTTTCTATTCGCTTATTTCGTCCAAATTAATGTAGAAATCGTCGGGAAAAAGGGCAACAGCATAAATTGCAAAGTACAACAAATAATATTTCATCAATTAAAACTTCATTTTAAAAGGGTTTCCCGTAAATTAGCAGTGGATTTTCTCGTTTAAAGCTTGTTGGGGACAGTTCGGGAACGGGGAAACATCAACAAACAAAACCCCCCGGGTTTAAATCAATGCATTCTTCTCGTATGCTTTTTTAATTTGGTTTTATTTTTATTTGGGGAAAATTTTAAAACGGGAAAAAAGGGGGAAAAAAAGAAAGATGAACGAGCCATAAATTTTCATCAATCTTTATTCGGCCTTGGTTGAATCAAAGTTTGTCTTAAATCCAATCCCCAAAATAAGTGTTCGTTTGTGTATTTAAAGTCTTTATTAGAAGTAAAAAAGGGTTAAATATCCCGAGAGGCAGTTCCTGTGGGGGGTAATAAACAGAGGGGTTTTTATACATTGGCTCTTTAAAAGTTTTTTTGGGTTTGTTAATTTTCAAATATTAAAATTCGTTAATTTCATTTTTTCCAAGGGTTTGGGAAAATTTATTCAAAAAAATTTCCCTAAAATTTTCTAAAGGAAAACCCCGAACCTACAAGAATCATTTATTCGAATTAAATTAGAAAATTTAACAAAATTACATATACTTTCCATTTTATAAAATTCCTGCAATCCTTTTGTGTATTTAATATTATATAATTTGTTGTGGATGCATCGGTTAGGTGTAAACTACAATAGTATAAACAAACTGCGCTTTATGGATTTTACGGTGTACAATAGCAGGGTATCATTATACAACAAAGCGCAATGTTGTTGTATAACTGGATAATAATAAGAAATTTGAAATAATCTATTTGAACTTATGAATTTACGATCGTAGTAAATTAATGTGTTGTTGTACAACGTTCACCACATAGGACTATAAACAAAACGCGAGGTGAATTCCACGGTTGGGAAAAATTATCAAAATTTTTTTTTTTAAAACAATTTTTTTCGGTTTTTTGATAAATTGAAAATTTCCCGGGAAACCCTTTCAAGATTCTTGTTTCAACAAAGGGTTTCTTGAAAAAAAGAAAGGAAGTTTTTTTTAACACAGCTCAAGAACTGCTAGAATAATAAGTATTTATATGCAAAGGAGAAAACAAGAAAAATACTTAAAAATTCTAACCCCCG
>JAROYC020000013.1:1072705-1144179 GCA_029619255.2 Dynastes hyllus
CAGTATAAAAAATGATCAAATGTGGGGTCGTATAAAATTGCAAACCTCCGGTTGACAGAAAGTGAATTGAATATTTAATCACGGATTAGCACCTCATTTTCTGATTGACTTAATTTATGACTCACAATGGAAAAGGGCTTTAACCCCCATTAAATTAATTCATGATTAAATTCAAATGTCACTTTGACATCTGTCAGTATTAACGTAAAAAAAGTAAAATACCAAAGAAGCAGCTGTTATTGGCATGAATTTAACAAGAATATATATGAAATAGAACAGATAATCATGTGCATATAAGGTTTGTTCGTTTGTCTTGCTCGCGTTAGTCTAGGGGGTTGGATTATGATCCTGATCTTTTGATTGCTCAAAACTCTCAAAAGGTACAAACGAACAGTACAAATTGGTATTTATATAGTCCCGTAACCAAAAGACTGAGAATGGTGGCAATTGGCAATCACATAGCTTTAAAAAAACCTTATTATTTATTAATTGTTGTTTTTCCCTTTCAATATTCCGGATGTCATTTTGTATGAATGGTAAAGTTGGGTTGGGCAAATAATGGAATGCGTGCATGAACTTAAACTTATCCACCTCCTGAGGAGTTTAAATTTTGGGCGTTCAAAACTTCAAAGCTACATATACAAACAAACATCGGATTGCAATTTTTTTTACAAACAAGGAATTTAGAAATTCAAAACTCCCCTTTTGCCAATTGACAAACCTATAATCATTAACAGAGGCTAACATATTTTTGTGCTGCCAATTGCCTGATATCAGAGTGATATGTAATTTTGATTCTAAGTAGTTAATAGCTCAAGATGTATACGTATACAATAATTAATTTAATCACGAATTAGATTTTAATTGGAGATTAACTTAATTCAGGATTTAAAGTCAGGGGGGGAAGCTAATAATTTAGCGGGCATCGAAGTTTTTTGCCATCTTCTGATAATATTTGAATATTTTTTTGGGCAGTAGTTGCAGTATCTGCAGCACTAGCAGCAGTACAAAGTAATTAGAATACATAACCACAAAAACATCATAAACAGTGTTATTCAAATTAATTAAAATTTCTCTAAATAAAAACAAGATAATTCTATGGACGTGGAAAATTTTAACAAAATATGTAGAACCTGTACACAACAAGAAAACTTAATATCAATATTTTCTTACAATAACGTTAAGTGTTATTAGAAATATGTCTATCCTCAGAAGTAGGTACAAAACAACATTTAAACTTTAATGTTCTTTTAAAATATTTGGAACTCTGTTTCAGATTGATTGTAATGATGAGTTACCCAAGCAGGTTTGCCAAAAATGTTTTATAAAGCTGAGAGATTTTTGCGCTTTTCGGAATCAGATTTTATATCACGATGGACAATTTAGACAACTCCTAACAAAAACTCAGTTGTTGGCAGATTTAAATGGTTACGAAAATAATCATCTACTACAGTATGATGATAGGCAATTAATCGAAGATGTTAGCTTAGTTGAAAGGAATGGTTATAAAAATCGTCACAATATACAACCACAGCAGGTATTTTTTTAAATATCAGTTACATTCATAATAATTTGTACTATATCTAACAGTTTTAAGATCAAGATACCGCAACTTCATATCAATATATAAATCAATGTTATCCCATTAAATTTTATTCTAGCTGTAATCTTATTCTTAAAAACTCGAGTATAGATATTATTACGTATGCCTATTCAGTCTTACTAATAATGGGATTAGCCACAAATTTTCAGTAAGTGATCTTATTTAATTAGAGTTGGAATTCATTGGAGCAAATGTCCTGTTTGTAATTTTGAATCTCCAATGTGAAATAATAAACTGCTTTGTGCACAATATGGCTACAAAATAATCTTAATAAAGAGAATAGATTTATAAATTCTTTCTATTTTAGTGTTGGCGAATTTAAATGCGTCACTTGCCTTCCAGTACATTTTTTTTCCATTTGTAAATGTTACAATGCATCTTTTTTTCAGAACTTTTGCAATTAAATTGAAAAACTCCCAGATAATAATAAACAGAAAACAATTTGCAGTAAACAAACTACTGTATAACGGGTACTTACCAATAATACTATTTTAATTTGCAGTATAATATTTACAGTCGGTCACAAAAGTGTTTGTACACCTACCTACTGTTAAAAAAGTTTCAGATCTAAACATTTCATTATGGTGCTATGATGCAGTATTTTTTTAAAAATAAAGTTAGAAAACACAAATTTTAACATAAAAGCAATTAACAGAATATAATAAATATAAAATGGAATGTCACGAGTCTTTGTACACTGCATTGAATGCAGTGACTCCCCGTTGTTAGGAAATAAATGTGTTAGGAATTCGGTAAATCTCCTTTATAAGTCCCCGTACTTGCGAAAAATAAGGATTCAATTCATTTGCAAAGATGGATGGTAAAGGAAAACGCATGATCCATTCATACGGGTGAACAAATAATTAAGGTAAGATAATCGTGTCATCCCAGCATAACCGTAACAGCTGGAGCAGCAGCCAACGGAACTCGGCGGGCGCCTGTCTGATGCGATGCGTAAACATTTGCCGGGTGGCAAAGCAGTTTAAATTCGTACACATACATCATCACTAGCGCGGCGTGTGCGTGTGCGTGTGAATTAAATCAGGCGAGCAGAATACTAGTTATTCAAGAAAATTTTTTATTAAAAATGTCCAGTGTGCGCAAGGCTAAACAACGACCCTTTGCTGATAAAGTAAAAAACTTTATCTGTGAATGTCCAGATTTATTGTACGACGGTGCTAAAATAGTTTGTAAAGTGTGCGAGAAACATGTAAATAGTGCAAAACACAGAAATAGAAAAAAACGGCGCGTCAAATAGAAGTGACTTTATTTTCGATTTACTTGTCTGATGATAACATGTAACTTGTCACTTAACATACCTGATAAGAAATCGTTTAAGAACTTTTGGAACAAATACAACGCGGAGTTGAAGCTGCCAACTACAGCAACAGCACGTAAGCATGTTTTATTTGTACGCCAAGAGGTGGAAAATAAAATCATATCTACATTAAAAAATCAGTTGCTTTGGTTATGTGTTGACGAGATAACAGATTGTAAAAAAAATTCTATTATACATTGTATACTTCAACATAAACCGACATTTTCACTGTTATTAGCTAGCAAAAGATTAGTAGGGTGTACTATTGCGGCAATTACGACTGTGATACTTACTACGTTAAAAAACTTTCAAGTCTCAACACGTCAAGTGTTGATGTTTATGAGCGATGGTGCAGCGACAATGCGTGCGGTAAGCCGTTCTCTTCTTGAACACGGTTGCGATTGTTTACATGTAACTCGTAAAGTGCATGCTTTACATCTTGTGGCACAAACTATTAGACAATGTTATCCGAGGTAGATGCATTAATATCAAGTACAAAAAAAAGTGTTTCTCAAATCTCCAAAACGTTTTCGAACATTTCACACACAGTGTCCCGGTATTTGTGAACTACCACAGCCGATTCTTACACGTTGGGGAACCTGGTTGCAGGCAGCTTTTTATTATGCTGAACATTTCAAAAAAGTAAAAGCTGTTATTCTACAATTCAATCCTACCAAAGCTGCAGCTATTAAGGAGAGCTAGTCAAAATTTCAAAATACTTCTGTTGAAACAGATTTACAAAGTATTCATAGCTACTATAAATGCTTATATGACGCATTGGAACAATTACAAAATAGAGCGTTGTCGTTAGTGAAGTCACTGCAAATAGTGGACGAAGTACATAGTCTGCTACGCACTATAGATGACGCAAAAAATATTCGCGTTTTAAAAAAGTTGGAGAGTGTGTTAGAAAAAGATTCCAATTTTATCACATTACAACAAATTTGTAATGGTACTTCGACTAATCCATTAATTGAGTTCAAAGATTATTTTAATCATATATGTATTACATCGGTAGATGTCGAACGATCTTTCTCCAAATATAAGCACATTTTTTCACCACTGCGAACACGGTTTCACGAGACAACTATTGAAACATATCTAATGCTATCATTTTTTTACGATTCTTATCCACTGGGTTATAATATTGATGGTGCTTCGACTTCTCATGTTCAGTAATTTCAATGCAATCCGCCAGCCTACCTAATTACGCTGCTTAAGAGGGTGAGTGTTTCATAGCCTTACAGATATTATAATTGTTGATTAGTTTTTTTTATTATTATTCGCTTTATTACTTCTTTTTCGGTATTATAAATATTGATATCTTACTCTACAAATAATCAAACTACACAAAACAAGACATCATTGTTCCAAATAGCTAAAATTATTGGTAAACCGCCGTAAATATCAGGAACAGTGAAATTGCATCGCGAAGTGGACATCCGATTTTAGATAAGTGCGAGGAGAACTGTTCACACAGTAAAGAACGGCAGTGGCGGTTCGTGACGTTTTGACAAGGGGGGCGCGATTATAAAATTATCATAAAATACCGCCTTTTTGCTAACAGATTATTGAAAAAATACGCGCAGTGCACTGGTGGGCATAGCAGTGAATATAACGTGCACAAGGATATTTATTTTTAATGTGTGTCTAAACGCCGCCCATCCTTAACCCATTAACGGCCGACTATAAAAATAATCAACATTTTTAAAATCTTGAATGATAAGGTAAATAACAGAAGTAAAATAAATACACTTGTGCAATTTTATAAATATATTTACATGGCAACACGAAAAAACTGCTGTTAAATGTACTCCACACTTTGTACATATGAAAACTGTGGCGTTATGACACATTTTACACTGTCGCCTTTTCTCTTCCTCGGATTTAGTAACTATATGCCCAACGTTATCGTAACACACAGCATGAGGCATATTCATGGACGAGCTATGTCCTAGTAAAAGGTTTGAAGTTGTTCTCTTCTCACTTTTCGGCAAACTCATTACGATATAACTTCGAAAATTTAGTTGGGACATTTTTGCCTCATTACAAATTCTATGTATTTTCCAGGCATTCACCAAAGCGTTGCCCATGAGATTGATGAAAAGCGGCCACCACCATTTCTTGCCTCTGACTCCAACTTTGTAATTAGCGATGGCATTATCATATAAATCCATGGGCCCATGTGTCGATAGTATTTTTCGATCATATTTGGCTGTTTCATTTGCATCTCCTGCTTTTCTTTGCGGTTATACCGTTTCACTGTTACCAATGGTACCATACGCACAGAAGAATTTTTGTCAGATACGATATCGAATGTTCCTCGGTTTGTTCTACTTAGCGATTTGGACGATAGTAAAGGACATTTAGCCGTTCGATTTTCCCGTACCGTACCAGTGGCATAAAATCCCTTTTGTTCAAGTAGCAGCCATCAAAGCATAGCTAGTAAAAAGGTTATCAAAATACACTTTGTGATTACCCGGATTTTGAACAATACGCAAGAACTGAAGTATAGTTTGCGCTTGTAGTCCTAATTCAGACCTTTCTTTTTGTTTTCCACCATACGGGAAACATTCCAAACTAAGAATTTTTCATTCAAGAGGTCAAGTAGTGGCCGCACTTTGGAAAACTTATCGTGACACCACTAATACGTTTCAGTGAAAACTATTTCTAAATACTTTCTTCAACTATTCAAGCCCTTATATACGAAAATATCTAAACAACGGCATTATTTACAAATTGCTACTCCATAAAAATATCGATGCGTCAGATGCACGTACTATGTATACCTACTTCATGCCAACGTTGCGAAAACGCAACGCCATATTCATCAACAACATTCTTCATTATATGATAAGATATTCAAGACGTATTGATTTCTATGAAATTTTTGGACCTTACCAGAGATATTTTCGCAGAAAAGCAAAACTTGCGGAAGTTATACGGGAAAATATTCTGTGAATGTGTTAGATATTACAAAAACAACAAACTCTTTGCAATCTTTTTAAACAGTTCACTAAAACCCTTACCACAACACTTAATTCGTACTGGACGCACGTTTCGATAGCCAAGCTATCATCATCAGCAGCAAGACTGAACTGCTCGTGGCCAGCTTTAGTAATCAGTCATGTGACTGCGTGACGTTAATTGCGTTCCACATGGTGTCGAGTGTCGTGTACTACGTTGTATTTTAATCTTTTTTCTTGTTTAAATACTTTCCATTACTTTAAATTTAGCTTCTGTATTATCGTTTATTGCATTTTAAATAGTAGTTTACAAGTGGCTAGTGGAAAAGTGTGTTAATTCATTAAAATGATAGGCAAACATTGTGCAGTTGAGCGTAAAAACAGTTCGGTCGCGACTAAAGCCAGCAAGGAAAATGTTGTATGTCATCGTTTTCTAGAAGAAGATGGTTTCGAAGATTATCAGGGGACAATGAGTTAGATGCTATCGAAAAATAAATAAATTCAATCAGGATACAAGTCAAATGCACTAATTTTATTTTTGTGAAACGGGTTACGTATGATCAGGGGCGGTATGTCCACAAGGACGCAATGCCCCGCACACACCCTAATATATCGTTTAAAAATTCAATTCAATTCATAAACAAAATTATTCTAATTTATGAAACAGTTCATTAAAATCCTCACCATATTACTTCACTCGCACTGGACGCACGTTTCAATAGCCAAGCTATCATCATCAGCAGTAAAACTGAGCTGCTCAGTTCATAATGGCACTGAAAAATCAGAATATCGTGGTATATTGAGGGAATTGCTAATTTGGATCTGACACTTCGAGAACATTTAAATGATGCTACTGTTTTTAAAGGAACTTCACATACAATCCAAAATAAAATTTTAGATTCCATGCTTGCTGTTTGCAGAATACAAATTTCAAGTCAAATTAAAATTTCCGATTTATTGTGTGACGAAACTACAGATGTAACAAATTGGTGGTAATTACATTTAAATATAGTGGCAGAATTTATTAGCACCTTTGGGGATTTAAACGAATTAACCCATTAAGTGCCAACGTTGCGAAAACGTAACACACTCTTTAACACTTTTTTAAGGTATATGATGGTATATTTCCGTTGGTTATGTGTACCTGATTGTAGTACTAAGCCTGGACAATCTTAGCATCACACTAAGAAATAATAAGTTTCAACAATTGCTAATTTTAAAAAGATTAAACGGATACTCTAAAACTGTGGCACTGGAACACTGAAACAGTTCACTAAAACCCTTACCACAACACTTAATTCGTACTGGACGCACGTTTCGATAGCCAAGCTATCATCATCAGCAGCAAGACTGAACTAGTACCGGTACCGCGCAGTAGCGTAGAGTCGACCAGGCCTCGCGTTCCACTAAAGTTATTCTGCTAATAGAGATGTTTGCTGCCGCAAATAATTTCGCTCATCTTTTAAATAAAAATTAAATAACACGTGCTCAAACACTTACCATTTTAAGAGTCCTCCGTGGAATCACAAAGTGAATAATGTCTGTTAAATATCTGCAACATTAGATATGTTTCAACTGTTGTTTCGGCAAAACTAGTACGGCATGAGGAAAAAATGCGTTTACATGCAGAGAACGAACGTTCTACATCTAGTGACGTAATATTTGCGTAAGTAAAATAATCTTTCAAATAACTTAACGATTCGGTTGACGCACCTTCACAAATGTGTCTTAATGTGCCAAAATCAGAATTTTTCTCAAAAACACTTTCAAATTTTTCTAGAACAGAAACATTTTTTGCGTCTTCAATCGTGCATAGCTGTGCGTGAACATGTTGCACTATTTGTAGAGATTCTTCTAACGGTACCGCAGGATTTTGTAATTTTTCTATTGCATCTGCTAGCCCGAAGTAATTGTCGTGAATGATTTTAAATCCATTTTAACCTGACTATCTTGAAATTTCGACTGGCTTTTCTGGATAGCGGCAGCTTCCTTTGTATCGAATTGTAAAACCACGTTCTTAATATTGTAAAAATATTTATGATAATAAAACGCGGCCTGCAACCATGTTCCCCAACGAGTTAGAATAGGTTCTGGTGGCTCTGGTATACGGGGCACAGTCTGTAAAATTCGCGAATACGTTTCGGTGATTTGACAAATACTGCTTTGGTATGTGCTATTAAAGCGTCTACCTCAGGATAACATTTTCTGATACTATCCGCCACAAGATTGAGAGCATGAATTTTACACGTAATGTGTAACAAATTAGCAGAATGCTTTTAAGAACCGGCCTACAGAAAGCATGTTTGCAGCACCATCACTCACTAACATCAAGAGTTGGTTTGTTGAAAGTTCAAACTTGTCCAATGTATTTAACACTAACTTTGAAATTACTTCGGCAGTACACTGTTGTATTCGTTTGGAGACTAATAGAATTGAAGGTGCCGATTGTTGAGGTTCCAATTTGCGTGCCATTACATTAAGAATAGAATGTTTCTTCCGATTTGTTGTTTCGTCGACACATAACCACAATTTTTGATCTTTCAACTCCGATTTTATTTTTTGTTCAATATGTTCGCGCGCAGATGGCACAATTCTTCGTAACGATGTTCGACTTGATAATTTGCACTCCGAATAGTTATTCCAAAAGCAGATAAATGGTTCCTTGTCTAGTAAATTAAACGTATATTACATGCGATAAACGTAACGCATAAATTAAATATACATTTTTCATTGTCTCATGCGTAATTTCTTTTTGAGACATGCTTTTCACTATTTACGTGTCGTAGACTATGTTGTCTGGACCAACACATTAACGGGATTTTACAGATTACACATTTAATTTAGCACCTTCATATATTAAGTCTGGAATTTCTGCAATAAATTTTCGAAGTTTGTCCGACCGCGGTCGTTTTGCTGACGAAATCATAATTTTTCTAGGACAGAAACAATTGCGCAAATGACCGGCAGCGAAAATGTCCGTACTGCTCCGCAGACGAAGTAATACTACCGTTCCTCTCGGTCCGAACTGATTCTACGCCGATGCGCGGTACCGCTCGTGGCCAGCGTTACTGATTACATTGCGCGATAGGGATTGAGCAATCCTTATAACATTTACTATCCTTGGCTGGAATAGTGCAGTAGTGCAATGAAACAAATAAACAATTAATATTTCTTTACCATTAATTCATTAGCAACGTAATTAAATTAATATATTTTTGCTTTTGTAATATTTCAGGCAGATGAAATTAACGAACAAATATATGAACAAAATACAAAACTAGGGAAAGATAATAGGCAGACAGAAACGGTAACTCAAGTTTTATGCGAAATATGTGGAAAGTTACTTTCTTCTCAAACAACTTTAACACACCATCTTCGAGCGCACAGTGGCCAGAAACCGTTTACTTGTAATACGTGCAATAGAAAATTCTCCAGAACGCAGGATTTGAAACATCATACAAGGATTCATACAGGTATAGTAGTTTAACTTTAGTAGCTGTATAAAAATTGAATGGGAAGCCCACCAAGTCAAAATGAAATAAATTATTTTGAAGATCATTATTTTTTTTTAGTTTTCTATAAACTAAACAATAATTCATAATATAATCTCTGATCTCAGCAATTTACCCTAACGACATGGATAGCTTCCCATACCTATACCGCGATGGATAATAGCGAGAAACATTAGTTCGTTAGTGCGCATGAACAATCTCGAGACTAGGCGCTTGATGTAGCCAGGCCCGCGTACTACCGTTACTACCGCTAATACAAGGCTGAACAGCTTTAACGTCAATGGGCTGTGACGTATTTTGAAGTAACCCATAAACGCGTTTACACGTTGAGACCGTCTCTGCGTTTCGAATTGGTTTATCCAAATTATATTGGTTTTATTAAAAAAAATACTGTGTGGTGATATTTCCGTACTTTGTTGGTGATACCTGCATGTTTTCCTAGTGTTGTATAAGCGATAAAACCCTTCCTGAAACGATAAAAACGAGGTAATCTAACCTAACATGGCGTCGGTTGTTTTCATACGTTCAGATCGATTCTTGCGTCTTGAATTGGTGTATCCAAATTATATTGGATTTATTAAAAAAATACTGTGTAGTGATATTTCAGTACTTTGTTGGTGATAGCTGTAATGTTTTTCTAGTGTTGTATAAGCGATAAAACCTTCTCTGAAGCGATAAAAACGAGGTAACCTAACCTAACATGGAGGCAACTGTTTTGTACGTTTTGTTTGTGAATTACACTTTGTAAATAAAAGAAGATATTTATTTTTCAACAGCTACAGATTAAAGGACCGGTAAAACTATAACTGTAAGTTTAAAATATCCTAGACTTAAAAAAGATGCTATTCCAACTCAATTCCCTAACTGTCCGTTGTATTTGACAAAAAACGTGAAGATGTTATTCTTCAAATAGTTTTATATTCTCACGTTATATTTAACAAAATTATTTTTGAACACGAAGAGATGTTTTTAATTGTGTGTAATAAACGTTCTGTTTTAATACAATGTATTTTAAATTATATCACCGATCGTAGCGATTCTGGATACTGATATATGTAAATTCACAACAGTGAACGTATTGCAACAATTATAATAACTTACTACAAATACCCTACTTAAAAATGATTGTGGGAAAAGTCATGATTAAAGCTGGCCACGAGCGGTACCGCGCAGTAGCGTAGAGTCGACCAGGCCTCGCGTTCCACTAGAGTTATTCTGCTAATAGAGATGTTTGCTGCCGCAAATAATTTCGCTCATCTTTTAAATAAAAATTAAATAACACGTGCTCAAACACTTACCATTTTAAGAGTCCTCCGTGAAATCACAAAGTGAATAATGTCTGTTAAATATCTGCAACATTAGATATGTTTTAACTGTTGTTTCGGCAAAACTAGTACGGCATGAGGAAAAATGCGTTTATATGCAGAGAACGAACGTTCTACATCTAGTGACGTAATATTTGCGTAAGTAAAATAATCTTTCAAATAACTTAACGATTCTGTTGACGCACCTTCACAAATGTGTCTTAATGTGCCAAAATCAGAATTTTTCTCAAAAACACTTTCAAATTTTTCTAGAACAGAAACATTTTTTGCGTCTTCAATCGCGCATAGCTGTGCGTGAACATGTTGCACTACTTGTAGAGGTTCTTCTAACGGCAGCGCAGGATTTTGTAATTTTTCTATTGCATCTGCTAGCCCGAAGTAATTGTCGTGAATGATTTTAAATCCATTTTAACCTGACTATCTTGAAATTTCGACTGGCTTTTCTGGATAGCGGCAGCTTCCTTTGTATTGAATTGTAAAACCACGTTCTTAATATTGTCAAAATATTTATGATAATAAAACGCGGCCTGCAACCATGTTCCCCGAACGAGTTAGAATAGGTTCTGGTGGCTCTGGTATACGGGGGCACAGTCTGTGAAAGTCGCGAATACGTTTCGGTGATTTGACAAATACTGCTTTGGTATGCGCTATTAAAGCGTTTACCTCAGGATAACATTTTCTGATACTATCCGCCACAAGATTGAGAGCATGAATTTTACACGTAATGTGTAACAAATTAGCAGAATGCTTTTTAAGAGATCGGCCTACAGAAAGCATATTTGCAGCACCATCACTCAGTAACATCAAGAGTTGGTTTGTTGAAAGTTCAAACTTGTCCAATGTATTTAACACTAACTTTGAAATTACTTCGGCAGTACACTCTTGTATTCGTTTGGAGACTAATAGAATTGAAGGTGCCGATTGATGAGGTTCCAATTTGCGTGCCATTACATTAAGAACAGAATGTTTCTTCCGATCTTCTTCCGATCACAATTTTTGATCTTTCAACTTATTTTTTGTTCAATATGTTCGCGCGCAGATGGCACAATTCTTCGTAACGATGTTCGACTTGGTAATTTGCACTCCGAATAGTTATTCCAAAAGCAGATAAATGGTTCCTTATCTAGTAAAGTAAACGGTATATTACATGCGATCAACGTAACGCATAAATTAAATATAAATTTTTCATTGTCTCGTGCGCAATTTCTTTTTGAGACATGCTTTTCACTATTTACGTGTCGTAGACAATGTTGTCTGGACCAACACATTAACGGGATTTTACAGATTACACATTTAATTTTAGCACCAGTCTGGAATTTTTGCAATAAATTTTCGAAGTTTGTCCGACCGCGGTCGTTTTGATGACGAAATCAAAATTCTCTAGGACAGATAAACAATTACGCAAATGACCGGCAGCGAAAATGTCCGTACTGCTCCGCAGACGAAGTAATACTACCGTTCCTCTCGGTGCGAACTGATTCTACGCCGATGCGCGGTACCGCTCGTGGCCAGCGTTAGTCATGATAGATTAGGTAAAACGCCACATAATAGGAAAGATCGATTAAGTAAAACCCCACATAATAGGAAACTAAAGACCCTGGTTAAATAGCATATCTGTAAATGTTCTCGTGAAATTGAACATTTCAAATAAAATTGCAATTACCGTATCATTTCAACCAAATACATGTACAATTACAAATAATATTAATTAGTCGATTAAATATCAACCATAAATCTTTTACGAAAACGGTGCTCGGTTACGTGTTTGGTTTTTGCTTTGGAACTTCGTTTTTCCAAAATAAATCGAATGGGATGCGAAGAAGGGCTCAGTTGACGACTGGCATCCTCTTTAAACCGGAAGCCCTTCAAAACTTAAAAAGAAATGCAAAAAAAAAAACGATTCCTTTACCACTTAGGCTAATATCGTGCATCGCGATACATCACCTAGCGAGCGTGACGTCATCGAAGAGCGCTGAGCCTTCTAGTTTCGGATGTAACGGTAGTACCCTGCTTCGCTCATATAGTTATAGCTTGCAGTGTTTTGATATACTAGTTCCAAGTACTGTCACGTCGCTATAAGTTTGTAGAAAGCGGGATTGAATCGAGATTGTTCGCTGTGGATCCTCTAATGGTAGCACAGTGGCTTGGGGATAAATTCTTACAAACAAGTAAAATATCAAAGAATATATATATTATAAATTGCACAGTTAATAAAATTTACGACGAGCATTAGAAGGTATACAGGAAAGAAAATATTCCTCCAATGTAGTACAGCAGGATTCGGCAACCAGCGACCCGTCATAAATTTTTGTATAGCCCGCCAGACAATAATGAATTATATTAAGTTAGGATCTACAAAACGCTAGCAGCAAACAATACATATGTACAAAAATTATTTGACATTCTATTCAAGTCTAGCAGAAAATAAATCTCCTAAGTTAAGAAACTTTGCAAAATCAATGATTTGCATTTTTGAAAGCACATATTTATGCGAACAAACATTTTCAAGAATTAATGTTATTAAGTCAAAGTAGTCAAGGTTGAAAGATGACAATTTACAAAACATTCTAAGGATCTCTGTGTCACAAATTGATGCCGATTTGACTGAATTATCAAAAATTATACAACAGCAAAAGTTGAATTTTAAGGTTTACTTTGCAATAAAATGAGTTATTTTTGATTGCATTATTATCTTATTACTGTATTGTTTAAAAGAGCAGCAAAATCTTATTAAAAGCACTTTTTGTTAATATTTCTTCATAATTCAATTTATGTATCTAATTACTTAATAAAAAATGCAATAAAGTAGGTTTTTTAGTTATCTATACAAATTAAATCAATTTTCTATCAAATTTAATTTGGTTTTGTAGGAGTTATGCCAGGATATGTCGTGAGAAAAGAATAACTACAATGCTGAAATTAACATACTTATTATTAACTTAAGGTGACAAACACGACGATGTTGCTCTCGCAATAGACCAACTCGATCTCTTCGTCTTTTCGTAAGTTCTCGAAAGTATCTGGTTATTGCACCCTTGCGGAAATACCCAGGCAGACGCATCCGTATAATGCAGGCAATAACGTACCCTCGAAATACAATAGTAGTGTCCGTTCGTGCCTGCATGTCGAAATAACACAAAGAGTGTCCGTGACCAATTCATTGTTACCTCTGACCTGAGTTTTTCTATCGGGAGAATACTATTCCTTAGACATTACGCTTACGTTGAAATCCCTACAGTTTCGTTAGTGTATTTTTGGTTCACATAAAAAAAAGGATATCTAAGACAATATTTAGCAGCAACAAAAAAATTGGAATTTTGACTTTGACACAAAGAATTAAATTTATACAGATTTGTATTAATTGGAATAACTCAGAACTAAGTCAGTATAAGAAAATTTTAAAAAATCGAATTTATACTAGAGTATTGAAAATTGGCAAATTTGTGCCTACGACATTTTCCAAAAACACAAAGAAAAATGCCATATTCTGCAATTTCCTGAAAAAATGTCGAATTTAACAGTTAAAAAAAAAGCAACGTGATTGCTCGTGTGCTCATTTTTTAATCACAAACAAATGGCGAAGTCAAAATTTACCTATAATGAATAAAAACAAATCCCATATGCTGCGGACTTTATGTGTGACACTGGATATAAACAATCAAAGGTTTTTTGTATTTTGTCTACATTTTTGTTAAATATGTATTAAATAATAGGTACGTTTTGCAATGTACATTTTAAATAAACGGAGTTTCTTCTTTGTGTATAGGCGAGAAACCTCACAGATGCCAAGTCTGTTCGAAAACGTTCACCCAAGTTGGCGCTCTAATAGCCCACAATCGCACCCACAGCGGCGAAAAACCCCACGTCTGCAGCATCTGCTCTAAAGCTTTCGCTCAATCGATCACTCTAACCTATCACATTAGAACCCATACCGGAGAAACTCCATACGAATGCGAACTATGCGGTAAATGCTTCACGCATTCGGGAAATTTGAACGTGCATCGCCGATTCCACAACAACGAGAGGCCTTTCAAATGCGATCTATGTCCCAAAAGCTTCGTTACAGTATCGCATTTGAAAGTGCACGTCAATCAGCACAACGGCGTAAAGACGCATAGCTGCGGCGTGTGCCAGAAAGCATTCGTTAGGAGCACGCATTTGAAAGAACACATGGTTACGCATACCGGTGATAGACCTTACGTTTGCGGCTTTTGTCCAAAGAGGTATTCGCAAAGCGGACACTTACAGAGGCATATCAAGAAAAGTCATAATGCGAAGGACGAATATGGTTGAATTGGTGTGGTAAAACAAGTATTTCGGTTGCATGACAAATTTATATGTTGTTCTAGGCCTATATCCAAAGTAAAGGTGTCCCAACAAGAGCGAAAAATTTAAATTTGATACTATTTTTGCTGTTGCGCTTTGACAGGAAAACCATTATGATAGTTCGATGGTAGACACTCTTTGGACAATCCGTTATTATTGAAAATGGATCGCTATTCGGCACAACAACGCATTCTTATTGTTAAACTTTATAGGGTTTGTTCGAAAAGTAAAGTCAATGAGTCGATTAACAAAAATTTATTAATTACACATCGGGACGACACATTACAAGGTTTCAAAATAGTCTCCTCCTGCGTCGATATATCGCTTTCAGCGAGATTTCTGGAATGTCCTTTAGAGCCTTGGTGCAAGCCTCTTCGACTTTGTCAACTGTCTCGAAATGATGTCCTTTCATGGGAGTTTTGAAGCGCGGAAACAAAAAGAAGTCTAGGGGAACCACGTCAGGACTGTAGGACGACTGGGGAACCGTTGGTACCTTTGAATCGGCCAGGAAGTGCGTCACGAGGAAGGCGGTGTGGGCTGCCGCGTTGTCATGGTGAACTTTCTAATCGTCCGCGATGTCAGGCGGGACGCGATGAACCCTTCTCTTAAGTCTCTTGAGCACTTCCACGTAGAATTTGGCGTTGACGGTTGTACCATGTGGTACAAACTCATGGTGGACGAGCCCCGATGTCAAAGAACTCAATGAGCATGGTCTTGACCTTTGACTTGCTCATTCTGGCCTTCTTGGGGCGAGGGGACACCGAAGTGTGCCACTCGCCCCTTTTTTGTTTCGGGGTCGTATGTTAGTTATTTTTTTTTTAACAAAAGGAAAAACCGTATTAGAAGTTAACAGACGCTACTTCTATATTTAATAATTACACACACTCAATTCTGAAGTTAGATGCATAGGTATAACAGAAAACTCTTTTACTATATAATACAAGGCATACCTTACTCTAGTTAGCTATGCATATATAGTTGCCTATTCAATAGCTCAACATCTATCCACTAAAACAATATTACTAACATCGTATTCAAACATCCAGCCGAGTTTCACACAAAACTCGATGGCAATCATTTGTCTCAACGAACGCTGCATTGCGGCTTGCACGGGGGACGAAAACGAGTTTCACGGAAAAGCCTGTCCTTACTCTCCGGATGGTCGGAGACGATTGAGTTACCGCGCGTTCGTCAGCTGATTTCCCCCTCCACCGATCCCAACCGGTCCGAGTGCGATGTGACGTATAATTGCTCCACAATAAAGTCACTGACATTATTTTTCGGACAAACCCTGTAGTTCAAAAGTGGTGGAAGTTTGACTGCCACGATTCGCGAATTGCGTCTAATTTTTGGTAAATAAAATGTTTCAAGTGCATCAACATTGAAGAGAATAATCAAAGAATTCGAGGAGGCAGGATCGATTACCGATGTCAGACCATCGACACGTCTTCGTTCAGGTCGTTAAGCAGAAAACATTACGGCTGTTCGCCAGAATGTGGCCGAGGGTCCGGGAAAATCCATTCGGCATCGTGCTCAAGAATTGAACATTTCAAGAAGTACTATGCAGCGTATTCTCACGAATGATTTGCGTCTTCATGCTTACAAAATTCAACTGACTCAAGAACTCAAGCCTACAGACTATGCACAGCGAAGAAAGTTTGTCAATTGAGTAGTTGAACAACAAGAGAATGGTGAGTTTTCCAACAAGATCATCTTCAGCGATGAGGGATATTTCTTCGTAAATAAGCAAAATTGCCCCATTTGGAATTATGAAAACCCACATGGTTTCTATGAGAAAGAAATGCATCCCAAACGTGTCATTGTTTAATGTGGATTTTGGGCTGTGGGCATTATTGGACAATTTTTCTTCAAATACGTTGCTGGGAATGAACAAACAGTCAATGGGGCATGATAACTCAGGTTTTTGTGCCTCAAATGGATGGTATGAGCCTCGAAGACATGTGGTTCCAATAAGGCAATGCCACTTGTCACACATTGGCTGCCGGGATCGTGCAATTTAACGCCATTTGACATTTTTCTCTAGAGTTTTTTGAAGTCAAAAGTTTATGTCAAGAAGCCCACGACCACCCACGTGTAGAAGAAGGAGGTTAGATGCCGTATCACCGAAATCCAGCCAAAGTTATGTTAAACCGCGATTGAAAATTTCATCAAAAGAACGCAAATGTACTGGCTAAGCCGAGGAGGATATTTATCAAATGTGTTATTCCATACACATGCATTTTTCCGCTCTTGTTGGGACATCCTTTATAAAGGGGGGAAAATGGAAAAATGTTTTATTCTCTTTTAAATAATAAATTATTGTTAACAGAATGGAAAGTATTTCTTTTAACGCCGTTTTAAGGTTCATCCATTGGTATTGATTGATTGGTTGATTGATTGATTGATTGATTGATTTTCTTACCAAAGCCGGGCTGGTCTTTACATCCCTATCACTGAAGCTTAGTAGCTTATTGTATTATTCCTGTTTCGATTTTGTTTTATTTGGAACAGGTTATTTCCCCGCAATCAGGTTTAAGCCCCCAGGTAAATCTTTCTCCATTGGTGTTAAATTTTTGGTTTCGCGTAGCAAATCCCGTTGAACTAACCCCGCACATTCGAAAATAATATGGGGGGCCGTTTCCTCCTCCTCACCAAAGTCTCATAAGGGCTCATCTTTGAGACCCCCCATCTTATGCAAGTGGTTTCTCAAACACCCAATGCCCCGTTAATAGACATGTTGCTGCCCTAAGTTGACCCGTTTAATTCAAGAGGCCAGCAGTCAGATTTGCAAATTTCCCCATCATCCGTTTGCTGTGCTTTTGTCCAGCTGCATGTTTCCAATTTAATTGGGTTGTTTTATGATCCACCAATTAATTACCAGCACTGCACTCTTGGAATAGGGGGGGAACCCGGTTCAGGGCCTATAAATTCATTTTTAAACCCTTTCCCCTCGCTAGTTAGTCTGCAATTTCATTGCCCGCTATGCACCTGTGCCTTGGCACCCACACCAGTGTGACCTTGATGTGCTTAGACAGAGCCATTAGGGTTTGCAGGCACTCCCATACTAGTTCGGAGGTTATAGGATAAGATGCTAGTGCCTTTTTAAGGGGGCTGTCTGACTCAGAGAGAATGCAAATCGTCTCCCCCCGCGGTCCCCGACGCAAACTCTCCCACGCGCAGGTTTGTAAGCATATATTTCTGTTTGAAATCTGGGGGATCGCCCAAGTGATACACATACTTTGTATCCCGGGTTTTTTCCTCAAAACACCAACGCCAGATGTAGCCCCCGTTTTGGACCCATCTGTGTACCAGACTAGTTTTTTTGGTTTTCCCCTCTCCATCCCTCCATTCTTCCCAATTCAAAAAAAACTTTAAAAGGTTTGTCATAAAAAGACCCTGGAAGATTGTTGTATCCCCACCCATATCATAGATGGGGTTTTTTGTTATTTTTTTCTTCTATTCTTGGGTGCCCAGATCCACTGTGGGGGCCTCCAGTTGCTAGTAATTTTTCACCCATTCTGGTTCTCCCCTTTATATAAAACCCAAGAGGAGGTAGGTTTTGCATGGTTTCCATAAACTGTTGGAGTGCTTTTTAAAAGCTCCTGTTATACGACATTCCAGTCTCTGAATTTTTGAGAGACCAGTTATCGCAGTTTCTTGGCCACCAAACCAGGCGCCCTTAAGTTATCATGGGTTTACCAAACCCTAGGGGCCAGCCATAAGTCATATGTGGTTTTTAGGGCCCCATGTTTTCCCAACTGTTCTACGGGTTTTTTAACACCCCTTACATTTGTCGGTCATTTTTTGTAAATGTGAGTTCCAGTTCAGTTTGAGTTTCCCAAAGGGTTTCACCTAAAAACTTAGCCTCCTGACTGATCTGTACTACTTCGTTTCAAAGAATCGGCTCTCTTAAATCGTCCAATTTCCTCCTCTTGGTGAAGGGAAAAGGGAATTTTTCCAGGGTTTACTCCCAAAGGGTTCTCCTTCTTGCACCATACTTCTACCATTTTTAATGCTTTTTGCGTTAGTTCTGAGATTATGCTGGCGTTCCATTGGTATACCAAGTATAATATATTTTCTATTTCAAATAGTGTGTTCGGCGGAAAAGTTCAAACAGTTTTCAAGAATAGGAGTGATGTTATACGAGTTTGGCAATTGAGATGATACGTTATGTGACCTGCAATCAAACCATTTTTGACAAGCAGCAAATCGCTTGCCGCAAAATAAACTTGAATTTTGTACTCGCCATCGGAACAATATACATCAATCTTGCAATGCAATAAGCGTAAGCTTGGTCAAAAGCAAAGCAAACGTGAAGCCAATATAAGACCAAATTTTCATAGCCAACCCTCCAAAAGTGAGGGTAAAACAGGATTGAATTTTATTGTTTTACAATCGTAACTCGTAATTTCAATCTTCACTTGGTAGTTACCGGCTATGTCCCTCTAACTTCAATATCATATTTTATGCTTTTTAACCTTTAAATGGGGAAACGCTTTAAAAATTATTATAGTATAATAGGCCAATGTAATTTTCATTTGTTCGTGTTTTTCTTTCCCATTAAATTATTGCCTCGTGTATGTCTTTCCTATTTAGCATGTTATTGCGCTTATGCTTTTATAATAAAAGCAGTGGGCGCTAAGTTGTTTGTATACCACATCGTTCTGTTAAATTTTAACCCCCCATACAAGGGGAGATGCGGTACTCCAAATTCTTTGATCAATAGGTGGTTTGCAAAGTTTCGAAAAAAATTAACGATCGGTTGCCATCAGGCGGTTTCCATTTCCCAACAGTTTCTGTCGGATGAACGTACAATGAAGGTGTTATCCAGCGCGGTTATTGCGTACGACATGTCCGAAGGCACAGACAGGACCTCTTCACCGAGAACCTTGTCGAGGATTTCCATGCTAGCGCAAACTATGTTCTATGGTAATTATACCGCAAAATGCCAATATCTGTAAACAGCTGTCCTGACTTCCCTTCCCAGAAATATGCGAAAGGGAGTAAAATCGATGAGAATTCCAATAGCTAACGGGCTGGAGTGGTACGTATTCAAATCGCCAGTGATCGTCAGGGGTTCTTTTCTGCGATGAGGTGGGTTTGGCTCTCGCTGCAAATTGGTGGGCCTTTTTCCACCAGACCACGGCACCATATGTAATCATAGATAGAGCTACTGTCATTAATGTATGGCCTTACCGGGTTTTTTGGAAAAATTAATTTCCCTTTGGCAAAAAATTCTTCTTGTGAAGGGGGAACGATCAGGGTTTTTGTGCGGATTGGGGGGTTTCCCCTTTTTCCACCAGCCGTGAATAACGTTTGGCACTTTTTGCAGGGTAGTTGTTAATATTTGAGTGTATGTGCCTCTAATTAATATGATTTTTCCCAAGTTCCGCTTCAATCCAAAAGTGCCGCCGACAGCCATAAAAGGTCGGCCCAAAAACCTTAGGACTATAGCTATAATTTAGAGCGGGGGAAACTGGAAACAATCGCAGTGTCGGTGTGACTGTTTTTAGGTGGGGGGGGAGGGCGGTCGTTATGATACCACACGAAAAAAAAACAAGTTCATTTTTAGCATTGGATAGCGGATAGGGCATGTTGATTTTATTGATATAGACGTAGTTTTAATTGTATTATTATTTAGTTAGTGCGTTTTGATTTTATTGATACAGACGTAGTTATTCATTGTAGGTTTTAGTGAACATGTCGAAGGCCAAAAAACGACCCTTTCAAGACATAGTAAATAAGTTTATTTCTGACTTTCCCGATTTAGATTAAGAAGTGGAACTGTACAAGACACGTAAATTCCGCACACCATAGAAAACGAAAAATTGGGCATTTAACCAAAGTGCTTTTTTTTAAATGTAATTCTTATGTTGATAAACTGTATTTTGCCACTAAACTTATGATAAACAACCGTTTAAGGATTTTTGGTACAAATACAATCCCGAGTTGCGGTTGCCAACGGAAAAAGGCACGTAAGCATGTTGCATTTTACGCGATGACTTGGAAAAGAAAATGAAACGCATATTGAAAAAACAGTTTCTTTGGTTATGTGTTGAGGGGAAACCCAATAACAAAAAAAATTCAATTGTAAATGTTAGGTACGCATACTAGCCCCTTAGTAAACCTACATTACCACTGTTACTAGCTAGCCGAAGACTAAAAGGGTGTACTGCTGCAGCAATTACGAAGGTTGTCCCCAGTACGTTGGAAAAATTTCAAATTTCAAAAGATAAAATGTTGATGTTTAAAAACAATGGCGCAGCGAAAATTTGGTACCGTTCTCTTCGCTGGTTGCAAATTTTAATTTTCCGAAAGTGAAACTTTAAACCAAGGCAAAAATTTCAAATTTTTCCCGGGAAGACAAATTTTAAAAAATTTTTTGTTAAACCCCTACATAAAGGATTGCCTGACGCAATAACCAAATTTTTAAAAATTAAAACCCGGTTTTAAAAAAAAAAAAAAAAAAAAAAAAAAAAAAAAAAAAAAATTTTTTTTTTTTTTTTTTTTTTTTTTTTTTTTTGGGGGTTTTCTGCAAATTATGGACGGGAAAACAGCTACTGACGATACATGGCGCAAAATATCGCGTTTTTTTGAAAAGTCCGGTTTTACAGAAAAATCCCGATTTTGGCCCCTAAAACAAATTTGTGATGGTGTATCGAATAATCCCACTGACTAAGTACAAAAATTTTAAAAATTTCATGATAACATCGGTAGATGTTGAACCCTCTTTTTTAAAAAAATAAACTTTTTCACCATGGCGAACATCGCTCACCGAGACAACTTTGGAAAGCATCTAATGGTGTCAACTTTTTGCCACTCTTATCCATATGATGTTAATACTGATAAAGGTGCTTCCAGTTTTATTTTTCCGTAGTCAAGGCTGCTTAAAAAGGGTTTTATGCCTTTCTTTTTACATATTATAATTATGTTTGGGTTTTGTTATTTTTTTCTATTTTCTTACTATTGTTTTTGTATACTATGCAGATACGGCCATAGCACGGCTCCCTGTTACCGGGCTTTAGCTATAACTCATAAATTATTCAAACAACTGTGAATTACTGCGAATGAATACTTTTCAATTAAGATAACAACACTGTGTTTTATATAGCATTCACTATATTGTTTGAAGTCTATTGTTTCTTTCGATAATAATTTATCTCTAAGGTTTATTATTTTGTTTTCATCATTGTTGCATTCCACAAGTGTTCGTAATTCTAAATTCTTAGCCATTTCGCTGTATCATACAGAGTAAATCGGAAAAATCTATAGCTCCAAACAATCATTTAATGATAAATACTTCTACCTCTGATATTATTAATTATACACCTCGCTCTTACAAATGGGTTTACTAACATGTAGTAACGTTATTCTACGCTAGCGATGAAGAACTATCAGGTATTGCAGACACAAACATCTTTATATTTGCAAATTTTAATTAAAATACTAAGAAACTATCAAATGCGAGTGAGTTTTACGATCTATTTATCAAATAGCCTTTCCATAAAAAAATATATAACGAAACTAATGTGCTATTGTTTTGGGTGAGCATGATTTTAATCAAGCCATATGCCCTGAAAAAACAACATCGGTCATCAAGTAACACCACAATAATGAATTGTAAGTATTTTTTCTCTATTTGTTACGTTATGGTTGCTACAAAAGGCAAATTTGTTTGCCCACTCTTAATTAGTTTATATTTCAAATTTTGTTTGTGTTAAAGTTGTTCCATATGTACTTTTGTGACAAAAAAGCAATTTCGATTTACGAAATTAGTTTTTCGTATTATTTATTAGTAGAGTAACCAAAACTTGCGGACTCGCATAGGCGTCGGTATTACGGGTTAATATAAGAATGCGAAAAATTCATAAATAAACTTACTTGCTAATTATTCAACAAATTAGAGGTATCATGATGTGAATCACTGTAAACTTGCATCATTGCCGTGTTTCCACAATTACTTTCTTAAACCTTGTGCGTCGACAAGAAAATATTCTATACAGAAACGATCTCTCCACATCTAAGGAAGCTTTCACATTTGCATGTAGAAACTGTTTTTCAAAATCACTTAAAAAGTTCATTATTCTTACAATTTATTATAAACGGCCTCTAAAGTATTAAAATCGATTTTTCCTTAAAACATCTGCCAACTTTGACTAGCGCATAATCCTGGCGTATCATTTAATGTGTGTAATTTATTTTTTACACTCTCCACTATGTCTAATGATTCCTGCAATGACAATTCAGTACATTGTAGTTTTCGATGGCATCTAGTAATACTGTATAATTGGTACATATTGTTGTTAAATTTTCTAAAAGTTGAGAATTTGAAATTTTTTGACTTTTCAATTGCTTTGGGGTTCATTCCGATTAAATCGCATTATAACTGATTGAATTTGTTGAAAATGGATCAAATAGTAAGAAGCTGCTGTTAAAAACCCCATCGCGTTAAAATTGGTTCAGGAGGTTTGGAATACCTGGACAAAATTTACGAAATTTTTTAAACGTTTAGGGGATTTACGAAAAACTGCTTTAGTACTTCCAATCATCCGATCAACGTTTCCTAATGTTTGAACAACTTCACCAACAAATGCAAAGCATGCAGCAGAGGGTTTTATGTATTAAGTTAGGAAATATATGTTTTAAGGATCGCCAACATTAAATCTTGCTGTACTATCTGTCACAATCATCACAACTTGATCTTGGGCAATTTTAAATTTTTTCAAAGCGTTCATTATCACTTTTTGAATATTTTCCGCGGTACATTGTTGAACACGTTTGCAAGCTAACAAATATCGAGATGCTGTGTTCTCGCTAGATAAAACGCGAGCTATTACATTCACAATACTGTTTTTCTTTATATCGGTCGTCTCATCACGGTAATCCATATTTTTTGGAACACAAATCACGTATACACACATTTTCTAGCATCTCTTTCATTCACGGCAAATGATTCTGTAATTGTGTTTGTGAGGGTAATGGGTACTTTGGAACGTATTGTCCCAAAACGTTTTAAAGCTGCTTTTCTCCCAACGACAAGGAAGATTACAAGAGGTAAACATAATTAAAAAATTTAATGTATGAGGAATAGTGTATAAGGTATTTCAGTTCTTGCATTTCTCATATGCTTAATACCATTGACATGCCTCTGGCAATCAGTTCTGTCCAATGCAGCCAAACGAACATTGCATATTAAGCAAAAACTGCACTACCGTCATATTTAAATGGGGAAAAAGTGACACATACTTATGTACATTAGTAGCAAATCTATTACGAAGCATTGTTTTCTTAGGTATGTAAATATTAGTTCTATATGAAACAATACACTAATTATGTACTTGGTATAATACTACAACACACAAAAAACACCAGCTATATTTACAAAAGCGACACGTAAGTACATAACCTTGACCGTTCGACTAATCTCTGCAACAGCTCAACCGGTACAAAAACGAAATCTCTCTCAGCGCGGTTTAACATGATTTATATTCAAGGTCGACACTACATGCCTGCTTCTCTACCGTTTTAGTTTATTTATGAATTCTTCGTATTCTTATATTAACCCGTAATACCGACGCCTATGCGAGTCCGCAAGTTTAGGTTACTCTAGTTATTATCCATACTAATAATTTTGAAATATACAGGATGGGGCAATAGTGAGAGAGATTCTTCGATCCCACCTATACTATTAAGCACAATCTAAAGTTATTGTGGCATATACAAGATAAACAAAAAAAAGTTATATATCAAAGTTATGTTCTATTAAATGGTGCATCCTGTACATTAGTATATATTTAATTTCTGCTTCAGAATTTAGGCTTACTTTGTGTAGAAGTACCTGCACCTACTGTTTTAGGGTATGTTAGGGCCAAGCAAAACTTAGAAGTCTGTCATTAATTTCTATTGAATCTACATTGGCTGACCACATCCCTAATTAACGAATTTGTTAAAGTTAAAGTTAGAAAGGTAAAACTGCAGTAGATTGTTGTAGTGGACAGTTGATACATTTTGTGCAGGTTTTTTTAACCACCATCGAAGGTTATTTTAAAGAAAAAAACATTTAAGAGGCGGCGTTTCCAAGAGTTGCATCACAATCTACCGCATGGTCCTGCGCACTTATCACTAGAGTTTGCTCACTAGCGCCAACGGGCAGTGGCGGAGGTTCGATACAACCCTCAGTATAACTGCGAGTCTCAACCAGATCTGCTGTGTATACATGTACCCTGCCGTAAATACAATTTCGTAGATCTACGTTTGTTTTAAAAATGTTGCCTACGTCGCGAAAACGACCAATGTTGGACTAAGTTACAGAATTTATAGCAGAAATGCCTGACCTAAATTATGATGGCGTTAAAATTCAATGTGTAGTTTGTAATATCCCTTTAATGTGTTGGTCCAAAAGGGGTTGTCTACGTCACGTAAATAGTAAAGAGCATTCCTAAAAAAAAATTGTACACGACAACGTATGACAAATTTCACAGACTGTGCCCCCGTATGCCTGAGCCACCAGAACCTATTCTTACACGTTGGGGAACTTGGTAAAATGCTCGTTTTATTATCATAAATATTTGAGAATATTAAGAAGTCGATTTTAAAAATTCGATCCAGAGCTCGGCTACAAGAAACATGTCGAAATTTCAATAATTAAATCGGATTAAAACTATTCAGAAAATTATGGACTAGTAGGCAAAAAAATTAAAAACTTCGTGTCCTTAGTGAATTCTGCTAATGCGCAACATGTTCCGCAATACCGTGAAAACCTAAAAATGCTATTGGTTCTAGAAAGGTTTGAAAGTGTTTTAGAGAAATATTCGATTTTGCACATTAAGACAAATTTGTGAAGGTGTCAAACTACTTAAAGTTTTCCAAAGATTATTTAATTACGCAAATATAACGTCACTAGATGTAGAACGTTGTTTTCTGCTAAAACAATTTTCCTCACGCTGCACTCGTGTTTGCCGAAAAACAACTGTGAAACATATCTAATGTTGCAGATATTTACTAGACATATTCACTTTCAGTATTCACGGAAGACTCTTAAGACGGTAAGTGTTTGAGCACGTATTATATTTTAAATCGAACAGTTTTGTAAACTTGCGCCCACACGGCTGTTGGCGCAAATTGAGCAACTCGACTGATCGCCCTGTATAACACTAACTGTTAACATTTTGAAAAGTATAATTGAGTTTGGGAATTATTTTTTTTAGTTATGCATAACCTGTATTTAGCATCAACGTTATTTGTACACAAACAGTAGCAGAATAATGAAGTGGGACTACAACACTTGAAAAATCATTTGCAACGCCCTGTATGCATGTATAAGTCCTATGATATAAATTATAACACGAAATAAGTACTATATGAGTCATGCACCGGTATCCTAACAAAATTCATAAACTTTAAAGAGCTTTGTACAAATTATTTCTTTTATACGATTAATGAAGCTATTTGATATACCGCGGCGCTTCTGCTTTACTTTATCTTTGTTTCCGTAATTTTTCCGTTGTTTTTATTTTTCAGTTTGGCTGTTCCTTTTTCTGGTAATCTCTTCCAAAATTACATCAGCGGAACCCATATTTCGTAGCATTAACTCTTTTGCAAATAGGTTATATAGCGTCCTCCCAAAAAAGGAAAATTTGGTCTTCTCGCCCCTTAGTCTGCACGACTGTCTATCAATTGTGTCCGAAGGCGCAGCAGGTAGCACAGCTTCTAGCATACGCATGGCCCTTAATTTATCGGAACCAGCGAAAAAGTATCGAAAAATGTTGGAGATGTTAAAATTACCTACGGACGTTTACCTAGAAGTGGCTAGCAGAATATTTATAGCGGATGACGTCAAGTTGAAGAAAGCTTTTCGCTCTACACTGAACGATTTCTTCTCGGATGTGCAAAACATAAATTTTGCTCAAACGACAAAGGCGGCTGAGCAGATTAATTATTGGGTAAGAGCAACCACCCGTAATAAAATTAACCAGTTAATCGAAGAGGCGAATATCAACGAAGATAGTCGTGCTTTACTGCTTAGCGTTGTTTATTTTAAAGGGGACTGGATCAAGAAGTTTCCAAGGGCGCATATGGCAGAATTTTACATGACTAAAACGAAAAAAATGAAGTGTTTGATGATGGAACATGCACGGAATGCTTACTATGGCGAGAACGAAAACTTGGATGCTCAAATTTTGAAAATTCCATACAAAGATAAGCGCTTCGCGTTTGTTCTCGTGCTACCGAAAACAATCAACGGCCTTACCGTTTTGGAGAAAAAGCTCAAGGATAGCGATTTAGCTGCTTTGGCGCTAATGACCACAAAGCAACGCGTCCGTATAGTTTTACCGAAGTTCCAGGTAGAAAGTTCGTTCTCATTTAATACTCCTTTGACACAGGTATGTTGAATGGGAGCCGGAAAAATTCTCAACAACAATTCATCGACGGAAGATTCCCCGACAACAGTTCGTTGACAAACAATTTCTCGACCGGGAACTTCCTCGACGGTAAAATTCCTCAACAAACAATTCACCGAATGGAAAAATCCCCGACAATAACAAACTTCCCTTGAAGCTTCATCTCGGCTTAGAACGAGCAGCATAAATGGTGTGTTTAAAAGTTTTTTGCTTTTTTTATTTTTTGTCTTTTGATGTATTTAGTATTATAAGTTAGGTTCTGGTTTATGCCACGCAACTAATTGAAAAGTGTCCTCTCATCATAATTCCTTACAAGGCTGCTATTTGTTCAGCATAGTCACGATGCTTCTTACGAGCAAAGGAGGAGGACGGCGTGGGACTCCAGCGCCTCTATCTCTAGTTCATGTAGACTTTGTTCTCGTTGTATGGCTTTTACAAACTACCATATACACGCTGATTCATTTTCAACCTCACCATGGAGATCTTGTTTTATTGGAGATAGAAGGTAGATTTAAATTTGGCAAAGTTGTTAAGTTTTGGGTTTGACATGAATCCGAAGACAAAATGGACCTGTAACAAATGACATTGGAGTTTTAAAAAAAATCGAAAAAAGATCAGTTTCTTCTCTTACCTCTAACATATTTTTTGCCCTTTCAAAAAAACTAAAAAAAACATTCCCAAAACCACTTTCGATCTTCTATCTAATGGTGTACTCGACATTTTCATATAACGTTTCGGTTCTTTCTGGTCATCGTTATTTCTCATCGACCCCACATTGGATTTTAATACCGTCAGGGGTTTCTTTTTCTGGTTTCAACTATGCATAACATATTGACAAAAAGTCTTTGATATTATGCTTTAATTAACGAAGAATACATTGCAAGATTAGATAAGGTGGTCAGGAAATATCAAACCGGCAAACGTTTCAATTATTGTGCACTACGAACGCAATGAAGAGAAACGAGATATGTTATTTTTTTAGTCATCGAACCGAAATACAGCAGTAGCGAGCACTAGATGTTTAGAATTGTATTCAGGACAACAACAGCCACATCGTAGTTCTTGATAAACACTTGGAAAAATGGAGCATTTACCAAGCCACGTAATGCTTATGTTAACAGGAATTTGAATGAAAACTAACGGGATATTTTGCAAATGGTAAATTAAAAATGTGTTTTGCGAAGTTTATGTAAATCTTGAATTTTCTAGATAAATAATAATCCATCAACAGCTACACGCGAAGTGGCATTAGAATTAAATTTGCCCCATACTCGGGTATAGAAAACATTACATGGAAATAAGTTTAAACTATATAAGATTCATGTTAAATACAGTTTATTATCTAGTAATAATTCCAGCCGACTAGAGTACAGCAATTGGTTAGTGGGTTAGAAAAAGGCGAATTTTTAAACCAAATCATTTGGTCAGAAGAATTAAGATTGACCAATTCTGAAATCTTTGACAATACAGAATCGCAGACAAAATAGGACAAGGAGACCACAACATCGTTTTGAATTAAACATTTGGATGGGCACTTTGGGAAATCGTCTCGTAAGACCAGTTATGTATGGAGAAACATTAAATGGGAAAAAATACTTAAACTTTCTTCATACAAACATATCTAACTTCTTAAATAGCAATATTCCATTAAATCAACTACAACATTTATGGTAGCAACAAATGCCGAAAAGTGTGCGCAATTGTGAATGAATGAAAATGTTATTTGAACCGACTGGCGTTGCCGTATGGCCACGTCAACTATAGGTTACTATAGATGTTCAGAAAGTTTATCATGCGTTAGTAGTGCGAGAGAGGGCGCTAAGGGCGTTACATCAACCATTATACTTCTCAGAAACCGCATGCTTTCCGTGTGATTATATCTCTTAGCTAAGTTGAGTGTTTTTTCTTGAAAGGACATGATGGATCAAAATTTTGAACGGCACCTCAATTTTGTGTAAGTGTAATGTGAATATTGCTATCTGTAGGTTAGCAGCAGTATGTCTCAAGTACAAAGTGTCAGAGAATTTAGCGGATAATTCTGGTGTTGCCATATGGCAACACTAGTCATTTGCACTACCGTATTTTTCATGGTGATTAAATTTTTACAAAGGAGGGTTAACTTTATAAAAAGCCCTGCAGATAGATTATCCTGATGATATAAATATGGCTAATGTTTATATGGAACCTCCAGATGCCAATGTACCCACGGACGAGGATTCTGGTGAAAAAGATGGAAGCGGTGATCGAATCTGTGAAAAATATACATACAGATAAACCAGAACCTGCATTACAATCATCGTCAGAGCATTTTGAAAATCAAGGTTGTTTGAGAGCTCGAAAAATTGATAGTGGTAATATTATTTGGACAGACGGAGATTTAGAACATACATCAAAAGCTTTTCCTAAAACTAACTAAGGACAATTTGAATCTTTATCACCAACAGAAATGTTGAAGTTATTTCTATACGACGAAGTCATCGCTTTATTGGCATCTGAAAGCTAGAAGTATGCAGTTTTTGAAAATAAGTGTGTTCTTGCCATACTTATACTATTCGACTGTCATACTTTACCAGGGACAAAATGCTACTGGGATACTTATGGAGACGTGGGTAATCTTTTGGCAAATGCCATGAAGAGAGATAGGTTCCCTACTCATTATACGACACCTTCATTGTGCAGATAATAGCCAAATAAACAAGGCTCCTAAACGTTATAAATTACTTGCACTAATTGACTAGCTAAAACGCAATTTTTTGAGATATTTTGTTCCTGAACAGGAAATGAACTAGGATGAATCTATGATAAAATATTTTGGGCGACATTCCTGCAAGCAATTCATTCAAGGCAAACCCATCTGGTTCGGATATAAAGTTTGGAGTGTAAATACAAAAAATGGATACCTAGTCAATTTCATGCCGCATCAAGGATATGATTCTAAAATAAGAACAGATTACCAATCCGTTTTTCGAAAAGCCTCTGTGCCATTTCTAACAATGTTGAACGAGTTACCAACAACAAAAAGAAATTGCGCTATTCCCTATATTTTGACAATCTCTTTACTAGTTTCGACTATCGATGATTTGGTACCATTAGAGAGAACCGCTCCACCAAAAGTTGTCCCTTTCCCTCAAAGGAAACTATGAAAAAGAAGCCTAAAAGTGCATATACATCCACTATTGATTAAACAAATGGCGCGGTGGACCGATAATGTAACAATGGCCTCAACAGATTTTGGTGTATTTCCCTTAGGTGAGGTAAAACGATTTTCGCAAGCACAAAAAACTAATACTTCCGTAAAAAGAAGTGTTTGGCAAGTACAATTCTTCCATGGGTGAAACGGACCTTATAAATGAAAATATTTCCCGTTAAAGAATTACCATTCGCATTAAAAAATGGTGGTGGAATATATTTAGATGGCTAGTGGGTATTTCCATTCAGAATGCTTGGATTTTGTACAAGCAATTGGGTAATAAATGTAATCAAATACAATTTCGCTGAAAAATTGTAAAGATCTATCTTGCCAGGTACCAGAATCCTCTAAACCAAGGCGGTCGTTCTTCTATGAACCGTTCTTCCAGGTAATTTTAAGTGCAATGTTCGACTCTGAATTGTTATGTAAAATTCCAGACAACCATAAAGCAACAACTTTTTCTTCCCTCTTTTCACAAATTCAACGACTATTTCACGATGTTAACTAAGGCACAAACATTTTCGACATAAACAATTTGAAGAGATTGGCACTCTTTTATAATAAACAGAGAATCATTACGTCTAATCCCTTCATTGAACTAGGCCATTAACATGAAATAAACAACCTGAGAAGATTGGCATTCTTATAAAACGAACAGAGGATGGTTACATTTAATCCGTTCAGTGAATTGAGCCATTAAACTGAATTATGCTGCTCGTCCTAAGAATTGAAGTTTGTTATTGTTGGTGAATTGTTTGTTGACAAATGTTAGGTACCGATTTTCCGGTCGGGAAATTGTAATTAGAAGAATTGTTGTCGCCGAATTTTCCACCCGTGAATTGTTGTCGGGGAATTTTCCTATACCCGTTTTGAATATTTTATTCATGTATGTGTGTTCGTTGTTAGGTATTAAATGCATTTAAAACAATTAAGAGTCTTTGCACGTGTAAATATGGCTGCCAAATTAAATCTAGATACTGACTAGATCTTATGCATCGGGTAGCGATCTGTGGCGTTTTCTTATGAGAACCTCGAGCCACCGCTAATGTTCTTAGTACAACATTGTTTGAAAGAGAATCTACTCATACTTTGAAAAAACATGTTTATTAAGAAATTCTCACGTGGAAGGACGCAAAAAATATTTTAAACTGCAAGAAGTAAATAAAAAAAAGAACATTTTGACAAGTAAAGGTTGAGACGCCAAACTAAATTAATATAACTAATAACTTTAGTAACTCGTGATGCCTTCTTTTGACTAGGTAACCGCTCGAATACATGTTAGTATACTTTTTACAAGCTTGTTGCAAAATTCAGACGTTCACATGACCCAGATTTGTCTTAATTTGGCTCTTAAATCATCAAAATTTCTTGATACCTTGCAGCATTCATCTTACCCTTAATCAATTGCAATTGACCTAAACCACTGGCAAACATACAACCCTATTTCTAATCACCCGTTTTTGATCTTCTAATCGTCAAAAATCCAATTTGCATTTGATTTCGGCCAAATCAACCGTTTTACCTTACAAAATTCGAGTTCAGTCCCTGGCCAAATTACTTGAAACACTCAATATTTTGTAGTTTCTTCATAATAAAATATAAACTATACATGTATTATATTTTTTATTTATAAAATATATTGTAAAAATATGTAACATATGTAAATATTGAATAAGTAATTAATATTTAGTCCATAACCCATGATTTTTAATAACACCCTTAATTCTTCGGGCATACTTTCAATGCAAGATATGATTGTCTCTTTTATATCTTCATCGTTCTCCCATACATCCTTTATATTCTTCATTAATATTTCCTTTGTAGGGTTTTCTCTTTCATATACCTTACTTTTTAGTCGATTCCATACGTTCTCGATGGGATTGAGGTCCGGTGAATTTCCGGACCAACGTAAAAGAGGTATGTGATTGCCACATGGCAAGGAGCATTATCTTGCATAAATATACGCCCTGTCGGTATGCGACGTCCTGGCTTAAAATACGGTAATAACGTGTTTTTTAACACATTTATGTACTGCTCTTGACGCATTGTACCTTCTACAAAATACAAAGGACCGGGTCCGTCTCCGCTAATCACTCCCCAAATCATTACCTGCGGAGGGTGTTTTACAGTTCGAAGAACCGTAGACTCTGTGAGTTGTTCGCCAGGTCGTCTACGAACAAATTGTGCTCGCTGCACTAACACACAGAGCGACCATTCGTCACTAAAGAAAACCTATTAAATAATGCAAACATTAATTCAGTAAAAATCATGTTGTTAAGTTATTCACCTTTTTCCAATTCTCGTCTGTGAAATGTCGATATTCTCTTGCAAAGTTGAGACGAGCAGATTTCATTTTTTCTGTTAACCGCGGCTTTTTTACAGGTCTTCGGCCCATTAGGCGATTTTCGCGCAATCGGCGTCTGGCAGTTCTGCTCGAAATCTCTACTCCTCTCTCTTGTAAATTTTTTTGAATTATTTTAATTGTAGCAAATCTATTGCTCAAAGCCTGATGAATAATTTCACGGTCAGATCTCTTCGAAGTTTTTCTTTTCCGACCGCACTTTGCCCGTCTTTGTGTCGATGTGTTAGCTCCTTCGTTTAAGTTTCTAGCTAAACGCGATACAGAAGAAGGAGATACTTCCTGTAATTTTGCAATTTCTCGTTGTGAATGTTTGTTTGATTGTAGAAGAGCTTGCATACCGGCTTTTTGTTCACTTGTTAAATCTTTCCCGGGCATTTTCTACAAAAAACCCCAAATATTTCAATTTTCTTCAAAATCCAAATAATTAATTATTAAGAGAGAGATAAAATAACAATTTTACCTTTGCAATAACGATATATCAACACAAAACACTTAACGTTACTCCACAACTTAGCTTCTATACGGTTATGACGAAGTATTTTAAAAAATATCGATGCATTCTCTAAACTGTGAACTCGCTAAATGTAAGTTGATAACTGAAATATTTCTATATACGTACTTTACTCTTCTAAATATCATTTCTCTGGTAGTTTTATTTATTGATACAATAATCTAGTCCCCCTATAAACGATCGGATTCAAAGCAAAAGAACATCACTATAATAGGGTGAGAATTTCCAGGTAAAAGGGTTGATTTATGACATGTTTCAAGTAATATGCCCAGGGACACATTAAAACCATTGACTTGATGAAAATGATGTTTCTTAGGATTTTATAACCAGTTTCGAAATATTTTAAAAGTATCTTCAAAATATGCTGAATTTTTGGAAAAATTTGAAATGAACTCATTAGTACATGAAATTGTAGTTAAAAGTTACATTTCTTAACTTCTTTGTTATAATTGATTAGTTTATAATAAGAAAAATTATTGAATAAAAAAGAGTTTCTTTATTTGATAGTAAAAAATAGCACGTCCGTTTAAAGTTTAAACGGATACTATGCATAATGAACAGTTTTTACACCTATGTACTACTTATTTTGGTGTACCATCTTTGAAGCAATCTTTAAGGTGTATCTTACATTTTGAAGCCTTTTTTACCGTTAAAACGAATGTTGTCAATTGGAGGAGAGATCAAGTGTGATGGGTCGGCAAAATATGAGCAAATTAGATGCTTTGTCATCATTTGGGCAAATCCCTTTCATTAAAGACCATGAATTCGCAACAGTGACATTTAATAAATATGCGGAAATAGGCCACCGTCGTTTTCGTTGGGGTATTCTTATTCTATAAATAGATACCAATTGATCTATTTTATCCCCACCACCCATTTCTTTATTGTAATTATGAACACTTTGGGCTGTACAACAGTAATATTTCGTTTGTTTTCTTGGCCATATCGCGTGCACGTAGTATCTTCTTCAGTTGTATCATCATTTTACCAGAAAAATATTGTATTATTGGGCTAAGCGTCAGGCTACGGAATACACCTCGCACTTCTAGGCGTCGAGTACTGTGATCATTAGCCAACCCTACTAGAATTTTGCCGAATCCAAAGTTGTTTCCATCTCTGATAGGGATTTTTGCGTGCCAAACATCGTATTGACACGGGATCTACGGTTTTACTTCCTTCTCCGAGAAGAAGGCATACTCCGATTTTTATCCGTAATTAAAAACCAACCGTCCCAGACAGGATATGAACTCGCGCCGTTCGGATCGAAAGGCAAGTATGCTAACCTTGGTAATATAAGAACTCCTAAGAATACACTCATTTCTTCATTGATAAGTTTATTTTTTTAAGAGAGGCAGAAGTTAGTTTATTGAAGCAACTTTTCAAGCGGGTTATTTGAAAAAAACAAATTTTAAAAATCTAAATGACTTTTACAAGAAGGTGCTTCTTCAGAAGTTTCTTTCCCTATGCACTGTCTCAATTGCAAAATTAATCTTATCATTTTTCTGAAATGTAGGAATCTAGGAAGAGGTTCATCATCGTTAAAGTCCAAATCATTTGATGTATTTGTGTTTGGCGTTTCACTAATATTGTCACGAATTTCACCTTTAGTTTGAAGCATCTTTCGTCCCAAAGAATCCAGATCGACTCTATGTTCGTTAGCATCAGTCAGTTTCATTTCCGTCATTTGGAGGATTTGCGTATACAGGGTGCATCGGAAGGAATTGACCAAATTCCAGGAGTGTATTGTACACGTAAAAATAATGTAAAAGAACTCATATGTTCTTATCCGATTTTCATTTATTTTCAAGTTATAGCGTAATTACAAAAAAACAAAATTTCATACATTAACATTTTTTAATCATAGCGTTCTTTTAATAAGTTAATAAACATATTAATATTTTATGCTTCGCCTTCCTGATTGCTTCATGTCTTTCTTTAATATCAACTGTAGAATTTATAATACATGTCGACTTTTACCTTGAAAGGCTTGATTCAGATAGCCGGTACGTCATGTGTGATAAACAAACGAAAAAAGCTTTTTATGTCGAGCGTACCTGACCTTTTGTTTTACGTGGATAGTCGTAAGCGAAAACTTGGACCATTTACAAGAACGCTAGTTAAAATTTTTTAATTGCACTATAACTTGAAAACAAATGAAAATCGGATAAGAATATATGATTTTTTTTACATTATTTGCACGTGTACAATACGCTACAGGTTTGGTCGTCTCAAGCTCACCTGCCATACCCAACATCCAGAAATCGTATATCTTTTAAAGTCTGAATAAGTTCATGGAAAGGCAACCTAAAACGAGTTTGAAATACCCATTATGTACTGACCGTTGTGCATAGTGTTCCATAAAACGGACGTAAAAATAAAAAGCTAATTCCGAAAAATCTAAGATATGGTGTTATGTAACTTTAGCACTATTTACATAATGTAGCCAGTCAAATATTTATGGAGATTAGAAAAGAGCAACTTATCCTTTGCCACCAGTATTATTATTCTACCAATTAGTGGTAGAAAAGTGATTCGCTTAAACTAACTAGACTGTTTAGTTGAAAGAGGTATATCATTAAATTATGCTTACCTTACTGTTTACTTACAGCAGCCAACTTTTTCACTCGCAATAAATAGATATGCCTGGAAAAGAATCATTAATAACGTTTGTAATTTTAATTTTATATTGAATATAAAGAAATATTCATTCACATAATTTTTATCGGACGAAAAACTTTCACTCTGACAGGTGTTAACATCTTTGCTTAATTTAAATAAATAATAATGAAAACAATGATTTATGCGAAACATTTTTTGTATCTTTATACAGTTGTAAACTAATTCATGTTCCCGAACACTGTAGCACTGAAACACTTCACTAAAACGCTTACTACAACTGTTCACTAACAATGGACGCACGTTCCGATACCTAAACTATCATCTTCAGCAGAAAAACTGAACTCAATTCAATTTTGCTGCTGAAGATTATAGCTTCAAAAACATCCTTGTTTATATTACAGTTGGGTTTCAGCGAAATCTTTTCTAATGGTGCCAACTTCACGAAAATGGTCGAAAATGAAGATCTAAAAGTGGATAAGATTATTCAGAAAGCCATAATCGACTTCAACGAAGTTGGAACTGAAGTAACTGCAGCAAGTGGTACCTATCCTGCTTATTATGTATTCCGAAAAGTAAAGTAAAACGAGTTTCATAATACTGCGCGGCAAAATTATGGAATAAAATCATTAATTTCCCTTACAGTGCTTTGAAAAAATTTGAAGGAATTTGTTTTTCGAAGAAATGCTCGGATAGATTTTATTTTTTTAATGAATTTTTTTTCATCAATTTTATGTTTTCCTCATTTCTGGTTTTCAAGTAATGACGTCACCGACAATTTTTTTAAATGATTAATTCCGACTTTTTATTCTGGTACATCGTTTAATTATCTAAATAGTACCTTCAAAATTTGAATACCCCAGATAACAAAATTTTCCCTCCACACAGTCCCCGCGGCGCATTTAATTCTGTACAATTTTTTTTTTCACCCGTTCACTGGAGGGTTAATAACAAAAAGCAAAGACAGATGCTGTTATTCAAGAAATGGAATGTTAAATGATCTATTAAAGTAAAAAAAATCGGAAGTTGTTATTTAAAAAAATTGTCGATGACGTCATTACTTGAAAACCAAAAGTAGGGGAAGCTTAAAATTGATGCAAAAGTGCTTATTTTTAAAAAATAAAATTGACCTCTCCGAGCGTTTCTTTGAAAAACATATTGCTTCAAATTTAATGAGTTTATTCCATAATTTTGCCGCGTCAAGTATATTGAAGAGATTCTTTTGGTTTTGTCTGAAAATATTTTTAGAAAATCAACTTATCAAAACGTGAAATGAATATTTTTATTATTTTCAGAAGTATTCTTAATAGCTGAAAGACGCTGTATAAATATTATATCTCTTCTCGTTAAGATTACATTTGCAATTTTCTGTACCTAGTTAAGATTTTACTACCTTAATATTAAGTGAAAGCAATATTTACATTGGTTTATTGACTATTTTCTTAACAGCGGCAGGGATTGTAAGGAAATCAGCTGAGCGATTTGTAGTGGAGTTTAAGGCAAATCATCCCTTCGTATTTTATATCATCTTCCAACCAGAAAATGAGGGCGATGCTTCTACACTCTTGATCCTATTTATGGGAAAAGTAACTGTACCGGTGTATTTACAAAAAAAACCAAATTTTCGGTTAAAAATGGCCATTTATTAAACTTTTTTTTTATTTTTTTTTCCAAAAAAATTCTTATGTTTAAAAACTTCCAAATTAGTTTTTTTTTAATATAAACGGAAAAAAAACAAAATTTTCCAAAAACTCACAGGGTTTTCTTTAAATCTTGGAGGAAAAGCCCCCTTGTTCCTTAGCCCAAAATTTTAAATTTTGAACTTTAAAGGTCTTTTAAATAGGGGGGACAAAGAACTAAGGGTTTAAAAACTAAGAAAAGGGAAAAAAAACCGACTTACCTGAAGGGTAAAAAATCTTTTTTTAACCTAATTTTTTAAAGGATTTTTAAACAATTTTACTAAAAATTAAAAATAAGGGGGCCGGGACTGAACCAAAGATTAATTTAAAGTAAACCCCTAAAATGTTTATAAGCAAGATATAACATAGAGAAGATTTGAAAAGGTTCAGGTTTCTTGGGGTTGCTAAAGATGAACTTCAAAATAAACTTACTGACGAACCAAAATTTTAAGGTTTTGGGGTGGGCGGGGTTTCAATTTAAATTTTGCCCAAAAGTTTTAGGAGTTTTTCGGGTTTTAGCCTCATATTTTGTAGAACAAAATTTAACACAACATATTTATGGTAGAAACGTTTGCATTACCTCAGTTACACAACATGAACCCTGTCATACAAAGAAACATTTATTGGCAACAAGATGGGTGTTCGGCTCGTTCAACTGTATTGATAAAAAAAGAATCAAAATCGTCAATTTCCTGGGAAATGGATTGCCAGAAATGGCCCAGTTGAATGGCCTGCTCGGTCAGTTGATATTAGACCAATGAATTTCTTTTTGTGGGGAGCATCAGTGGCGGATTAAGAGCCTTCGGGGCCCCTAGGCACAAGTAATAACGGCGTGCTAACTAAGGAGCGCTGAGTGTACTCTGGAGTGAGGCTGTTGGAAGACGTGTTTGCAGGTCTACATGTCATTCAGAAGCAAAAAAACTTGGCTTTGGTACACAAGGTAAGTTTCATGACTTCAATCCTAAGGGACAAGAGATAATTCGTTTTTCCCTTCGCGAAGGCAAAAGAAAAACCGTTATTGACCCTAAAGCAGAAGCGAGGCAGGTTAAAATGGGTTAGAGACCATCGAAATTAGGATATGGAGAGGTGGAATAGTGTACATTAGAGTGATGAGTGGCGATTTGAAGTTTGTGTCGGTGATAGCCGGAGCAGAGTTATTCGCCAGAAACATGAAACTTATCATCTCGACTGTCGAGCGCAAAGTTAAATTTCCATCTTCGGTAATGGTATGAGGTTCAATGTCGGCTAGAGGAGTTGGAAAATTACACTTTATCAACGGCATTGTTAACTCAGACAAATATTTAGACATCCTGGAGGAGTCTTTGTTGCCTACTTTGGAAGAGAGCAGGTTTTCTGGAAATGACTTCATTTTTCAGCAATTTCTAGTAGTCTGAAGCTTTCGCCCATCGCTGTGGCATATTATGAAAAAGAGGTTGCGAGCTAATCCTGCCAGGACTGTGCAAGAATGCAAGCAAAGGCTCTAGAACACTTGGGCTAATTTCACTGCAGAGTAGTGTCAGGATCTAGTAAATAGTTTGCCGAGAAGAATGGAAGCAGTTATTAAAAATAAAGGTGATTTACTCAGTGGTAGAATGGCTATATCTTAGAGCTGAAAATCACAAATTTGAGTTGTTCTTTTTCGGTCCTAATCATTTTCCAATTGTAATCAGTTTCGTTTTTTTGTGCAATATTTTTTTAAACTGTTATTTGCAAGTTAAAAATTGAGAATTATACCTCTATTCGTTTAAATGATCTTCGATACATGTTAATAACTGAAATTTTATCGGGTGGGCCAACTGAAGCTGGACGGGGCTCGTATTTAGATTTCGCTAAATGATTCTCAAATGACAACTAAATTAAGCAACGAAAATTTGGCAACGTTGCATTGATTTTTGTATATGAAATGGGAGCCGTAAAGTGCAGGATTACCATTGTTAATGCCTATGTAAATATATTTCTCTGTATTATACATATATTATACCGATTGTCCCAGAATTTCAACAGGTAATATCTTGGTTATTATTTTTTTGTCACACAGAAACTAAGAAGATCTAAAAACTCTTTTATAAATGTAATGATTAGAGTCATTTCAAAGTGTTTTTATGCATAAAACATAACTGTCAATTTCATAAATAGGTAAAAAGGTAGAAGCAATCTGCTAGAAAACAATAATTAGAGATTATAATCTTTGTGTACAGATGACGCTACAAATTTGATTTGTATGGATAAAAATTATGACACAAAACTCAAAAGATGTGAATTTATTTTTTTACGAGGTATGTATATGGAATTTTAAATGCAATAAAGATATTCTGCTGTTGAAATTCTAGAATATACAATATATTTGGCGGAAAAATGGAACAACGTCATTAATAGGCAACTTATTTAACTTCTTTTTAAATAGACTATTAATTTTTTCAATTTTTTCAGGAGATAATAAAAATATCTCTTATTGCCTCATTGTTGTTTAGTCTACTGCATTATACTGAGATTGCTAAGATGATACGGAGCAACTATATAAAATATTTTTGTGGTATTCCGAAAATAAAAGAGACTGTAAGTGATGGCAAACCTAAAACAATTTGAAATCGGATTAAATTCATTTAGTTTTATTATCTCTTGCAACTTTGGGCAAATAACAGACACTTTCTTATTTATGTTATTTTATACTATAAATCATATCACAATTTTTGTAAGAAATCCCGTAAAAACTAAATATACATTTTTCTTTGTTGAATATTTGCTCGTATAAAATTGAAAGGCGTGACTAGAACATTTAAAAATGTGTTGATTAAACAGTAGACCGCATTTTACGTTCCATTTAAGCTTTTTTTAGAAAATTAGATAAAATCACGTTGGTAATATTATTTTACCGTAACAGCGTGGACCAATCAAATCACGCCAACTATAACCAACTTAACCATTCCCCATGAGCGGTTTTTTAAACGTTTAATCGTGTATGAAATCATGTTTCGACTTGATATTACAAAACTTGAAGCACATTTTACATGTAAAGTAACGAGTGTAGAAACGAATTTATTGAGTAGATAATTACGTAAAACATACCTTAATACTTCTGTTATAACCTTACTCAGGTGCTACTAGCAAAGATGGATTTATCATCATATTTGTTGTTATTCCTCAGCTGCATCCTAGTAGTACAAGCTCTGAAAGCAGGCGAATGTGAAGGTAAGACTTAACAGTAAAAAATATGACGAATTAATTTGCAACCGATGGTCCATATTTGTTTTCAGTATGTATAAAAACACTAGAAAGATTTAGTGCGACCCTGTCAGAAGATCAAAAGCAAAATCCAAAGGAAATAGAAGCACAATTTAAGGAATTTTGTAAAGGTGTAAAAAATAAAGAGAATAGATTCTGTTATTATCTAGGGGGATTAGAAGAGAGCGCAACAGGTATCTTGGGTGAAATGTCAAAACCAATGTCATGGTCGATGCCTTCTGAAAAAATATGCGAGAAGTTAAAGAAAAAGGATGCTCAAATTTGTGAATTAAGGTATGATGTGGAGATCGATTTGAAAACTGTCGATTTAAAGAAATTAAAAGTACGAGATCTGAAGAAGATCATCAACGATTGGGGTGAAGATTGCCAGGGCTGTATAGAAAAATCCGATTTTATACAAAGAATAGAAGAATTGAAACCAGTGCATACGGAACTTTAAGTGCTTTGTTTTTTAGGGACATTCTAGTGAACGTCTTTCAACAGCTCAAAATCTCAGGTCATTCTCGTTTTTTGTTCTGTTGAAAGATAAACTAAATCTTCTCGGGCATTGATTTTTTCATCATCCTGTATTTCTCTCATATTGTAATATTAGTGAATTACTGTCTTTATTTTTCATCATGGAATGCGTGATTTATTTAAATATACTATTTATGTATAGTTTGTATAATATATTGTGACTGAATAAAAGAGAAATGTTTATATATTAGTTATTACCGTGTATAAACTCAAATCTTACAATTCTATTTATTTGAAATACTCATACAGGATTATTTGAATAATGTACATAAGAAATTTGAAAGGTCAAGCAATATAAGGTTTTTAAAGTGCAATTATTACAAATCAACTACTCTATGTCTCATTTGTCTTTCAATTTTGTTTTGGAAGAAGTAAAATGAATTGGAACAAAGTTTATTGAAGACGGTTTCACCAATAAGCCATTTATTTATGCAGTATATCCAGTTAAGTTGCCTGCATATGAAAAAATTTTTATGAATTTTAGGAAAAAAAGTGACTATAAAATACTGCTTTCTGAGAAAATAATATTAACGCATTCAAATTTGAAGTAGCATGTATAGGATAGCCAGAAGTGGGCACATCGCACAGTGGTCGAAATAGCGTAGTTAGACGAAACTTGACGCTAAGATAAAAGATAAATATTTCGATCGATACAACACTTCAAGGTAGGAAATAATAAAATACTACCTGCTAAAACAATAAAATATAATTAAGGATAGATAAATTATTTATTTAAATAGCTTCAATATTTACAAGTAAAAACTTTGAATAGAATAATGGCTAACGCTGGCCACGAGCGGTACCGCGCATCGGCGTAGAATCAGTTCGGACCGAGAGGAACGGTAGTATTACTGTCTGCGGAGCAGTACGACATTTTCGCTGCCGGTCATTCGCGCAATTGTTTATCTGTCCTAGAAAAATTATGATTTGCCGGGGCAAAACGACCGCGGTCGGACAACTTGAAAATTTGGCGGCAGAAATTCCAGACTTAATATATGAAGGTGCTAAAATTAAATGTAATCTGTAAAACCGCTAATGTGTTATCCAGACAACATTGTCTGCTGATGGACGTAACAGGTGGAAAAGCATGTCTCAAAGAAATTGCGCACGAGACAATGAAAATTTATATTTAATTTATGCGTTACGTTTATCGCATGTAATATACCGTTTAATTTACTAGACAAGGAACCATTTATCTGCTTTTGGAATAACTATTCGGAGTGCAAATTACCAAGACGAACATCGTTACGAAGAATTGTGCCATCTGCGCGCGAACATATTGAACAAAAAATAAAATCGGAGTTGAAAGATCAAAAATGGTTATGCGTCGACGAAACAACAGATCGGAAGAAACATTCTGTTCTTAATGTAATGGCACGCAAATTGGAACCTCATCAATCGGCACCTTCAATTCTATTAGTCTCCAAACGAATACAACAGTGTACTGCCGAAGTAATTTCGAAGTTAGTGTTAAATACAATAGTGAGTGATGGTGCTGCAAACATGCTTTCTGTAGGCCGGTCTCTTAAAAAGCATTCTGCTAATTTGTTACACATTACGTGTAAAATTCATGCTCTCAATCTTGTGGCGGATAGTATCAGAAAATGTTATCCTGAGGTAGATGCTTTAATACGCATACCAAAGCAGTATTTGTCAAATCACCGAAACGTATTCGCGAATTTCACAGACTGTGCCCCGTTAGCCACCAGAACCTATTCTAACTCGTTGGGGAACATTTTATATCATCATCAAATATTTTGACAATATTAAGAACGTGGTTTTACAATTCGATACAAAGGAAGTTGCCGCTATCCAGAAAAGCCAGTCGAAATTTCAAGATAGTCAGGTTAAAATGGATTTAAAAATCATTCACGACAATTACTTCGTGCTAGCAGATGCAATAGAAAAATTACAAAATCCTGCGGTGCCATTAGAAGAATCTCTACAAATAGTGCAAATGTTTACGCACAGCTATGCCGATTGAAGACGCAAAAATGTTTCTGTTCTAGAAAAATTTGAAAGTGTTTTTGAGAAAAATTCTGATTTTGGCACATTAAGACACATTTGTGAAGGTGCGTCAACAGAATCGTTAAGTTATTTGAAAGATTATTTTACTTACGCAAATATTACGTCACTAGATGTAGAACGTTCGTTCTCTGCATATAAACCATTTTTTCCTCATGCCGTACTAGTTTTGCCGAAACAACAGTTGAAACATATCTAATGTTGCAGATATTTAACAGACATTATTCACTTTGTGATTTTACGGAGACTCTTAAAATGGTAAGTGTCTGAGCACGTGTTATTTAATTTTTATTTAAAAGATGAGCGAAATTATTTGCGGCAGCAAACATCTCTATTAGCAGAATAACTCTAGTGGAACGCGAGGCCTGGTCGACTCTACGCTACTGCGCGGTACCGCTCGTGGCCAGCTTTAGTAATGATTGATTTACATAGCCGGTCCTAGGAAAATATTTTTACCAGGGAGACTAGGTAGAAAAAAATATCCGTTGGAGGTACCATCGCTTTCATAAAAATCTGAGGCAACCCTTATGAGCTCACTTTTACGTTTTTTCAATCTTGTGAGAATTACTTGTCAATTTACAATTGACACTAAGAGACAATTTGACATATTTTTTCATAGTTTAAAAAAGAAATGTTTAAAATGGGTAATGTCATAATAACATCCCTTGTCCCAGATTTTTATGAAAGCGATGGTACCTTTCAAGAAAATAATTTTTATATACCTATATTTAAGTAACTAAATTAAATTTGAAGTAATGAGAATAAATCAATAATTTTATCTGTAACAATAATGCAACTATTAATTGAACAAAAATTTGAATACATCAAACTTAAAAGACGAATGAAAACAAATAAGTACACAGTATGATTTTAATTCAGAATCTGTAGTTTGAATGTACAGGGTGTGATTTTAATTCGTAATCGTGAATTTTAATACACAAGGGGTGATTTTAATTCGCAATCTGTAGTTTTGATGTGTTGGGTGTAAAAGAAAAATAGCACTTAATGGATGCGTTTATTCCTTGTCGTTATTAATATTTACATTACATTTATCAAAACAGTATTTACAACACTACATACAATGAATATGGTAAACACAATGCCAATGACTAGACTGGGCAAACAGCGGTAACAGTCAATGTAGTAGTTATGTGGTGCGGAGTCGGCGATTATTTATTTCACGCGTTCACAGCGTCAGTACTAAATCGATGCTGTATGCGAGTAGTTCTGTGTATATGTAGGCTGTCGTAACTTATTTCGTAATTGTACGCTTATGTTTGCTTTAAAAATGTCGCAGTTAAGTACGTCGCGAAAACGACCAATGGCAGACACAGTTAAAAACTTTATAGTGGACATGACGGACTTAATTTTTGATGGCGCTAAAATTCAATGTCTAGTTTGTAAAATCCCTTTAATGTGTTGGTCCAGAAGCCATTGCTAACGTCACATCGAAAGCAAACAGCATTCTTCTGCAAAAAGTGGCGTACGAGACCAAGAAAAATTTACATTTGATTGCTCGTGAACATATAGAAAAAAGAATGAAAACGGAATTGAAAGATAAAAAACTGTGGATGTGTGTGGACGAAACAATAGATCGTCAAAAACATTCTTTGGGTTTAAAGTATGGTATACAATGGAACCACATCGACCGTCATCCTCTTTCTGATTTGCTTCCAAAAGAGTTATAAATTGTACTGCCGATGAGATTTCAAAGGTGGTGTTGAACTCATTGAACAAATTTGAAGTTTCAACTAAGCAACTTTTAATGTTTATGAGTGACGGTGCCGTAAACATGCGTTCTTTGGGCCGATCTCTTAAAGAACACAGTGGTAACTTCTTACATGTAACGTGTAAAATCCATATTCTAAATCTTGCCACACAAACGATTCCTACATGTTTTCCACTAGTAAATGCATTGATTGCTAGTACAAAGGCAGTGTTTCTAAAGTCCCGAAACGTACCCGACTATTTCACAAACTGTGTCCTGATTTACCTGAACCACCACAGCCGATTGTTACAGGTTGGGGAACATGGTTGCCGGCTGCGTTTTACTACAACAAATATTTTGATCAAGTAAAGAAGGTAGTTTTAAGATTCAATCCGACAGAAGCTGCAGCAATTAAGAAAAACCAGGAAATATTTCAAGATAGTCAGGTTAAAAGAGATTTACAAACTATTCACAACAATTACTTCGGAATAGCGGAGGGAATAGAAAAATTACAAAATGTTTCAATGTCGCTAGTGGATTCTGTTCAAATTGTGAATGATGTTCACGCACAATTATGCGCTGTAGAATGCGAAACAAATTGGTGTGTAATACGAAAATTTGAAAGTGTTTTAGAGAAAGATTACGATTTTCTTATATTAAGACAAATTTGTGAAGGAGCGTGTGAAGATGCATTAAGTTGTTTCAAAGATTATTTTAAATATGCAAATACAACATCGCTAGATGTCGAACGGTCGTTTTACGGAATTAAAAAACATTTATTCCGCACGTCGTACTCACTTGACTGAAACAGCTGTGGAAACATATCTAATGATTCAAATATTTAATAGATGTTACCCAGTTTGTGATTTTACGGAAGACTTTTAAAACGGTAAGTGTTTCAGCGCGTTTTATAATTTATTTCTTACCTACCATCTTTTTTATGTGTAAACTTTTATGCGCTCGCCACGCTTCTGGCTGTTACCGCATATTTGCCCAGGTTATTAATTAAACTAGCAGTAAACCGCTCACCATGCCGCTCACCTCATTTTTTAGCCTTCCACCTTTCAGTGCCCCTCACTCTTCATCGGTCCCATTGTAGTTCTCGCTTTCTTCGTTCTCAGATCCGTTAAGAACTGGGTGAGAACTGTCCAAACGATAAATGATTGATGATAATATTATGAAACTATGCATCCAATTTTGTCGATTAAATAAATTCATTGTGTTTCTCTAAGGATATTAAACATTAAAAATAATTTATAAACCTTATGTCTTTGGTACAATTCCGTTTACAATTGAGATTGTCTCTACAAGTGATGAGGTCTTTCTTAAGTTAAAGTGCAAGTGTAAGATTTTATTAACACAAGGTTTGAAAAACCTGGCAGCACATGTGTTTAGAATCATAAGAGCAATAAATAAGTTTAAAATCGAACAACACAAATCGTCACACTGGCAGCGGAAGTGAACAATATGTTGGTGTTCAATCAACCGACCGCTTTGGACGCCCGGTATTTGCAAGCCATTCTCATTTTATCTACACGGCCAACTGTAAGCAAATAAATTTTTAATGAAATTAAAAGTTTTGACTTTTGACATTATTAGTCAATTTTCCGAAGGGTCGGAGGATGTAACTCAGTCCAAAAATTTCTTCGTTGGGGTGGGTTGGGGTTAATTTTATTTATGAAAAGATTACCAAAACGCCTAAATTCTTGACGAAATGTCAGAGAAAATTAAGTGTGACGCCATAAAGAGTAGGTTTTGTTGTCGAGCTCTTGAGAGAAGAAGACACAAGGAACGATCGCCATCTTTTCGAGCACACACACCGAAGATGATGAAATGTTTCGGAAAAACCAAACCTATTTCCTTGTAAGTATTATTTTGTTTATTGCAATTCATTTTTCAACGGTTTAGCTTAATTTTTTAATTATTATAAATATGTTTCTGTGTAGATGGAACAGACAAGTGAACAGAATCAATCAGTCAAAAAGCTCAGGTTACTGTTTAAATTGCCAATCACTGATGAAAGAACAGTCTAGAGAAAAGGAGATGGTAGGACCGGCATATTACGATGTTGACGTTAATATATTGAAAAAGAGTTACATGTCAGAAGGAAAAGCATTTACCACTACTCAGAGACCTGATATTACTATGAAAAGTGATAATCCACCACCTGGTAAGAATATTTTTTAGAAAAATGGAATAAAAGCGCCCATGAAGTTATCACTGCACTCAATAAAATATGAAGGTTGCATTTGTGTTCTTTTCCCATATCTACCTTTCGTTAGGGCGTAAATGAAGTAACACTTAGCAGATAAGACATTCCATAGCAACGTGCGTGGTCATAATGCGAATCCATAGGATTTAAACATATCTGTCAAACTATCGCCTCTAAAATTTATAAGCTTTTTAGTTTATACACACCGTTGGACTGTCACCACACGTGAAAAATCCTTCGGAGTGCATGAATACTGGTCAACCCTTCGTCTAATAAAATTCCATATATTTTGGACGAGTAAAAAGTTGGTTGATTGGATCAGCTATGGATGAGTTTCTACATTATCTTCAAGAAAAATTAATGTAACTTGAAAAATATGTAGTCATCATGTTGAAATATTTCTCGGAGTACTTTCTGAAGGGAAAGAAGTGCTACCACCAGTAAGACTGTCTCGACATATTGATTAATTATGACCAACATGCAGGACAAACACTCTAACGAGAAGGCCTGTTGTAACGGGTGGGACGAAAACTTTGAGACTTTCTCAAAAACAAACCAATTTTTTACGCACTAATTAACAAGGTTGACACTTCTTAAACATAACCTAAATAACTCTCGATGATCCAAATTATTCAATTAGTTACAATTCTGCTTAGACGCCTCGTATAAGGCGTTGGCAAGATTCAGCATCAATTTCTTTGAGTTTAGTTCGAATTCTGTTCCTTAACTAATCTCCAATTTAGGCTTTCCCACCATTCATCTTCCCACCAAGCACAAAATGTTTCAATAGGCCTAGCTTGAGGTTTATTGGCGGATTATGCGCGCGAGATACAAAAGGTATGTTGTGCGCTTTCAACCATTGTGTTGCCTCTCTGACGTAATGATTTCAAGCTAGGTCTGGCTAAAACATAATGTCGTCACTTTGGTGATGCAAATTAATAAACTCAACCAATTTCGGCAAGCAACGTTTACAGTTGGCAGTTATTGCTTCTCCTCACATGCCTTGCATAGGGTTTAAAAACGCCTCTCTTTGAAATAGCGCACAAAACTAAAACTTTTTCTGAGTCTTTGTCTTGTTTTTTATTTACTCGGGTGTCACCAACATTTCTTGTCTAAAAGCCAGCAATATCCGGCAAAATGAATGTCTCCCAAAAATCAGGCACATCGAGAAATTCTCTGAAGTTGACCTTGAGTGTATTTTGGGCACTCTTGCCTTTTCCTGTGTTTTACGTTATATCTTTTAGTCTCTCGAACACATAGTGGTGTGAGAAACGTGAGAATCACGAGCATGTTTACGAGTTGACACTTTAACATGGTTTTCAGCAAAGTACAAAAGCCCTTCTTAGGCCCTAGCTGCCCAACCGCTTTTTGGTAGGTTTCGACAAGGTATACCTTCTTTATATTCTCGAATTGTTCGACCTATGAGGTAGGCGCCATAAATTCTCGGCGTTTAGACGTTTGAAGAATAAATGGACTTCGCCAAATAGTTGACTCGCCTTGTACAATCAGAGAATTCTGTTAAAAAAATCTCAACTTCCAAAGTTAACATTTAGAAAGTGTTTGTCTTCATTTTGCTAATGTATTTTGTTATTTCACAGTGGCACGTTATTCGTTTGTAATACGATGTTTTTTGTTTATTTTCCGCCATATTTCAGGTACCTATTTTCCGAACATACTACAACGTTCGTTCGTATTAAAGAAGCATTTCGGTAATAAGCCGACTTTTGCCAAAGCTTATCGTTGGAAGCAAACGTTACCTAGAACACTATCGCCTACTCGCTATCGTCCACAATATTCGAGCATCGACTCATTGCTAAAGAAAGTGGTATCAACAAGAGGTCCGTATGATCTCTTCACCGGTACAAGGGACGAGACCACCATAAAAAATCACTTCGGCGTTAGCAAGCCACACGGTTCAGATAGAGCTGGATTCATACCGCAGGCCGACATAGACTTTTTATTGAAACACCCTTCAAGAAAATAGTATGTTACTATTTGTATTATCAAAGCTCGATGAGATTGTTGTACATTCATACATCTACTTTTTTTTAGTTGCGGGGTTATTTACAGAGATCGCATATACAAACAACCACAGATCTGCCGGAAGAGTCACGAGCATTTGAAATGCTGCGTTTTAGACAAAAAACCTCCGGGACCATGTTCGTACAACATCACTACGCATACGTAAGCCAATAATTAAAACAAATTCACATATTGTTTACTATAATCATATATGACGTCATTACAAAACCTGGAACAAAACAATAAAGGAGCAATCAGAGAATAGATTAAAAACATCAATCAAGTACTCACGCGTACACTGCGGTTTTGGAACACACACTATGTACAAGAAACCCAGAGTTACCCAGAAGGGATATGAGTTTCGTTGTCTCCAATTTCGACCGTCTAACTTAACAAGAAACGGCAATGGGTAAACAATCTACATATTTTGCTTTGTGTTTTACCTTTTTATGACCAAATTTGAAAATGATCTTAAGAATAGTTTGACATATTTTCCACGGATTTTGAATAGATATGTTGACCTCAGACCAAAATAAAACTTATGCTGTTTAAAAGATCATTTATTACTAGAGAGCGGAATTATATGTATCGGAAATCGACAAAATATGCACATATATATGCAGAAAAATTCTTCGAAATATGAACAATTTTTGCTAAATATGCAGTTTTATGCACATATACTTCTGATACCGATTAGCTTCTTGTTAAATGTTATAAAACAAGAATAATTACAACGAAGAATTTTACAAACGTTTATTGTTCTTACATTCCCACTTACATTTTAAAAAATCACAATTATATAAACACATACGTACTTAAAATTTGCTAAAATACATACTTAGACACTACATATTTTTATTATTAAAATAATTTACAATTAAATGCTTTTCTACATTTTCTAATGAAAATTATGTTGCCATCTGTGAGAATGTATTTATATATCGAAAACTTCTTTTCAACATCAACGGAAGTTACTGGTGCGTACTTTAATGCATTCATAACCCAGACTTAATTCTATACTTGTTTCTGTTTCATCCATTTTTAATACACCAGTTAAAATCAAACTGATTTTTGCTAAACTTGTACCCTACATTTTTATTAATTATTTCTTAAACTTTTGACTTATTGAGCTTCCTATTCTACCCAATATTTGAAACACTATTTTCTAAATCATTGATTAATTTAACTGATTCAGTTAGTGGCAGCGATTCTTTTTCAAGTTTTGTTATTGTCAAAGAAACAAATTCATAATTGGTTTAATAAATATCAATTCCATATGAAGAAGAGTTTTTCAAAATTTCTTGGACATTTTGCATGAATTGCAGTTGTCAGTAGAATTTTGAAATAATGTTTCGATCTCTAGATAATGGTTTGCATAAAATATTGCGCCATTTAACCATAAAATCCCATCGGGTATGACGGGTTCAGTGGTAAAGGAGTATCCAAAGCTTTTTTCATAAATCTGAACCTCAATGGTGACTCAATGGTGAAAATTTTCTTTAACGTTACTGACTAATGTATTTACTGCTGGAAATTGCTGCCGAATTTCTTCAGCCACCCTATTTAAGCCATGAGCCAAACAAGTAATACGTATTAAATTAGAGTACAAAAGTTTAAGCTGTTGACCCGCTTTTATCATATATGCCGCTATATCGGACAACATGACTAAATTTTTTCCTGTGGGAACAACATCGGGAAGAAAAAAATTCATGAAACTTTCATTAACAAATCTTAATATTGTGAGATAGTTTGTATTTTCTAATTGTTTACAAGCAATTAAATATGATCTACCAGGCTGTTTATTATTTATCTTTTGAATCTGTCGTCTCATCAACGGTAAAATATATATACTCGTTTTTAACAATTTCCCTAATGCTATTGATCGTTTCAGAATAAATATCGGTTACGTAACATTTTCTGAGCAAACTTTCATCCGGAATACTTTTCGCAGTACTTTTCTGAAAATTGCCGAAAACACGATTTTGCAGCTTTTTGAGCGGTATATTGGCAGTAACCATCGCTTCGCACAAATCTGCGTTAAATATTTGTTGCTCACTTTGTTTTGAGGTTCCGGCAAAAGATTGTGTCAGCTATAATTCTTTGGCTAAGTTTGAAACTTGTGCCGTAACAGCTTCTTTATGCATTTCATAACATATTGGTAGACTTTGAAATTTGTATTCACATGGCACCTATAAAGAGAAAAATATCACCAAAACTTACAAGAAAAATCATATGGCTGTACAATTCTAAATACTGGTATTATACACAAACAAAACTTATCGTTTTCCACATGTTGCGGAAATTCTTTCATCTGAAAGAATTAAGTTCGAGGAACATTTGATCCATTGAAACAATTAAACTTGCACTCAATTTCTGCATTTTTCACTACTGTAACGTCTTACTTCAACGTCTGGTTATACAACGAATAAGAAACATTTTGGTAAATACTTAGACTTCCTATGAATCAGACAGTTGCCGGTATGGGGTTGTTGAAAATATATGATAGTTTTATCTAGTGAATTTGTGACAGCCCACCAATCTGAAGGATGGCGGGCTTTGCGATGTAGCTCTTGTCGGCGGGGAGGTCCAGCGACAGAAGAGCCGACTCCGTGCATCTTAATACACACGTGTCCGATAAAAATGTTCGTTATAAAAGTTTTGTTGTATTACAGGAAAACACTAATAAAGTTCAAAGAAAAAATTATTTTTGTTCTAAATTTGCTGAAAAATGCACGAATATGCTCTAGCAAAAAATGCAAAATATTCAATAATCATGAAATATGAAAATTATTGCTAAAATATGGGAAATATGCAATAATTAATCTACTTCAATCAATTCGAAAGTTGTTATTCGCATATATACTGAAGCATTTGCTTGTCATATAAAAAATATGGGATATGCAAATTGCATAAAGTCCGCTCTCTATTTATTATAGTATGAGCATAAATTTATCAAGAGTGTTTGTTTTCTCTCAGGTGCAAAAACCAGTAACAAAAGCAGCGTATATTTACATAGTTGCTGTTGCGAGTATAACAAACTTTCGGCAGATTGCAGTTATTATCTTTGCATTAATTCGTTTTTCAATTGTTTTATTAGTTGCTAAGTGTAGTAAAATGCATACTGCCCCGAAAACACCGCCCAAGTAGTACTTTTAATCGAAAATGGGCCTTGTCAGGAAGCATGAGCAGATTGGATCCTTCCATCGGCTACTAGGAACAGAGAAAAAGTGATTTACAACGGAGTGACAGCAACATTAAGAAACCGTGGACTTAATGCGGTTCAAGTGCAACAATAGTTCCGTGAGGTCAGGATGAATTTTGGAAAAAAAAATCCAAAAAAATTCCAAAAAACCGCAATTGGTTCAAAACTTACGCATCGTTGCACGCTTGCGGTTCGCACGGGGGAACATCTTAGGCGTAGCGCAGACACCAGACTATCTTTCTAGCCGATCGTCGAATCGGCGAAAAAAATAGTTCAGAGTTGACCTATTTTGTCGGTCCAACATTTTTTTTGTTCCGGTTACATTTTACCTTTGCCCCGCCTGGCTTACCGTTTTAAATTTGGGACGTTGGGGGGGTCTTTTTTTCTCCGATGAGACAAAATTCCCCGGGAGGGGCCGAAGAAAGATTTAACAGACTAAGAGGGGTTTGTAAATGCTGCATTGAATAGCGGATCGGCTATGGCGGCGGTTCATGTATGATCTGGAGTGCAATTTCTATTGAAGCATGAGCTGACCCTGTTTTAACAGATGTTCGGTATATTGAAAACATTCTAACACTTCATTTTATTGGTGACCATTTTACTGTTTGCATGACTATGTGAGAACATACAAGCGATAATCGTTCGAGATTACTTTGGAAAAGTCGGTTTTCGAGTTATGGAGTGGCCAGTATGCAGCCCGGACTTGAACTTAATAGAGCATTTATGGGATGAGCTCAAATGAAGAAACCAAGCCAGAGTTCCTGCCCCGACGTCGTCCTCAGAGCTTACTGTTGCAGAAGAAGAGCAATGGCATATCATTCCACAAGAAACAATATCAAATTTGATTAGGTCTGTGCCTAATCGTGTGTAGGGGGGTTTTAGGGCACGGGGGTATACCCATTATTAGAAATTAAGAGTTGTTAACGAATGGTCTTGTTTTTGGTCATTGTTCAAAAAAAGCGAAACAGTTAGTCCACTAATGTGAAAATAATTCAGCAGTTGTAATCGAAAATTTTTGCTCACCCGAACCCAATTTTTTTTTTTCCCTTTTTTTTTGTTTCTAGTTCAATTTGACATTCCAAGAAAACACGTTATGCTTCTCATCAAAATTTCCTATTTTATCTGACATTACGCTATGTTTTAGAATCAAACCCCAACCGCGGGCGAAGGTAGCGTTTAATACTTCGGTGAACAGACTGCCTCCAATACGAAATTACAATCCCGGACCTGGAAGATATAACGTTGAAAAGCGCGAAGGGAGGGATATGGGAAGATGCGGGTGTTGGTTACGCCTGTTGTACAAATAGAGGTAAACAAGAGTCATCTTCTGGTTCCATATATTCTACTGAAGACATTTACATTAACCGATAACCAACATCGTACAGAACACATAATAATATTTTAATGTTTTAATTTTATTGGCATTTTGTTACATGGTTACAAGAGGAAAAAAATTACTCTAATTTCATAATCGGCAGGATAAAGAAAGTGATTTATGGCGATCCTGGCGCGCCGCCCGAGGGTTGCAACCCTACTTATGATGAACTTTATCAAATGCCGTGGAAAACCTGCCACGAAAAAAACATGTTGCAATGTGTTAATAAAATTGTTACATTAGAAAATAATGATAACATTTCTCAAAATAGTGAAAATATCTTTTCGAAATTTTGATGATATTACGGATAAGGATGTATTTCGTAAAAAAATTTCAATTTCATTGCATTACTAATTAAATCGGAAACAGATATCAACTTTCTTGTTTTACATAGTTTCCCTTAACGGAACTCAGTTGTACAACCTTACCAACTTAAACAAAAAATTTCTATATTTGATGATGAGAAAGATACTCATATTATCCTGCTCAATTTAGGGCATACTGTATAGGGTGGGTTCCTTTAATTAGAATCTGTGTGGTGGGATGCAATGGGTATATGAAGATTGTAAAATCTGTATTTTTATTCCCAGCTCATACCGAGTAAGCACAGGTCAATGCTATCCTCGTTAGTAAAGGAATATAGCGCCGTACCGATTCTGATACAAAAAGAATTAGAGCGAGAGAGAAAGGAAGATGAAGAGGACGAAAAAACAGCGGCGATATCCGCGAGGATGGGACGAAGCTATCAGGAAACCGTTAGACGTTTGCGCGATAGTGGTCCCTGCGAAAACACTAACAAAGTAATGAATATTTGGGAAGTGCACGCTAACCCTTTGGAACCTGCACCATGGCGCCTCATTCTCGCCCCCATCGAAAGAATACTTTACCAGCATCCGGCGGTGAAAGACGTGCTCATAGTTGGGACACCGGACAGTGTGCTTCCTAAGGAACCGTTCATCTTCGTGACCGTAGACGCGAAATCGAACGTGACCGAGAAGGAGCTGCTTGACCGCATCAATTTTGGTCGACATAGTAAAGATAAAATTCACGGAGGACTGCGGGTTATCAAGCAATCGGGAGGACATTTGTACTTCAAACAATCAGCATTGCAAAATCCGAGACGATCTATAAACTAACCGATAGGTACTTAGTAGCTCGCATGACGCGATATTTACGTTAAAAATGTCTCGTAAATGACGAAGACGAGCAGTCCCAGAAAGGAGAAAGAATTTTGACTTCGTCTTGAAGAGATGCTAGTAGTGTCAAGGTGGATTCTAAAAAGAGCGGTGGAAGTACTTTTCTTGCCATAGGCAGTAACATAATGTATTAACAGTATTCAAAAATGTATTAAAAATCTTATTAAATTTGACTTGTGAATTAAATTGGCCTAGAAGGCTTGTACTTATTGATAACCTGGGCAAATATGCGGTAACAACCAGAGGCGTGGCGAACGCATAAAAGTAAAATAGAAGGTAAGAAATAAATTGTAAAACGTGCTGAAACACTTACCGTTTTAAAAGTCATCCGTGAAATCACAAACTGGGTAAGATCTGTTAAATATTTGAATCATTAGATATGTTTCCACAGCTGTTTCAGTCAAGTGAGTACGACGTGCGGAATAAATGTTTTTTAATGCCGAAAACGACCGTTCGACATCTAGCGATGTTATATTTGCATATTTAAAATAATCTTTGAAACAACTTAATGTATCTTCACACGTCCCTTCATAAATTTGTCTTAATATAAGAAAATCGGAGTCTTTCTCTAAAACACTTTCAAATTTTCGTATTACACACTAATTTGTTTCGCCTTCTACAGCGCATAACTGTGCGTGAACATCATTCACAATTTGAACAGAATCCACTAGCGACATCGAAACATTTTGTAATTTTTCTATTCCCTCCGGTAGCCCGAAGTAATTGTTGTGAATAGTTTGTAAATCTCTTTTAACCTGACTATTTTGAAATATTTCCTGGCTTTTCTTGATTGCTGCAGCTTCTGTCGGATTGAATTTTAAAACTACCTTCTTTACTTGATCAAAATATTTGTTGTAGTAAAACGCAGCCTGCAACCATGTTCCCCAACGTGTAACAATCAGCTGTGGTGATTCAGGTAAATCGGGACACAGTTTGTGAAATAGTCGGGTACGTTTCGGGGACTTTAGAAACACTGCCTTTGTACTAGGAATCAATGCATTTACTAGTGGAAAATATGTCGGAATCGTTTGTGCCGCAAGATTTAGAGTATGGATTTTACACGTTACATGTAAGAAGTTACCATTGTGTTCTTTAAAAGATCGGCCTAAAAACGCATGTTTGCGGCGTCATCACTCATAAACATTAAAAGTTGCTTAGTTGAGTACAATTTATAACTCTTTTGGAAGCAAGTAAGAAGGAGGATGACAGTCAATGTGGTTCCATTATACGTGCCATTACATTAACCACAGAATGTTTTTGACGATCTGTTGCTTCGTCCACACACAACCACAGTTTTTTATCTTTCAATTCCGTTTTTTTATAGTCCGCATATTTATTCCAGAAGGAGATAAATGCTTCTTTGTCTAGTAACGAAACGATAAATTACATAAAATAAGAGTAACACATAAATCAAATGTAATTTTTTCTTATCTTGTATGCCACTTTTTGCAGAAGAATGCTGTTTGCTTTCGATGCTGACGTTGACAATGGCTTCTGGACCAACACATTAAAGGAATTTTTCAAACTAGACATTGAATTTTTGCGCCATCAAAAATTAAGTCCGGCATGTCCACTATAAAGTTTTTAACTGCGTCTGCCATTGGTCGTTTTCGCGGCGTACCTAATTATAATTCTTTATTGGTTCTGTTATTATTATTCGATTTATTGCTTATATTTTGGTATTGTACTTACTGAAGGAAGCTGTACCTCGCTTTACTTATCCTGCTTTCTTTGACCGATATACAGGGTGAGTCGACGGTTGACGATATTCTTCAGCGGCAGCTGTAGCATTCCCATTACAAAAACTATAAACACCATATCGCATATTCTAAATTTGAATAAACTGATACTGAGAGATGATTGAAATGATTTTGAGCCTCGAAAGGATTGATTCAGATAACCGGTACGTCATATGTGATAAGAAGCGAAACAACCTATTAATGTCGAACGTACGTGACTTTTGGTTTTATATGGGCAGTCAATGCAAAGGTATTTTTATTTTATTTAAGATCCCAAAGTTTGAGAATTTTGTTTTAATGGATGACGTTACTGGTAGAAAAAAACTAATTTGTAGAAAAATTATTTACGCAATTTTTACAATGAATTACTTTTCGGGAACCCTATTTTGAGAACTGCAGTAGTGCCTGCAATTGTATAAAATATACAGAAAATGTAGTTTCGCATCTGAATTCTCGAGAAATGGAAAAATGTTGACTTTCTGTTCAAGAAAATATTTCATAAATATCTAAAGTTATCTCAAATTAGGTAGGTGTAGGAAATGTTGAAGCAAGTTGACATAGGCATCTAAAAATGCAGTTGTATACCGCAGCGGCGGCTTCTCCGTATTTGCGGTTGATTGTGTACGCTAATCTATGCAGTACGGTCCTAAAGTGTCCCCCCCCATGCTAACTTTGAATGACAGAAACTACCGTTTTTAGAAAAAATAGGTCGATTTCTATTTTTTGTGAACTAACCTTTGCGTTATTGGCATTTCAATTGTATTTCCGGTTTCACCGAAAGTGACGTCAATTTTCTTTTTTTAAATAGAACAGCCTATATATTTTTACGTTTTTGGAAAGGTAATCGAAAGGGGAATCCAACGATATCACATACGTTATACTTTAACTTAAGAAATATGACGATATGCAGCAATAAAGGTTTTGGTAATCTGTTTTTGTTGTTACGCAAGGTTGGTTAGGAAAGAGCGCCAAATTGTTTCTTGTGACGCCAGACTAATCTAAAGAGCTCGTTCCTAAGCGAAGCAATCATAACAGCTGCCAAACTGTCAAATCTCAATTTCAAAAGCGTGAATTATTATTTTTGTTTATTATTATTATAAAATATATGGGTGAAGAATGAATAAAAAATTTTACAGCATTAATAAATGATATAATGGAAAACATTCAAATATCAAAAGAATGGAATTCAGGAATAGTCCTGCCAATATATAGGAAAGGGGACAAAAGAGAATGTAGTAATTGTAGGGGAATAACGCTAGGAAGGGAAAGGTTTTTGCAAGGATCATAGAAAAATGAATCAGAAATAAAGTAGAGGAGACAGTTGAAGACAAACAACGCGGCTTTAGAAGTGGGAGAAGTACACAAGATCTAGTATTTATCATAAGGCAAGCAAGCGAAAAACTATTGCATAAGAACGAAGATATACACATCTGCTTCATAGACCTCGAGAAAGCTTTTGGCAGAATCCGTAGGGATGACATATGGAAGATCTGGCAAAGAGAGAAGTAGACGAAAGAATAATAGAAATTATTAAAACAAACACTGTAAGAACTAACAACGAGGAATCGAAGGAATTTGTAACAAAAATCGGTGTCAAACAAGGATGTGTATTGAGCCCACTACTATTTAATGTAGTACTAGACGAAGCCATTAAAAAGGCAAGAAATAGGATGAAAACTAAAACTGGGATACTGGAAAATAAAACAGACACAACTCTCTGAACTAATGTTCGCTGACGACATGGCTGTTCTGGCAGAAACTGAGGAAGTTTGCAATCCAATATAGAAGTGCTGAACGGAGAGTTGATGAAAATAAACATGAAAATAAATGTGGATAAAACAAAAAGTATGATTATTTCAGCCACAAGTAAAGTCCACAACATAGAGATAATGGGAAAACGCATTGAACAAGTCAGAAATTACAAGTATTTAGGTTCAATAATAGATAACAACGGGAAGATAAATAAGGCAATAAACGAAAGATTGGATAAAACAAGAAAAATAAGGTAAGAAAGAAAACCCAAAAGTTAAAATGGACGTGATAAAAAGAGTGGTTAGACCGTCACTAATGTATGGCAGTGAATCATGGACTTTAACAGAAAAACATAAAGGACGAATAAATGCCACTGAGATGAGGTATTTGAGAAGAATCGAGGGGAAGAATAGAAGAGATAGAATTAGAAACGAGACATATAGACGAAACCTACAAATTGAACCGGTAAATAAGAAAATAGTGGAGGGACAGTTAAGGTGGTTCGGTCACGTGTGTCCTATGAATGATGATAGACTTGCAAAAAAGATGTTTGAAACGCGAGTTTGTTCAATATTTGCCAACTTATTTTACTACATGTTTAGAATTTCTTTTGTACACTACTTTCTTCCTTTCCCTCGAAAACTTTGAATGGTTTCCGATGAAATTATCGACCATCGGCGAGGCGACTAGATTACACAAAACATTCAGTGGCGTCCTATATACATCGGAATTCTTACCCAAGAGTTCAAATACCGGGTCGTCGTCTCGGCGAAGAAACACAAAGAACGTTCGCGACTTCAGCAACAAAAATCAATTTTAAACGCCGTTGTATTATTACACTCCTTGAATCCTCTCCTTCTAACATCTACGTTTAAATAGCAAAACTGAGCACTATATCGCTTTAATTAATTTTGTTAATCTGTAAAACTTATCTGTGTTAATTGACCGTTTTTTTGTACAATAAATCTTATTGTAAAGTTACGGTTTTGTATTTGTCTCATGCAAAATTATCACTAATTAATTTTCTTTTGTTTTTAATCGTAACAAACGATGTAAACAATGAATTTCAGTTAGACATAGAAAGAACATGTTGGGTCAAGAGCCCGGTTTAATAAAACACTTTGTTGTTTGCTATATATTTTTCGTGTTGGAACTTTGGTTTCGTTTCACCAGATTATCAATGTATCGAAGGTTCTTTTAAATTTTTAATTTTAAGTGCTTCTTATGAAGAATTATTTTGTTGCGTATGTGTATGTGTACTGTAAATAAAAAAATATTGCGTCGGTGATGGAAATAATTAAACACTTTAATTCTAAATTAAATTAATCTCTAGGACCGATTTCATAATAAAATTTAATACTTCTTCGAAAATCGAATTTTATAATTCTTTTTTAAATTAATTGTCCGCTTCAATGAAGAATTAAGCCAATGATTAGCTAATGGCGCATTATCTTTTTAATCCTGACATTAAATTATTATTGAGGTTACGTTCGTATCAACATCACACGTGCATCAACGTGAATATTTGTTTCTTGACTCCAAATGACTTTGGAGTTATTTCTTGGATTAAGTTATTGCTGTTGCTAAGAAAACGAGTAAACAAAAGGATATGAATACAAAGTTCGTCTATATTTCTAAGTAATTTTTACACTTTCTATACATTTTTCTTCTTCGCACAAACTCATAATCATCATTCGGTGAAAAAGTGCTTCTTTCGATTCATTGTTTCTTAAAATTTAACAAAGCCCAAGCAAACGCAATTCCGTATTAAACTTCGGGCTTTGGCGTATTACTGTATTGAAGGTTATGTTTATAATTATACGTGTCAAAATCACACTGAAACCATCATATTAACTTGTTTAATACGCATTATTTGATCTAATTTTGACTTAATGTTTAAGTTTAAAATTACTGGCTACTATTCCATTAGCAATTTTTTTTATTTCCATCAAACTTCTTTTTTTGTTTAAAAAGGAAAGGGTTCTGTAGCTTCGTTATTTTTTCGTCAATTGCTTTCTTTTGCTGTCCCATATTATTTCTGTACTTTCTCTATTTTCGTTTCCATTAGATAATGTTTGTTTTAAATATCGCTGTGGCCCTTCTTACGTCGCATAGCAACCTGTAAAAACTAAATGTCAATTCAATAAATAGTTTGATAGTTTGACATCGGGTCAACCATCAATACGTGGCTTGTATTAACAAAACCCATTTCTTTGGGGGGTTGGGGTTTGGGGTATTTATATGAAAAAAACGGCAAAATTGATTTAGTTTTCCCCAATTTCGTTAGGGTAACAAAATGCTAGTGCGTCGGGAACAAGGAACGATCATTGAAAATGTTGAACTTAAAAGAGCCATGCAGAACGCGAGGGTGCTCTGCAAGACTCAGAAGCGAATGGGAGGCCATTGTATTTGGGGGGAATTTTAAATTTTTTGTAAAAAAATTTTCCCCTATTTTTACCTTGCTTTAAACGACCCCCTTATATTAGTTGACCCAACCTAAATTTTTAGAATTAGTATTTTGTAAGAAAAATTATAAGAAATATCCCACAAAAAAATTTTTTTTTTAAATTTTTTAACCTTTTTAACATCTTTAAACAAAAATAAATATGTATTTATGACTTAAACCGATATAAATCAAAATGTGCATAAATAAAAAAAAATTTCAACAAACCTTAAATTAAAAAAAAAGACTTTTTTAAAGTTTACCACTGTGTAACTTCCCCTTTTTTTTTTATGACATCCAAAATTTTTAATAGTGTTAAAAAGTTTGACAAAATTCTGGTGTAAAGAACCCCATATTTCCTGAAGCCTTTTTCTTCAGTTCAGGTGGTATGTTTTTTTTCTTCCATCCATTTTAAAGCTTTTTTTAAAGGGGAATCCTGTACTGTCCGTGGAACACAAAATCTGAGCAATGTCAAGTATTCTTCCATGACCGGTAAAGTGATTCTTCCAAAAAGTCTAAATATTTATTAGTCTCGACAGTTCCTTCAATAAAATTAAGTTTACCCACCTCGTTTGATGACATGCTGCCCCATATCATAATCGATGCCGGGCATTTTACCTTTAAAAATCAGAAGGAACGCCTCATGTTTTTTGGGATAATCAATTTACTGTCTCCAACACACCGAACCGGTTTATCGTCCATTTTGATGCCATTGCTGAGGGGTCCCAAACTTTGTTCTTTTCCCCATCGTAATCTATTTTTTTTCTGGCGTGGTGTTAAAAAATGGCTTTTTTTTTGCCTGAAATAAAACCACCGGGTTTTAAAATACCAGTTTTTTTAAAACAAAAAATTGTACCTTATAAGTGCCAAACCTTTGTTTGGGGCCCCTTTTGACATATAAAATTTGAAATTCGCATTCCAACAGCATTGCTCCACAAAGCACTTAATTCAAGATCAGCCCTCGCTTTTTCACAATAATTCTTCCCGGTGCTTTGTTATTCCTCTGTAATTTTGCTTTTTTTTAATATGGGGGTTTTCGGCTACTGAACCAGTAGTCTTATATCTTCTGGCAATATTTTTATACTATATCGAGATAACTCCAATAAATTTGCTATTTCCGAATTTGTTTTTCCCAAAAATTTAAAAAAAATTTATAATAAAAAATTTTTTTTCATCAAAAAAAGCCTTACCTATTTTAAAAAAGTCTAACCTTTAAAGGTTAAATTTAAAAAATTAAAACTAAATAAAATACATTCTGACAGCTTTATCAATTGCTTGGCGCCCCCTTTTTAAAAAAGCCACCTGGACCTTTTGGGCTTACCTTGAACAATACCAAAAGGAGCTGATATTTGAAAACAAAGCCTTTTTTGGCACCGTTTTTATTTTCTGCTGAAATTACTAAAATAAAGCGAAAAAAGTAGATGTTATTCGCTGCATGAAATTTAAATAGTTTGTTTTTAAATTTACCCCAAAAAAAAGTATTTATCGTGTAGACTGACCCAAAAAAACTAAGATTTCATTAGATAGGCCAACTGGTATGGGCCATACTCAAAGGGAATTAAGGTTAAAACGAAACTTGGCAGGTTTGTAGATTGATTGAGTATAAGAACAGCAGTGATATTTTTAGGTGTCCAAATTCATATTTGCGGGATGTAGAACCGCCTAAGTGCAACACTACTCCTCGCTGTTTGGCTAAATAATTTAGAAACTACAATAGGTATAAGAAAAGTTAAGACAGGTTTTATACACAGCCAATTTCAGCGACAGTAATTATCTTTCCGTTATGTGTTTCAACAATCAAACCACCCTCTCAATTTTCCTCAGATATCAACACTTTTATTTACTAGACAAATATGCAGATTACGTATAATTCTGCCATAATATGATTAAATTTTGGAAAACACCATAACCGTGTAATATACATATACTGGCCGCCATAAATAAATGAACACCCAGTATACATTGATAAATGTTTTTGAAACTTTGGTTGCAAATTTTGTACTAAGAAACGATGAAAATTTCACCATCATACAATTACAACAACTTATATTAAATAATAATGCGTAGATCCTCCTCTGTTTTTAATTCAGCTACTCGATGGGGCATACTTGAAATTACCGAATCGATACTAGGCCTGCGGTATACTCTCCCAAAATTCTAAAATCCGCCTTTGGAGAACATCTACACTGTTTGCTGGAGAAGGCCATGGAAGCGTATCATTAGCATTATTCAAAAACTCCACGATAACCCTAGCAGTAGGGGGGCGCATTATCGTGCTGAAAACTGGGGTTTTGCAGTTTTGAAGAAATGGCAGTAACATGCTTTAACACGTTATTGATGTAACGAATTGCATTTAATGTTTTCGGAATAACTAAGGGCTTTTACTTCCATGGCAGATAGCACCCCACACCATCACACCTTGAGTAAGAGCCGTATGCCGTTGTATAGAAAACTGTAGATGTCGTCTTTCTCCACGAAGTCTTCTGACCATTCTGTGACCATCATGAGCCCATAAAAAAAACCGAGATTCATCAGGAAAAACGACGTGATTCCATTCGTCATTCCAGTGCAACCTTTCGTTACACCACTCTAATCGCGCGCCTCTATGGATAGGAATTAGAAGTAAACAAAGCAATGGTCTATACGATTTAAGTCCAAAAGATCGAATTCGTCGGTATGTAGATCGTATAGAGATTTGTTGGTTAATTAAACCTCTCCATCTATCACCAATTTCTCTGGATGACGAAAAACGGTCCCGAAGAGCCGCAAGCCGAAGAGCACGGTCTTCACGAACAGTGGTACACCTCGGACGCCTATTGTTGTCATTCTATTGTTGTCTGTCCATTCATTGTTGTCTGTCCATCTTCGCCAACATAGAGCAATTGTAGCAACGCTACATCCTACACGATCGGCAACATCACGAATGGAAAATTCCGGCTTCTCGTAGGCCGATTATTCTGCCGCGTTCAAATTCTGTTAATTGATGAAAATTTGCACGTCGTCGAACAGGAGGCATTATTCTACCTTGTACTAAGACTAATTAAAATAACAAGCAAACAAATATGCTTTATACAGTCACTTAAGGACGCAATGTCATAAATAACAATTTTTAGTAGTTGTCGATTGTCAACTTGATTATTAATGTTAATACAAATTGTTGTAATTGTATGATGTCGAAATTTTCATCGTAGTATGATATAAATACGACTTTCTTGAAAATCTCATCAAAATTTATCAAAGCATACTGGGTGTTCATTTATTTATGGCGGTCAGTATACATATTGTTCGGCATACTTCAGGAACTGGTCACTGTTCTGGCGTATTAATGGCAGTAAGTCCAGCAGAGTTTTTCACCCACAACAAGTGTATTAGAACACTGTTCGATTTTCAGGAATAAGGGCTGGTAGTTATGACATTTGTACATTGGGCACTTCAATGTTCTTTTCGGATGCTGGAGACAGGGTTTGGTTACACTGGCCAGTAAATTTTAGCTTTTGATTTTGCCATGAAACGACGTAAGTAATTTTAATAGAAAACATTCAAACATTTATGTTAATAAAAGATCAAATTAGCTTTAATTTTCGTTTGGATTTTAATGAAAAGGTTTTTATGCTCATAACATACTTTAATAATTATTTCAAATCTTTACGATTAGATGAGACGAAGTATTACATTGCTTCTTATAAACGACGCACCGCCTTTCTGTTAGCGTTCAACAGAAATCTGCTAACATAACAGGATTCCATTTGTCCGATACAGCTTTTCTATTCCCAAAATGTTTTGGTGGAAGCATTCACTTTATTCACCACTAACGATATTCTAGTAGGTTTACTAGTACTTTGTGCTTTCAGGTGGACCAGACAATTAGAAACGAAAGAATATTCTCGAACACATGGTCTTAGAATTACTCGAACACCTAGAATTTCGCCGGAAAAAATAGCAAAGAAGGAGGCAAACAAGCTTTCGAAGTATTTTGAGCCCGGCTTTAGTACTTGGCGAGAAGGTAAAATGGCACCTGGAAAATACTTCAGTACTACAGAAAGAAAAGCTGTAGCAAAAAGCGCTTATCCGGCACCTGGTGAGGATGATTTTAATCAACGCACAACACTTCAACAGTTATTTTCATTCAAAAATAACTAGTGTTGGACGATTATGAATGATATAATCGAGATATATTGATTATACCCGAATAATCAATCATTCGATTATGGAAATACACGTGGAAAGAATGCCTAATACAATAACCAAAAAAAATAAATGCTAATATAGCTCTCATGGCACTCCGGTTTGTCTTGCTACCCTCTGGGACGGCGTGACTGTGTTTGTTGGCGATAGGTGTCGCCGAGAGACATATTCAGTGCTGCTTTGGAGATTAGCAATATAAACTGAGAGGCAAACTCAATGATAGCGGCAGTAGATAGTGCTCAGAACCATGCTGATGACGCCGAGTAGGCAGAAACATGTCCATGTGTTAGCGCTATTTTCTCTGCTACATTTTTTTTTTTTTTGCCGGGAATGATTCCACCAATACCATGAGAGCTATATTAGCATTTATTTTTTTTGGTCATTCGATTATGGTTCAGAAATCATTCATTATTCGTTTCGACTGCGCAGGGGCACAGAAACGGATGACGATTTGAGATCTGTATTCGAAACTTCGAGGTTTCGAGTTTCGAAATAATTCACTCGTCACTCGGATTCTGTCAAATAATCGTGGAAAATAATCGAAATCGTTAGTAAATTTCATTTGTTGAATTGGTGGTACTGTGATACAAGTATGAAATGACATTTTGGAAATCAACAGTGAAAGGTTAGAAATATAAAAATATATTTTATTATTACTTTTGCAAATTTGCGTTTAAAAAAACAATATAATCTAAATTTTTAGGTGCCAGTCGGTTTCTTCGCAAATTGGTTATGAGACCAGTTTTTGAAAATATTCTCTCTGACGGCACAGAAGTGGCTGGTGCACAAAGATATTTTTCATGGAGTTTGAACAATTCAGGAAACAAATGTTTGTTTTCTATCCAAAAACTCAAAGGATTGCATGTTCGAGGTATGTTTGGCATAAATAAATACTGCTTTATCGTTAGAATTGTTTTTGCTTTTAGTGAAAGGGCTAATACATTTGTAGATTGGGCGATTTTGCTGTTAAGGTAATTCCACAACATATTAACATCAGAGTCATCAGGCGTATATTTGGTCTCTGACACAGGTGTAGAAGCAGAAAGTGAACCAGCAGTGAGACTCTCAAGTTCATCTAAAATCCATTTTTTTTTTGTAATAAGGATCCAAAAAAGTGGACTTTGCCGATATTTTGTCTTTTTCATAATTTCCCAGGCGTCGGGAAAGCACAGAAAGCATGCCAGTTTTGAATTCAGCCCCAACAGCCGTTTTGCAATCTATTATGTTGGGAGGCTTGACATCACAGCTACCAGTGGGACCTTAATGTCCACTAAACGTTGTAGCATTATGTAAGTGGAGTTCCACCGTGTTACCACATCTTGTTTGACCTTTAGAACACTAACATTTAATTGCTGTTGCATTTGAATTAGTTTTTCTACAGCAGTTACACTATGTTTAAAATGTCCCACAATTGATCTGCATTTTTTAGAATGTCACTGAGCTTATTGCTTTTCTTTAGGGTTTCATGCAATGATAAATTTAATGTATGAGCGATACATGGATGATGGTGCTTCTGTAGATGATCATTGATGGCTGACTTAATATTTACACCGTTTCGAAACAAGTCACAATTTTGTCACTAATTTCCCACTTGCGAAATGTCTATCGTTCAACCGATTTGCTCCGTTTGGTTACCTTTCCTCACTGGTTTGAGGGCGCGGATGTAATGACCATTTGCTGAAAATATTGGCTTTTAGTTTTGATATTCTTTTAATTTTTATTTTTGGTTTTACTTATACAAAGTGTATAACAGTTATATAATGCTGTGTACTATCCGATGTCTAGAGGTCTGTTGTCACTGCAACGAAATGTGCTGATGACAATTTTTGTCGTAATACATCAACTTGTTGCTAATAAAGTTGAGACAACAGCTGCGAAGATAGCACTTTCCGCGACGGAATTGTGTACAGGGGATTTAATTTTGACACAAACTGTCTGAATCCTTTGTCTTCCACAATTCTAAGTGGCTGGTAATCAGCAACAATCATTTTAACTAGCGCCTGATTGATTTTGGCGTTGTCTGTTACTGCTAACTCAGTGTCGGATTTGGTGGAGCCAAATAATCGCAGTTACCTTTGCCGTTTAGATGGCTGGAATTCCCGCACAGAACCAAAAAATGAATTTGGTGGCCCTACTGTAGATGTTGATGGCCTTGCTGTAAATATGGATGGCCCTGCTGCAGATGTTGATGGCCCTGCTGTTGATGTTGATGGCACTGCTTCATTTAGGATAATATCTTCGTCACTAACGATATCATTAGGCACTGCAGGCAGTAATTGATTCGGATGCACTCTTTTCAAATGTTGACTTAGATTTGTTGTATTTTTAAAAAATTTTAATTGTTTTTGACACAAATTGCACGTTACAAATTTGTTGTCCGCTGTTAATTTAAAGAACTGCCATACTACAGATCTTTTGCATCTGAACGTCATTTTTTAGATAACTGTGATTTGAACGAAACGAAAACGATCGCAAACATAGTACAACTGAGACTGAGACAGAATTGTGCAGCGAAAACACACATAATTCCTATGGGCAGGTTGCAATAAGTATCAACGAGTGCAAGTCTTAATCATTCCTTTGTCTTTCTTCCAACACAAGTTAATTCCCGATTTCAAGACTTTCAAGTTACAACAGGAATTCTCAAGTGTAAACGTTATTCAGCATTTTGTCTATACCACTATCTAATATATTTTTTTTGAAAGATTTAATAGCGCATGAACCATTTATAATACAAACTACAAACACATTGACATTGTAATAAAACTGTTTTCAATCAATAAATAAATCAATAATAATAAAAGTGCATTAAATGTTTTCGTTCAATTTTTTAAATTTAAATTTGGTGACCAGGTGGATGCGCATTGAATCATAATCGAATGTTCAATTCAAATTTTCAGCTACGCATGCGCACTGGATAATAATCGAATAATGATCGATCGATAATCGAATGTCATTCGATTATTGAAATATATCGATTATGCCCAACACTAAAAATAATATGAAATTTATCAATTAATTTTAAAAATTACATATTCATATCTATTTTAATGGTTTTACATTTTATTCCTTCAATATTCTGATGCTTTTCAATTATTTTCTGTAGTGTCGTCGATAATTTTTCAAATGAGTCTCTTTCATGGATTTTGGGAATGTCATATCACGTATTGCTTCGACGTGTTGGTGTTGTATCTTCTTGTTTGCTTTGAATAATGTTGTCTTGACAGCATAACGATCGGAGATATCACTAGATACTATTTTTTATTCGATGCTATGCCTTACATTTATCATTACATGGTCTAATATGCTATGGTTACTACTTACGTTTCTTTTTATTACTTCTTTGATCTCTTATTTAATACTACCTTGTTTTACTTGTAAAAGTTCACATATTCTTGGCTTTCATATTATGATTCTTTGCTATATCTATTGTTTATGATGTTTGCGCTTAATTCTTACACTGACAAGCAAACTGAAGCAACTGACCCCCTCCGATTTCGATGAAACTTGGTGTATTGGTAGATCACCAAAAAGTAAAGATCATGTATTTTTTTATCGGCTGATATTCACCTTAAAGAGGTGAAGGGTGCGTCTGAAGATACCCTCAAAAATGCATTTTCCATCATAACTCCGGAACCGCGCAAGCTGTCGGGATGAATTAGAAACTAAAATGTTCTACTTCAAAGGGGCTTTCAAGCGGACCGTAGATGAATGCCCTCCCCCCTTAGTAGGGCAGGGGGAGAAAAATTTCACCCCTTTTTCACCACTCTGGCTACAATTTTCGCTCTAGACAGGTCATAATTTTTTTCTGCAAGCTACATTTAAAAATAAAAGTTACCTCTTTTTGCATTTTTTTCCTCGGTTACATATAGAAGAGGAAATATTTTTTTATGAAGCGCGACCTCGCGCATACATACGTTATGTGTCTAAAAAATTCGGTGAATGGTATAATAAAAACACAAAAACAGAATACACATTGGAAATACCTTCATTGACCTTTGAAGTAGTCGCCACCAGACACAACACACTTTTGACAACGTTCGTATAGCTTCTGGAAACTTTTGGGAAACGTTTTCAAATTGCGTCACGCGTTTTTGAACCTCCTTGACGTCCGCAAACCGTGACCCCTTCGGTCTCCTTAAGACGGGAACAAAAGAAGTCAGCGGAGCAAGATCTGGGGGAGTAGGTTGTTAAAACATTACGCCGCGCTGGTAAATATTGACATACAATGATGCTCGCGCGATGGTGCATTCTCGTGCAGTAACATCCACTTTCCGGTCTGGATCATTGTGGCCTAACGCGCCGGATGCGCTGCAACAAACGTTTGAGAACCTCCAAAGGGAAAGCGGCATTCACCGTTAGGCCAGCAGGGACGAATTCCTTCCTCTTTGTCGAAAAATGTTATCAACATGGTCTTCATCTTGGATTTTTGCATGCGGCTCTTTGTTTGTCGCGGAGAAGACGGTGACCGCCATTCCATTGATTGTCTTTTCGTTTCGGAGTCGTACTGGTAACACCAAGACTCGTCCCCTGCGACAATGGAACACAAAAAGGATCCCCGTCACACATGTCGATGAAATCGCCACTGGTTTCAAAACGTCTTGCTTTTTGCTCGTTTGTTAGGATGTGCGGCACAAATCGTGAACAAATCTTGCGCTTATTCAAATCTTCACGGATGATGGCTCGGACAGAGGACGGGTCCAGATATGTCCATGCATGTTTACGCATGCGAGTGACCTTGTTTCAAGCCGATTGAATACCGATATATTATATCATTCACCGAATATTTTAGACACACAACGTATATTCCGTTATTATACGTGTATAATTGGTCTTCCGTTTACTATTTATGTACATTTGGCATCGACTATGAACGATCTATTAGACAGTGATAAATTCTACACTTCAATTTATTTCTAACAACGAGAAGTGACTTTATAAATCGCGAAAATTTAAAATAGAGAACTTGTAATTATATAATACAGTACGAAAATATATTAAAGTGCGTCATAATTTCAGTAAAATGTCGCCTATTTTTTTATAAATGACTGATTTATTGCCTATATTTTGGCTTTGTTTTCAGAATATTTTTAGATACACATAACTTTGAAACTGTTCCAAAAGGAGCCGCAATATTTTTTAAGTGTTTTTGCATTTTGCAGTTCATACAATTTCATCATCTCCACGGTAAAGCCATACGATACAGTAGCTTTTTTCGCCAAGATAAAATGTTTGGAATGTGGAAAGGCATGAATGCAAAAGAAATTAAATCACCACAATACTTCGTTGACACTTAACTCATTGTCAGTTCAGTTTTAATGCCGAAGATGATACCATATGTGATAGCAGGTGAACGCACGTTTTGATCGTGCCAGGGCGCGCTCTAGCGTTTACGTCGCCTCGGACAAAAAAAACAAATTCCCGCCCCTTAAACATATACTTTTTAAAAATCAATATCTTTTTAAATGATAATAAAAACGTAAAAGAGACATATAACATAAAATTTACAGTCACGTAGTACAAAACAGTAAAAATTAAAAAGTACCTGTACCTGGTTACAAATTGTTAACCATGTACATTTTCAAACAAAACTTATATCCTATAAAAACTAAACAATAGTAACATCAGCTAAGCTAAAAATTACAAGAAAAAACTTATATATAGAGCCCGGTAACAGGGAGCCGTGTCGTAGCCGTATCTGCCTAGTATACAAAAACAACAGTAAGAAAATAGAAAAAAAAAAAACAGAACTAATACATAATTATAATATGTGAAAAGTAGTGAAACACTCACCCTTTTAAGCAGCCGGAACAGTAAAACTAGAAGCACCATTATCAGTATTAACATCATATGGATAAGAGTGGCAAAAAGTTGACACCATTAGATGTGTTTCCACAGCTGTCTTGGTGAGCGATGTTCGCCGTGGTGAGAAAATGAGTTTATACTTTGAAAAAGAGCGTTCAGCATCTACCGATGTTATACATGCATGATTAAAATACACCATCACAAATTTGTTAAATGGCAATACTTTCTGAACAAGATTTCAA
>JAROYC020000013.1:1144279-1185100 GCA_029619255.2 Dynastes hyllus
GATCCCTTTTTATTATTAAAAAGTCAACTACACATTGTCGCAAATCCAAAGTTTTAGAAGTACAAATAAAGATGAAATAAGTAAAGGATCGAATTTTTTGCGCGACGAACTTTTATGATAGCATAGAAAAGAATATGTTGTTATTTATAACGTTATTTATACGACCATGTAAAATACCAGCTTCCGTTTCTGCTGAAAAACCGTTTTGGAGAGTGAAAGCAGTGTTTGAAAATCGGCAGTTTCTCCGTTTCTTGTTAATTATTTTCTATTAGATGTTTATAAAAATTATCGGTACACATAGGCGTTTAGCATTTTTGAAGGGCTATCGAAATACACTAAACTTGATGCAAGTGAGGCTTAATAGGCGTAAAACCCACCACCCAGCCCTATATACAAAGAGGTGTGTATCTGTTTTTGTGATGATTACACTGTGCTAGTTGCAAAATGCAACAAGCTGGGCACCCGGGTGGTAAACCTAATTGGAGTATGCTGAATCGAATGTTGCCAACCCTTTTTAAAAGTTAGCTCGCGTTTTCGAGCAATTTTAATTTAAAAATTTTAGCCTCAAAGAATTTTCTGGAACATTTTAGAATTTTCTGGAAAATCTGATCAATGGCCGAAAAGCTTTCTGGAACCTTCGAGAACCTTCCACGGACCATTCGTGAATCTTCTAGAAACTTCCATCCCCGCTACTGCCACTAGGTCAAACGGGTATATAAGCGGCGCCGTTAACCGCTGAGAGCTCAGTCTGTTTTCAGAAGTCAAAGTGTTAACATCTAAATATTAAAGCAAATAACCCAAACAGAAGTGAATAGTGAAAAGTTCGAGATTGTTCATTGTATTGGTTTGTAAAATCAATTAATTTGAAATATCAAAAATGGATAAATGTTCTACATCAAATACCTTTTGTACCGTGTGTGGAAAATTTGTAATTAAGACCACTCGGCGTAAAATAAGTGCTGAAACAACTGATTTGTATCGACAATATTTCTCACAAAATGTTTTTACTAATGTGTAGTGGACGCCGTCTATTGTTTGTACAACATGCGTTTTGAATTTGTATAAATGGACAAAAACCGTAGCCGCTATGTCCTTTGGTGTTCCGATGATTTGGATAGATCCAAGAAGACATGATCCAGCTGAATGTTATGCGTGCGTGAATTATACTGTCTGTATGAATAAAGGAACAGCATATACTCAATTGCCGCTGCCGCATTCAAATACAATTCCTGTTCTAACAAGACCAATTTCAACAGAACAATCTGGGCCATCAGCATTAGAAACCATGAATATCGAAAAACCAGGCGTATCAATGTATGAACCATCAAACGTCTCTGCGCCATACAATCACATTGAAATCACGCAATCTCATTTGAATACTTATGATAAGAAACCTGAAACTATTACAGCGACAATCTATTCTTTTGGCAAAGGAGTTGAAACAAACTTGAAGAAGATGACGATACGGAAGAATCAGGGCGATTCATGAGTTTGAGAGAGAACAAAACGTGTTACAATAGGTTTGTTTCTGCAGCCGATTTGTGATAGTTTGATTAGAGGTTAGTTTGGATTAATCTATGCATGCACAAAGTAACTCACTTTTATTTTGATGACAGCCATAAACGAGAAACTCAACTCACATAAATGTGATGTTGCAAATGGAACCAAACACTTTACATCTTCGTTTGCGAGCTGGGGGTATTCTTGCATTCTTTTAGTCCAAAACTGATCTGGGTTCTGCGAAAAAAATTCTAGTTTTAACATTCCATCACTTGATATTTCAATAAGTTGTTCCTTCATGTTTGTTGCAATCTCAGCGTGCTGAAAAGAATTGTTTAAAAACGGATTCAGTATCTATCTGTAATTATCATAACTGTTTCGAATTTCTTTGGGGAAATAATCGCAGAGCTGTTGCTTTAAGCTGTGCAAACTGATTTACATATTTGCAAAAACATGCTCAGAATTTATCGCACTATACTTAGTTAAATCTTCCATGAGTTCTTGAATGCACTGGAATGAATTAAACTTCTTTTTCCCAATTGAAGTCTACTATAAATCAAGTTTTTTTATAAATCTGTTAATTTTATCCGTGGCTGTTATTATAGATATTAACATCGCAGCCTTGCAAGCTATTATATTTAAGTGTTCGAAAATATCAGCAAGGAAAGCCAGTCTAAGAAGCCAAAGACGACTGGAAAATAGGTTCTCATATTCCAATGTTTCATCATGCAAGTACATCAAAAGTTCTGATTTTAACTGGGAAATTCTTTTCAAGACGTTACCCCTCGAAATTCATCTTACTTCTGTGTGATAAAGAAGATTTACATATGAGGAACTCATGCCTTCACAAATTTTTCTAAAAATACGAGTCTGTAACGCTTTTCCTTTGATGGAATTCACAACTTTAATAACACTTTTCGTAATACAATCCTTTTCAGGAGATAAAGATTTTGACGCAAGAACTTCTCGATGTAAAAAACAGCGTACCCATGTAGCATTTGGCATTACTTCTTGTAATTTGACAATAAGACCAGATCGATGTCCTGTCCATAGCCTTGGCGCCATTGGTGCATATAGCAACGCATTTCAACCAGTCAATATTGTACTTGTCAGTACTTTGCATAAAAGTGTAAAAGAAACATTTTCCGGTCGTATTGGTCTCTAATGGCGTACAAAATAAAATATCTTCTGTAATACCATTTTTCGTATCGTATCTTACGAATGCTACAAACTGGACAAAGTTAGAAATATCTGTAGATTCGTCCATCTGTCCATCCTTCTTAATATTTTCAACAATTTGTGTTCGAATATCTTCTGCCATGTCACTTATTCTTCTTTGGATAGTACTGTTGGACAGCGGTATTGTTTTTAACTTTGCAGCCTCTTTTTCACCAACCATTATTTGCACCATTTCAACAGCTGCTGGTAAGATCAAATCTTCAGCAATTGTATGCGGCTTACTGGATTTTGCAATGCGAAATGCAACTCGATAACTTGTTAGTAATGCTTTTTCGTTATGAGTGGTTGTTGATGTAAAAGTGGATTGCTCCTTGTGCAGGGAGTTTAGCTTCCTTTCAAAAAATTTCACGGGCTTCTCTTTTTTGTCTGGATGTTTGCTATTTAAATGTCGAAGTAGCTTTGATGGCTTCATACTTTCTTTTGACAAGACTTCTCTACATGCAACACACTGCGGTTTATTGGAAATAACGGTAAAACTATATTTCAGATATTCATCGTTGTACAATCTGTTTTTCTTTTTATATTTGTCACTTCCAAACGTAGATGGTTGTAATGATCTTTTTAAAGATTTATCCATGCTTAACAAACCAACAAATTTCAAAATAACCGATATTGTACTCAGTAGCTAACAACACAGCACACAAGTTGTTAATGATGCCTCGTCGCGCTTCACTGTTTATATAAAGCCAATCGGAAATATCTAGGAAGCTCCAGTGCCATCTAGCACTCTCTCGATTATGGTGGAAACTTCCGTAAAACGCGAAGAACAAAGAAAAAATTGTGCTACTTAGTGATAGATGGCGCAGGTAGCACACAGTCGCTAGAAATATTTGTAAACATAAAGTTGAAATCTTTGTTTTTTTACATTAGTCAATCTTTTTAACATTGATTTTCGAATATAATTATATATTCAAATATATGTAAAAACATAAAAACAGAAAGATTTTTATATTTTTAAACTTGGTGCTTTACGACTAGGAGAAAAACGCCAGTAACAGTGGCATAACTCCTAACAGTCGCCGTTTTATTATGAGGGGGTCTCGAACAGAATTCTTGCCTTAAGGGGGGTCCTTTGAAAAAAAAGTTTCAGAACTACTGTTCTAGTCCACAGGTTATTTCAAATTTAAAAGAAGTGTCCTTAATGCAAATGTTTTTATGTCGCCGTGAAGCTCATGCCTTTATAATTGTATGTTCAACGGGTTTATGTATAGGTGTCATGTTGTAATTTTTTGACTGATCTGGCAAACATAAATATTGATTATTTATGCGAGTGTGCAAATGAAGTAAGTAGTCTATACATGTGACAGTAAATAATATCGATGCATATCATTTCAACATCATACGATTTCATTATTTTGCTAATCACTGGCTCGAATCGATCATCACTGCACAGTGTGAAACATATGGCACGATCAGTCACATGATGGTATGATTAATCGCGTGATATAGATTATATCATTTAGAAAATCTAATTGACCAGTAATAAATGAATGTCAATACTATTCTTAGTAATCGTTTTATTTGTAGAAAATATTTGGGGTAGTGTTGTTTATAAGTTTTTTATAAAAGAGAACCAAACTTGGGACCCCATGGCCGGTAAAAAAATTCAAAAATAAACTAAACCGGTAGAGAAGCAGGCATGTAGTTCGCCCTTGAATATAAATCATGTGAAACCGGCTGAGAAAATTTGTTTTAGTATCGGTTATGTTAAGATTAATCGAACGGTCAAGGTTTGTCTTACGTGTCGCTTTTGAAAAATAGCTGGTGTTTTTTGTGTGTTGTAGTATTATCCAAGTAATAATTGTGTATCGTTTATATAGAACTAATATTTAATACCTAAGAAAACAATGCCTCGTAATAGTTTTTACTAATGTACATAAGGTGCCCTTTTTCCCCCTTTTTAAAATATAAAAGGGTGGGGAATATGCAATGTTCGTTTGGCGTTTACAGAACTGATTGCCAGAGGCATGCAATTATTAAGCATATGAAAATGCAAGAACTGAAATACCTTATACACTATTCCTCATACATTTATTAATTATGTTTACCTCAATCTTCCGTTGTCGTTGGTGAAAAAAAGGCTTTTAAAACGTTTTGGGTTTTGTAATTCCCCTCAAAACAAAATTTACAGAATCTTTTGCCGCAATGAAAGAGATGCTAGAAAATTTTTAAACGTGATTTGTTTTCCCAAAAAATATGATTAGTGGATGAGACGACCGATATAAAGAAAAACAGTATTGTGAATGTAATATCTTTTATCTAGGGGAACACAGTTTTCGATATTTTTAAAACTTGCAAACGTGTTCAACAATGACCAAAATATTCAAAAAGTGATAATGAACGCTTTGAAAAAAATTTAAAATTAAGACGTTTTGATGATTGTGACAGATAGGCAGCAACGATGTTAAGTGTTGGGGGTCCTTAAAAAATATATTTCCCCAATTAAACTTAACCTGCATGGGGATGCTTTGCATTTAGTTGGTAAATTGTTCGACAACATTACGGAAACGTTGATCGTGATTGAAGTTAAAGCAGTGTTTCGTAAAAATCCCCAAAAGTTTAAAAGAATTTCGTAAATTTTGTCCAGGTATTCCAGAACCTCCTGAACCAATTTTTCCATGGGGGTTTGGGTAAACAGCCCTTTCATTTGATCCATTTTCAACAAATTCAATCAGTTAAACGATTTAATCGGAAGAATCCAAAGCAATTAGAAAGTAAAGGAATTTTTAAAATTTCAACTTTTTGAAGATTTAACAACAATATGTACCAATTATACGTATTACTAGATGCCATCAGAAAACTAAATGTACTGAATTGTCATTGCAGGAATCATTAGAATAGTGAAGAGTGTAAAAATAAATTGCACACATTAAATGATACGTCAGGATTATGCGCTAATCAAAAGTTGGCAGATGTTTTAAGGAAAAATCCGACTTTAATACTTTAAAAGGCCGTTTATAATAAGGGGTAAGAATAGTGAACTTTTAAGTGATTTTGAAAAACAGTTTCTCCCATGAAATTAACTTTAGATGTGGAGAGATCGTTTTCTATGTATGAATTTTTTTTCTTGTCGACGCACAAGGTTTAAAGAAGTAACTGTGGAACATATGCAATGATGCAAGTTTACAGTAGTTCACATCCTGATACTCTAATTTGTTGAATAATTAGCAAATAAGTTTATTTATGAATTTTTCGTATTCTTATATTAACCCGTAATACCGACGCCTATGCGAGTTCGTAAGTTTTGGTTACTCTAGTTATCAATGAAGGCGCTAAGATAAAAATGCATGGGTCCGTTTCGAATGGTATGCCTAAGTGAATATAATCACCATAAAAACAAATATACATCCCTTTGTCCGTAGAAGTTATTACTGGGAAAAGTTCTTTCCAAATTTTAGGTTGGAAGTTAGTAAGTTTCTCCCTATTTTAGAATCAAAGTTGCACCACCCGGAAAGGCACCGTTTAATACAAACGCTTGCCAACGACCACGCGCGGACACTATCGCTCCAGGGCCCGGACGATACTTCCTAACTGACCCAGAAAAACGCAAAGGAGGCATGACAGAGGTGGAGTCGAGACATCTGAGGCCCAATGAAGTTTCATCGTGGGCAGTAATGGCGGTAAGTAAACATACTGGCTAATTATATTGTAGTTATGCTCCTGCATTCTGCATTTCTCAAAAAGGTCGACGAAGCTGAAAGACAACGATGTCAACCTGGAAAGTGGACGTGGAAGCTTTAAAGTAGCATTTGCAAAGTAGCATTTTTTATATCAACACGAGTATGTGCATTGATATCCGCCTTTGATAACTCCGAAAACCTCACAGTCACTGAGTATTTAAAATATGTTTAGAGTGAGTGAGAAGTGTATGAGATTTGCAACGTACTAGGTGTGGCAATTAAATAACCGGACTGGTGCTACTATCGGCAAACAGCGAGCACGCCACGGCAGGTTTGAACACGTCTGTGCTTGTAGATGCTTCCCCCATCCTGAGCTCGATGGGCACGGTTGTACGTCGCTCAGCCTCGCTGTAGCAATCCTCCGTTCAAGTCCTTACGCTAGCGTCGCGTCGGAAAAATGCAGCGGGTTCAGATCGAGCAAAGAGTTAACCTCAAGTTTCTTGTGAAACACGAGGTTCTAACTACCCTTCGTGAACGAGTGAGAAGACGAATACCCGATTTGTGGAAGAGCAAATCCTGGATGCTCCATCAAGACAATGCGCTAGCCCATTCCCCCTCGTCTGTGGAGGCGTTCTTTACGAAATCCGGCATCACCGTGTTGACCACCCACCGTACTCCCCCGACCTGACCCCTGTGACTTTTTTTTATTTCCTAAGGTAAAATCGGAGCTTAAGGGGACAAGATTTGACAGTGTGGAAGCGGTGAAAGCGGAAGCGACGGAGGTTCTCAACAAGCTGACTTCCATCACTGCTTTAGATAGTGGAAAATTCGCATGGAGCGTTGTAGGGATCGGCAAGAAGAATACATTGAAGGGGATAAACTTTGTAATTGGTAATCAATAAAATGTTTTGTAGCACCAGTCCGGTTATTTAATTGCCACACCTCGTACATGTCAATGTATACCGTAAATTCGTATAAAATAATGACCGCTGGACAAAGAGAAATTTTATGTATGGTCGTGCTAATGTGAATGCCAGAGAAGCACAACTTCTTTATATTGGCGCTCATCCCAATCGCCAGGTCCCATCAGTTCATGTTTTTATAAGACTGCGTCAAAGATTACGTGATACCGCTTCATTTGGAAAAAAGTGCCATGATTCCAGAAGACCAAGGTCGGTGTGCACCCCAGTGGCAGAAGAGGCAATTTTAACACAGGTAGAGCAGAATCCGGAGATGAATTTGTGGAGAATATCAGCCGAGGTAGGAATTAGTGCTCCTTTTGTTTGGGAAATCCTCCACGAGCAGCAGCATTACCCCTACCATGCACAACGAGTGCAAGCCCTAAATCCACCTGATCATTGAACATGTTTGGTTTTGGCCGCTACGCAATGATGCTGCGGACCGCAGTTTTGCTGCCAATATTCTTTATATTGATGAAGCACACGAAATGCAGTTTTTAATTTCCGCAATTGTCATGCTACTATGGAATCCAGACATCAGGTGCGTTTTTCGTTGAACATTTGGATGTGTATTTTGGGCGATAGGATACTATGTCCGATTGTTTTATCAAACCGATTAACAGGCGTTGCTTACCTAAACATTCTGTATAACACAATGGGAGATCCTTTAAATCAAAAGCATCAAATGCACTTCCAATATAATGGTGTTCCGGATTATTGACATGGAACTTTTGGACAAAGATTGGTAGGAAGGGGCGGGCCCTGTATCGTGGCCTGCAAGATCGCTTGAAAATTTTACTGAACACTACGCCTGTAAATGATCTCGAGCTGCTGCAACAGCGAGTAGATCATGAATGCCACAGAATCGAAGCCAACGCAGAAATTTTCAAAAGAGTTCGAAAGTTCTTGCGGCAGAGATGTCTTGGCTGCTGTGAAACGGAAGTGAACATCAACATCGTTTGTTTCTATATAATAAACAAATTTTTAATAAACGAAAAATTTTTTCGTATTTTGGGGAAACCGTTCTTTAAAGTTTTTTTTTGCAAAATTTTGGAAAAATAAAATTCCCCTTTTGTGTCCTTTTGTTAACACACTGTATATTAATTTATAAATGTAGTTAGCTACTTCTCGATAAAAGTTTAGTTTCTTGTGTCTTGGAAGTTGGCCGTCAAACTGTTGAGCTAATAAACTTGTTATTATTACAGACACCCAGACTAAAGAGGAGGAAAGTGCAGAAACGCAAAAAGTTACAAGAAGGGGGGGCACTTCCAACACATGTTAGCTTACAGTCGCGTAGGCTCATTCAAAAGCTTGCTAAATTGCAAAACGATAAGAAGTCGCGCAGGGAACCCAACGAAAAATTTTTGCGGTGTCTAAACACGTTTATAGGGGAGAGGGCCCGGGAAAGTCGCCCCGTTAACGATTAAAGTTATATTGCTTAAGCATCCTGCCGTAAAGGAAGCGAGGGTGGTCGGTCTACCTTCCAAAGCAAGCAACAATCGTCCGTTTGTCCTCGTCGAACTGAAAACTGATTGTCGAGCAACTGAGGCGGAATTATTGCACTTCATCAATCAAAAGTTAGTGGCCGAAGAAAAGATTACTACTGGACTGAAGATTATTAGAGATCGAGTTGGCAAGAGTTGATATAAGTTAGAAAGCGTTTGACGCAAATAATGGTCTTCGAAGTTTCTTTTTTAAAATAAGATTATTGCGCTTTCAGCGGCAACGAAGATGAATGTGTAGCTAAATGCAGAATGTAATTTAATAAAATTGTTAACACGGTCACGTAGCGTTTCTGTTGAAGTTATACAAGAACAAATGCTGATAGGAAGTACTGTTTAAGAATTCACATAATTAAAGCAAATTATGGTGTTGAGATTTAGTTTTTCAATGTTAGTCTTACTGCAGAAATGTGTTAAGAACACTTTTTCTCAAATCGTTATGCATTAGCGCAGTTTTTTATTTATCACTAGATTTCTTTGAATATTCGTGTAAAAAAAAATTATAATATTTTTTTAAAAAAATTTAAACCCCCGATTACAAGACAAAAACAATTTGCAATTTTTTTATAGTGTTTATTTTCCACCCATGTTTCGGCTCCATACAACAATACACTCATTACATTTGTCTTACATATTTTTATCTTTGTTTTCCTGTTAAACTGGGAAATAATAAAATTTTTGCCCCCAAATAATTAAAGGCCCCAAAGCTTTGTTATCCTTCTTTCTGTGTCAAATTTTATTTCTCCTGTGGGGGTTACTGTCTTCCCAAATTTTGGGGGAAGGGTTACTTCTGCTATTTCATTGTTTTGTAGAGTTATACTTCGATCGTTGTGTATATTTCCTATCATTAATTTTATTTTATTTGCATTAATCTTTTAATCTAAAGAATGCAACAAAATTTTTTTTTAACAACCCTCAAAAAAATTAAGCCGGAAGTTAGTTACAGAATAACTGGACAAAAACCGGAAAAATATTGATTTTGGGAAAATATGTGAATATCATAAATATCCCCGCTAATGAAATGGTGAAAAATTTAATTCATATTACATAAGTATGGGTAATAATAAAAAAGGTCTAGAAACAAAATTTGGGTATCCATAAATTTTATAGGTCTATGGTACTATACAACGTTGATCCTGTTGAAATTTTTAATATAATAACTTCCTCAAAGATACGTCATCCGTAGGACCGGGAGGGTTTCCAAAGAAATTAATAAAGAGTTGTAGATTTACTTTGTACTCCAATCGCAAACATGATTAACCTTTTTCCCTTTGAAACTGGTATATATCCCGACAATTTAAAAAAAGCTACTATAACACCTATCTACAAAAGTGGCGATGAAACAATTTGGGGGAAATTTTAAGGGCCCCTTGCACTAATATCTATTATAGCAAAAGTAGTGGGAAAAAACCATTTTGTCGAGATTAATAACGTTCACTGAATCCTGCAACCTTTTAAACGCCATTCCAAAATGCTTTATACAAGGAAGATCCCAAATATCAGAGCCCTTTCCCGGGGTCACTAAAATAACACAAGCAATATCGGAAAAGGGAAAAGGGAACCCCAGTTTTTTTAGATTTAGCAAAAGCATTTGACAGCGTAGATCATAACATCTTACTAGAAAAGCCTTTTGAAAGAATGGGTTTAGAGGAAGTTCACACCCCACCAAATTACAACAAATAGAAACCAATGCCAAAATGAACTAAGGAGAGAAATATCAGTCGCAATGGCTACAAAACCCCAAATCTTACGGGGGTTTATTTTTAGGGGCATTTCATTTATGCTACATATGAATGACCTACCGAAGTAACGCAGCATTAATTTTACCATGTATGCAGATGACACGTCAATAATTATAAAAAAAAAAAGACAATGATAATTGGGAAAAAGGGGAAAATTTTTGGAAACCTCAGTAAAACAATTAACTTTTGAAAATAATTTAAAGGGTTAATGTAAACAAAACAAATGTAGTAAAATTCCCTTAAAAAAGAATGATAATATATCAATAAGCTTTTAAAATCAGCAAATAACATCAACAAAAAGCAAAGTTTTTTGGGTTTTTTACGACAGCGCACTATCTTGGAAAGACCAAGGGCCATATCCTTAAAAATTATCGGGAAAGACATAATGCGCCATATCATCCGGGAAATTCACGTTGAAAAAAGCGTTGTCAGCTTATCACGCATATGTGGGGGCCCGGTTATCATATGGCATCATCTTCTGGGGAAAATTTCCCTGGATGCTGACAGGGCCTTCATCCTCCCGAAGTCGTGTCTAAGAAGCATCTTCAATCTGAAAAGGAGGGGAAACATGTAGGGGCATTTAAAAGAACCGTAATACTTTCCCCCTTCCTGCATTGTATATTTATGAATGTGCGTGTTTCCAAAAAAAACATTACAATAAACCCCCGCCGAATACGAAACTAACCATATCTACAACACTCGGGAATGCCAAAAAACCACTCTTCGTGTGCCGCAAACAACATATGGGGCATACCCAAAAGGGGTATGACGCAAGTTTTAAAAATTTATAATAAACTGCCCATGAATTTAAAAAAATACACACTTAAAGATTTAAAAAAAACTTTTAAAAAACTTCGATTCAAGAATGTTTGTACCATCCTAATGAGTTCTTTTTTTGAACTCCATAATTTGGGTTTGTAATTTGTCAAGCAAGCTTTTGTTTTTTTTTATCTATTTGTAAAAACTGGTAAAAATTTTTGTTGACATGTTTCATACTTTTGTATTTCTATGAAAAAAAATTTATTATTAAATTTATTTTAAAAAAAGGTTCTTTCTCGGGTTTTGTTTTGTCTTTATTTTTTTCTAGTATGTGCCATTAAACACACGTCATCCGCAAATTCTAGATCTTCCAGCACATTAAAGATGTTCCATCTCATGGCAGTTTTGTTATCCACTGTTTTTCACATATTCCAGTCTCAACCCAAAAAGGAAAATAAAAAAGTTTTGCCCCCGGGCCTCCCATCTTTTCACTGTCGTGTCCATTTTTTAAATAGTTCGCCGGGATATCATCACTACCACTTGCTTTATTGTTTTTTAATAGTTTAATGGCATTTCTCATTTCCTGTTCATTTGGTTTCTCCTCCGTTATGTTCAAATTTATATTCGGTGGTCCTTCCCCTTTTTCTTCTTGTATTTCTGTTTCTGTTATTTTTATACATTTCTGTAAAGTATTCAATTCATCGATTTTTGATGAGTCCTGTAGATTTCACCCGCCTTTCCTTTAAACTTAATTATTTTTCTGTGTTTTGTTCCTGTTAATTCTTTCGTTTATTTTATAGTTTTTCTCGGGCTTTATTTGTGTAATATTTGTCTGGATTCCTCATTGTGCGCTCCATTTATCTTTCCTTTCAGTAATATTCTTTCAACAATTAATCGTTGTATTTGGTTTGATAACCACGTTTTCACTTGTCTTTTTTATTTCCCCAATTTTTTTTAGCTGTTTTTTTTAACACCCTTTGTTAAATTTTTTCCCAAACCCCCAATAACGTTGCGACACAGATCGGCTGTACAAAACAACATGAAGAAAAAAACAGTTTGCCCAACAAGCATTTATCGATTATATTCGCCAGCACGAGTTCGTTCGACAGACCCAGGGATGCAAGAGGAGATACAGCGTAACGTTGTCGTAGGGGGTTTAGAATTATTTATTTTGTATATAGAGTGAGTATTTTTTTTTCTTTTTTTTATTTCATCAGAATTTTTTTCATTTCTTTTTAGAATTATTTTTGTTTCATACGCCTCCTAGCAGCAACAAATAAATATGGAAACCATTTTCCAACTAACCGTAATCGCTCTGTCCCAACGAAGTTATGCCTACTGCCTCGTTAACGCACGAAGGCATACGCTGCTGGATGAGACATGTAACCGTATTTGGGGGGATGGGGGATGAGGGATCCCGGCCCTGAGTCACAATCGCCGGGATGCAAAACGCAATAAATAGTTTTCCCACTTTTTAATTGGCGCGTATGTACAGCCCTCATTTCCCCGCAACGCGTATCTTTGTTTTCAAGTTGTTTTACATTGCCAATCCTATCTTGAAGTCTTTCCAGATAGCCATTTAATATTTTTTGATCTTCGTTTAGAAGATTAATATTATATATTTCTCTTCAATCTACTCTTTTTCATTTCTCCTAAAACTAGTTTTAAGCTTCGCCCTCACCAAATAATGATCTGAACTCACATTTGCATCTCTCATTGCTCGGACATCTTCCAAAGTTTTTCTCAATTTTTTCTCGATAATCACACTTGATAATCTATTTGATTTTTAGTTACTCCTCCTGGTGCTACCCATGTCAGTTTATGTATTAACTTATGTTCAAAAAGTGTTCCACGGATGACGAGTCTTTTTATGCTACAAAAGTTTACCAATTTTTCTCCGTTCTCATTCCTCTTTCCCACTCCATATCTTCTCACCGCGTGCTCTACTACATCATTTCCTCTACCAACCTTTGCGTTCCAATCCCCCCAACATTATGATCTTAATATCCCTATTGTATTTTAATCTAAGTTTTTCCATTATTGATTGTAGTTGCTCCTCGTTTGTAGGAGCGTATACATTTACAATTAGTATGTTGTGAAATTTGCTTTTGAATCTAGCCCATAAGATTCTTTCAGATATCGGTTCCCACTCCACTAAAAAGCTTTTTGTTTGCTTTTGTGTCATTAATGCAACTCCTCTCATTCTAGCAGCATCTATGTCTATTTTACCAGAGTATAGGATTGTATCTCCATTTTCTAATCGTATTTCACCGGATATTTTAATTCCATGGCTATTTCTTTCAGCTGCTATGTGTAGGTTTGCAAGCAGACCTACACAATGGCTGACTTCAGAGTCAGCCATTGTTCTATTGACCATGACTAATAGATTAATATTTTTATACAATTTGTATTGCGTTGTATAGCAACCCGTAGAAATTGAATGTCAATTCAGTAAACAGTTTGACGTCGGGTCAAGCATTTACGCGTGTCGTGGTATGTAAACTCAATCTGCCGAAATCGGGAGGGTTGGGTCGGGTATATGCGCGAAAGAAAAGAAACCGCCGGGATAACAAAATGCTAGTGAATTATGAACATAGCCTTCAAAAGATGGAGCTCGGAAGGGTGGGAGTGGGGATTTACATAAGCAGGGGAAATAAGCATCCCCTTTTTGAGGGGAAAATTAAATTTGTAAAAAAATCAAATATTACACGCTTTTCTACTCTATATCTTCAAGCTTAGTAAAGTGAAAGTAAAACAATGACGTTAATTACAAACTTCAATGGGTATTTGCCTTATTTGGCGTTTTTTTGTGCTGTTTTCTGTATTTAATTATAAAATACATTTTTTTTTGGATTTCACTTATATATTAGCAAAAAAAAAAGAAATGATTTTGATATTTTTACCTGGACATCTGCCACTCTTGAAACCAAGGGCTGGCGACTCTTGCAATAGAACGGAAAAGTATCTCTGGCCCCTCTATTGGGCGTACTACGAACTAACCTGTATCTATAACTTGCAATTTTTAAATTATCTCTTAAACAAGTTAGAAATCCTGCTGCTAAGATTTAGGTATACATTGAAATTTCCGAAAAACGAGTTGATCTGTGTTATTCTCGAAGCTGAAATTTGGGGGGTAGAGGGCCAATTTGGCCAAAGCCAGTGGCGGGCGTAAAAAAACAAAATAAATGGCTAAAAATAAAATATAATACATGCTCAAACATTTAAATATCTGCAATATTAGAAAGTTTCCCAGGTTTTGGCAAACCAAAGGGCGTGAAAAAGTGTTTTATATGTAGAAAAGAACGTTTTCATCTAGTGACTTATATTTGCGTAATTAAAAAAGTTTTGAACAACTTAACGGTTCTGTTGACGCACCTTCACAAATTTGTCTTAATGGCCAAAATCAAAATCTTTCTAAAACACTTTTTAGAAACAAACATTTTTTTCGTCTTCTACCGCGCATGGGTGTGCGTGAAATGTTATATTTGCAGAGATTCCACTAACGACACCGGAGGATTTTAATTTTTCTATTGCCTCCACTAGTCCGAAGTAATTGTTCTGAATAGTTTTTAAATCCGTTTTAACTTGACTATCTTGAAATTTCGACTGGCTTTCTTTGATAGCCCCAGCTTTCTTTGGATCGAATTGTAAAACCACGTTCTTAGTATTCTCAAAATATTTATGATAATAAAACGAGGGCTGTAACCATAGCCCCAAACGTGTTAGAATAGGTTTGCGCTCTCCAGGTAATGGGGCACAGTCTGTGAAATTTGCGAATACGTTTTGGGCATTTGACAAACACTGCTTTTGTATGCGCTATTAAAGCGTCTACCTCAGGATAACATTTTTAATTACTATCTGCCACATGACTGAAAGTAAATTTTGCATCGCACATGTAACAAGTTAGCACAATGTTTTTTAAGAGACCGGCCTACAGAAAGCATGTTTGCGGGTACCATCACTCATAAACATCAACAGTTGGTTTGTTGAAAGTGCAATCTTTTTCCAATGAATTACTTCGGCAGTACATTGTTGCGCTTTCGTCTGGAAGCTAATAGAACTGGTGACGATTGATGTGGTTCCATTGAACGTACCATTACATTAACCATAGAATGTTTTTTACGATCTGTTGTTTCATCCACACATAACCACAGTTTTTTATCTTTCAACTCCGATTTAATTTTTTTTTCAACATGTCCACGAGCAGATGGCACAATTCTTTGCAACGATGCCCGACATTGGTCGTTTTCGCGACGTAGGCAACATTTTTAAAACAAACGTGGAACTACGAAATAGTATTTACGGCAGCGTACATGTATACACAACAGATCTGGTTGAGACTCGCAGTTATACTGAGGGTTGTATCGAACCCCCGCCACTGCCCGTTGGTGTTGGTGAGCAACTCTACTAATAAGCGAAGTATGATAAGTGCTTTTCTCAAAATTTCACAAGGTAGTTTAAGGTTTCTAATATGCTAACTCCGGCGTGAAATATATAAGATACTGTGTTTTAAGGCAAGAATTAAGTTGATTTTGTATTTAAGGAGATGATAAAATTTAGAATTAAGGTAACGACCCGAACTGGCTGATTTACAATACCAATCTAGTTTGATGCAGTTATTCACATCTCTAATGTCTTTGGTGTCTAGAAAAGGAACACTTTGTTGTTGGAGCTGTTAAACACATCCAAAGTAGTTTGAATTTTGTCGTGGGATAAAGCTACGAAAAGGTTCTCTACATATCGAAATTCAAAAGGAAAATGAAAATCAACCGGAGTTTTAATGTGGTGTAGTAAAGCATTCATAACGATTTCGGCAATAAAAGGACTGATAGGACCGCCCATAAATCAACCAACTTTTTGAAAATAGAACTCATTGTTAAAGCAAAAAAAGAGAAGTAACGTAATGGAATAATGTTCAGGGATTAGATATAAATTATCAGATATAATAGTAAATACTAACAAGGGAACACCGGCAACCCGCACTTCTCGATTTCGATGAAACTGCACAGACTGAAAGAGTACCTTGGTACAAGAACACCATTTTTTTCTTACCCATGTATCTTGCCGATTTGGGGGTACAGCTCCCTCCAAAGATTTTTATGTTTTCTCTATTTGTGTAAATATCTCGGAAATTATAACATATATCTTTTTCTTTTTAGAATATAATTTGAAGTAAATTACAAAATTATAACGCGGGACCGGGAGCCCTACCTTCCCCCCTTTTTAAATTTTTGTTTCCTTTATTTTTCACAAATAAAGTATATTACATAGTCTAAAAGATGACGTGAATTATTTTCGGAAAAAATTGATAACGTGTACGCCCTCCCCCCTTTTTTAACTTTTTTTTCATTTATTTTTCACAAAATAAAGTATATTACATAGTCTAAAGGATAGCGACTTATTTTCGGGAAAGTATTAATAACGGGGACCGGGTAAATTCTATACCCCCATTTTTTTTACATTTTTATATTTTATATTTTTCACAAATTTGAGTCGGTTTTATGTAGAATATGTATGTGGTCAAATTGATACAGCTAATAATAAGGATATTAAAAGACGATAATAAAACTTTACTTGTCATTGATTGTCGTTATAAATATATATTTATTTAGAAATTGTTTATTATTTCGATACATGCTTTAAGAAATACTATAATATAACGTGATTGAAATGACCACAGGTGGCCGTTTAAAATAATGTATGAGAAGCGTTCTTTCGCGCAGTGTAAATTTATAGCTCGGCATATTCTATAGAGCAATATAACTAACTTATTTGTAACTAACACATTTTCGGAAAACAGTGGAGCAGAATAAAAAAGAAAGTGTAATGCTTATAAAACATTCAATACACTACACACTGTAATGTGATTATTGAAATTATAATTGTGTAAAGTATTACAGTAATGCTAGTCAGTATAAAAGTATTCAAAACACATGTATTGCTTGCACCACGAACAACGCACAATAGCAGGTTTCTCACAAACACTACAGAAGAGCGTAGACTCTGCTTCTTTAGCAAAACAAAACTGTACTGGATTTTTAAAGGATCCCGGTCTTTCATCCACGTATCCACTCTTGTACCACGAGTATTTGAAGACATCGAAAAATCTCGGTGAAGAAAACTGATTGTGGGTCAACGATTGCAGCTTAATAATACTATTTCTCTGATGCAAATCTATGTCGTAGTTCATAAGAATCACTGCATCAGAAAAAGTTCTAATAAAATTTTTCCATAATTTAAAACCAAACACATCTAGAGGTTGTATCATTGCTGTTGTTTTCTTAAGGATATTTAAAATGTTAACAGTTTTATCTTTTGGCACCAATTTCTGAAGTTCGGCAACACAATATCCAGTCCAAGAATCAATCAAGAGAACACCTGCTCGACATTGGTAAGAAAACATCTTAGCCAGGTTTTGAAATGATTTAGCGAGCTTTCCAGACGTCGAAGAAGAAATATACACATTTACTGGTCTAAACAATGATTGCGCAACTCGAGGTCCAAACGTATTCGTAGATTCTTTTAATACCAAAAATAATAGCGAAAGTAACCGTCCATCTGCAGAAATGGCCGGTAAAATTATATAACTATGTGTTGTTGTGTGCAAAGATTGCACAACAGCTTTAACGGTTTTCTACCCTTACCGCTAAAGTACAGCCGGAGTGCATTTCTAGATAAATCCACTTTCATCGGCGTTGTATACGTTGCTTCTGCCGATATTAGTGATATGAGGTTTGACTTCCTTAATAAAATTATTGTTTAACAATCGTCGGTCTTCCGCTCAGCACGAGTCGACCTAATAATAAATTTTGTTATTTTTATGTGACACAATATTATGTACTTTCTGAAATGCCATCCACCAATGTCCTGCTTTAAATGTTGTGTCCACTTCTTCTTTAGCTTCTTAAAGCCCAGCTTCGAAGGTCCATGTCATGAATTATTTTTCCATCGTCTATGCTATTTTCAAATTCTGTATGAACGTATTCTGTAATAAACCGTATTTTATCCGTATGAGCGCCGCCTCTGTTAACACATTCTTCCCATCTATATAATTGGCGTAGCGATTTTCACCTTTTTGAATTTTTGTTTCACGCCTCGACAGAACGTCGCTTGCTTTTACCACCTTCCAGTATTCAACAGCTTTAATTTTGTAATATAGGTCAACAACACTGCCTCCTTCTTTCAGGAACACATGCAATATTTTCATAATTGTCTTCATCTTCTGCTACATCTTCCACAAATTGCACTTCATGTGGTTCTTCTAATCGTTCAAACTCCAATCCTGTGACATATTCAAAAGAGAACATGTTTTCTTGTTGGACACTTACAATCATCTCTTTCAACGCATTATGCAACTCAACAAGTTCTTCAGACGTCAAAGGAATTATTGCGACGTTGGCTACTTGAAATACTTTTCAACATGTTCAACACATTAACTACATTAATCGCTGCCATAATACCAAACTACAAATTTACACTGCACGATCTTTCGTGCAGTGTAAATTTGTAGTTTGATAAATAATATGTCAGAAGTATTCTTATACTTCTGACATATTATTTGAAACGGCCACCTTATATACGCTTCAGATAACTGTGTACGTGACACGAACAATCTAGTTTTAGTATATCGGTATCTACTGTAAGCACTTTTTAGTTTTATTGTCGTCTTTTAAACATCTTTATTATTAACTGTCTCAATTTGACCACATACATATTCTACATAAAACCGACTCTATCTAATAAAATATAAAAATGTAAAAAAATGGAGGTATGGGGGAAAAAAAATAAAAAAATGGGGGGGGGCTCCCCGGTTCCGGGTTATAAATTTTTTCAGAAAATAATTCGCGTCATCCTTGGGACTATGTAATTTACTTCAAATTATATTCTAAAAAAAAAGATATCTGTTATAATTTCCAAGATACAAATAAAAAAAAAACATAAAAATCTTTGGAGGGGGCTGTACTCCCAAATCGGCGAGATACGCTAGGTAAGAAAAAGATGGTGTTCTCATACCAAGGTACTCTTTCAGTCTGTGCAGTTTCATCGAAATCGAGAAGTGCGGGTTGCCGGTGTTCCCTTGTAAGTCGGGTGGGATGTTAGTGAAAAGAGAAACAACGCCAAATGAAAGCAACACAAAACCAGCAGGTAATTGAAAGTTGATAAATTTTAGAAGCAAGCTGGACCCTAAAAGTGTTGAAGTCTTTAAAAGCAAAATCAATAATTTTTGCAACAAATTTTGAAAGCTGTTCCGTTGGTTAGTTAGATAGATAGATAGAACATTTATTAGCAACGTTCTGCTAAAAAATAACTCTTCGCCCAATTCAACAACAGCAACAACAATATAATATATGAGATATATATTTCTAAACCTAACATATAAGTTGATAAATGCACATTTATAATTACTAATAATTCTGCCTTATATACTCTGTAATTAATTTTTCGAACTGTCTGAAGCAATCAGCAGACCTGATATATAACAGTATTTTGTTATATTCAACGAGACCATTATAAAATAAAGATTTTTTGGTTTGCGCTTTTTTTGCAGTTGGGATGAACAAATTTGAAGCAGTTCTAGTATTATAATGATGAATTTCTGTAATAAATTTTATTTTACTACACATGTACATAGTTAGGCAACATATTAGGAATGATTTTATAAACAAATAAAATATTCATCATGACTAATCTTTGAATTACAGACATAAATTTTAAACTAGTTAACATATCAGAACCATGGGTATATTTGTCGCATCTTAATGTTATTCGCATAGCCTTATTCTGTAATTTTTGTAATGTATCCTTCTCGATTAAATTAATGAAATATAAGATACTAGCACAATATTTGAAATGGGGTGCAATATTACTTCTGTATACAGTAATTCTAGCTATTTTTGACAAACGTTGACCAACTCTTCTAAAATATCCTATTTTCTTGCTTATCTTGTTAACAGTCCCTAGGTAAGGGAGAATAAGTTTCAGTGTCAGAGAGAAGTTTCACCGACCTTTCTACATAAGAATCTTCGTTTAAAGCAACAGTAATATCTAGTGATTAAAGGATAAGGGTTTTGTTTTAAAACATTTTCGTTTCTCTTTCCAATGGGGCATTAATAAAGGGACCAGTAGTCGCTGGTTGAGAGGTTGGTAATCAAGTAAGTGGACCCGGCTCTGACTCTGTCCCTGTCTGTCAAAGGTGGAATGTTCAATTACAGACGGTAGTCTGCAAATGTTAATGTCTCTAATGGAGATAGGTAAGCCGAATTTAGGTTCTAAAGCATGAAAATTCCTAACTCGATTAAGGAAGGTAATGTTAGATAAGTTAATGAACCGTTTGGGATCGTTACATTCATATAAACAAACCAGAACAGTCATTGAGTTTCTCCAATTTAAGAAGGTTGTTTTTCTTAATTTTTTCGAAAATACGTTTAAAATTTGGATGTTGAACATTGATAAGGTCAATAAAAACGTGAAAAGATAAACTGTTATATAAAAATATTTGGAGATTATGGACTGATAGAGTTTTTAATACTTCCTAAAGTATGGTTAGCCTCAATAACTAAAGATAACAGTTTAATAGTTATTTTTTTTAGTGAAGTTGTCCAATTTTTTTAAATTGATTTCATCAACCATTTCTGTTACGTTGTATATCGTTTTAACGTTGTTAAAGATGAAATTTGGGGCGTCCTCCTTTTACCCTATTAACTGAATATTTATTGATTCAAAATCGTCATATAATCACTTTGATGCTAATAGTGTTCCATTTACAAATATTCAGTTTCGGTGCAATTGTTAAGATATTGAACAAGTTCAAATCGTAATCATTTATTTTGTTGGTAAGTTACGTTGTGGTTGCGTAAAATAAAATCCTTTTCTAACATTTAAACACTTCAATTTCAGTTGAACTGGTTCACTTCCTAATCACTTGCAAATCAGTTCAGTTTATAATCACTAAAGCCCGGTAACTGGGAGCCGTGCCATAGCCGTACCTGCCTAGTACACAAAAACAATAGTAAGAAAATAGAAAAAAATAACAGAACTAATACATAATTATAATATGTGAAAAGTAGTGAAACACTCACTCTTTTAAGCAGCCTTGGCTACGGAACAGTAAAACTAGAAGTACCATTATCAGTATTAACATCATATGGATAAGAGTGGCAAAAAGTTGACACCATTAGATGTGTTTCCACAGCTCTCTCGGTGAGCGATGTTCGCCGTGGTGAGAAAATGAGTTTATATTTTGAAAAAGCGTTCAACATCTACCGATGTTATACATGCATGATTAAAATACTCTTTGTACTTAGTCAGTGGATTATTCGATACACCATCACAAATTTGTTTTAGTGTGCTAAGATCGGGATCTATCTGTAGCACACTCTCAAACTTTTTTAAAACGCGATTATATTTTGCGTCATGTATAGTCAGTAGCTGTGTATGCAGTCCGTCCATAATTTGCAGAGACTCCAATAATGATAACGATCTATTTTGTAATTGGTCTATTGCGTCAGCTAATCCTTTATAGTAGCTACGAATATTTTTTAAATATGTTTCAACGGAAATATCTTGAAATTTCGACTGGCTCTCCTTAATAGCTGCAGCTTCGGCAGGATTAAATTGTGCAACAACAGCTCGTCAACACATAACCAAAGGAACTGTTTTTTTCAAAATGCGTTTCATTTTCTTTTCTACGTCATCGCGTACAAATGCAACATGTTTATGTGCCGTTTCCTCCGTTGGCAACCGCAACTCGGGATTGTATTTGTCCCAAAAGTCCTTAAACGGTTGTTTATCGAGTAAGCCTAGTGACAAATCACAGTTTATCAACCTAAGAATTACATTAAAAAATGCACTTCTCGGTGGCATGCCCAATTTTCGTTTTCTATGCTGTGCGGAATTTACGTGTCTTATACAGTACCACTTCTTATTTGACATCAAATGTACTTTGCACACTTTACAAATTACTTACTACCGTTGCAAAACAAATCGGGAAAGTCGGAAATAAACTTATTTACTATGTCTTGAAAGGGTCGTTTTTTAGCGTTCGACATGTTCACTAAAAACTACAATTAATAACTACGTCTGTATCAATAAAATCAAAACGCACTACACTAAATAATAACTACAATTAACAACTACGTATATATCAATAAAATCAACACGCCCTATCCGCTATCCAATGCTAAACTGAACTGAGTGATGATGATTTGTCGTGTCGTATCATAATCTACCAGCCCTCCCCGCCCACCTAGACACGGTCACACCGCCGCTGCGATTGCTCTCCAGTTACCGGGCTTTAATAATCACTTATTTTGTAAAAGGAGGACGCCTCTGGTATCAATCCTCTTTTACGACATTGATATAAAAAAGCTAGTCTGTTCCTAAACGGAGCAAGCTTGAAAGTAATTTTCTTTACCAATTCTCTGTCTTACCTTAACTGATACTGCTGGAGATTTAGTAGTATTTTGTGTTTGCAGGTCTAGACAGCTAGTAATTAAAGAACAATCTCGAACAGATGACCTAAGAATTCCTCGAGCAAGTGGAAGTTTGACGATGCAAAAATTGGTAAAAACGAAGAAATATATGATGCCGGCGTATTTTAAACCCACTTTCAGCACCAAGGTACAGCGAGAAGGTACAATAGTGAACGGAAAGTATTTCACTACGTTAACAAGGAAACCTGTAGTGAAAAACGACAACCCAGCACCCGGTGAGGATGATTATGATTAGCGTTTATTTTTTACCTCTTTATTGAATAGTAGCACAATATAACTACATACATATCTATCTCACGTGAAGCCTAGTGGTGCTTAAAATTTCCTATCACAGAGAAAAATTTTAGCACAGCGACCCTCAGTGGCGGATTAAGAGCCTTCGGGGCCCCTAGGCACAAGTAATAACGGGGCCCCCCTCCATCTTTTATTGCAAATTGAAAACCAAGCAATTTCAAAAATTTTAAACAAGTGGGTAAAATGAAAATTTTAATTTTTTATAAAAACATTTTATTTTGCAAATAATGTTTAATAATATAGCAATAAACAAAAAAATTGCAAATAAATTTATTTTCAATAAAAATATTTAAAAAAAATTTTTTCTTTCCCTAAAAAAAAACATTGTTTTATAAATAGGGAATTTTAAAAACCTAGTAAAAAATTAAAATAAATAAATTTTTATTCTTAATAAAAATATTTAACGAAGTCTACTCTATAGCAGATTAACTTTGCGGACTTTAGAAGCAGCAAATTTTTGCACAATGTCTTTAACATTTTAAATGGGGAAAAAGTGACACATACTTATGTACGGCAATAAACAAATGTAACCGGACAATACGAGTTTTTGCAAAGGGCGTCTCTATCCCCTTTTTACGGTCCCCCCGCTCCAACTACCCGCATCGCCTTAGCTTACTTCATCACCGGTTTTCCCTCGAGTAACCAACGTTGGCGTTGGTATGAAAGGGCTTCAAAAAAACCCTTTTACAATCTGTATAAATTGCCGCCGCGCCCCCCGTACCGAATAATAGTCAGCGAATCGATGTTAGATTTTAAAGGAAGGATCATTATTTCTAAACCGACTAAATATGTATTATATGCGTGTTACAGCATCGGCCCGGGAATTATTTCTTATGAAAGTTATTGTTATTTATAAGTATATTTATATATGTATTTTTTTTTTGCATTTAAATTGTTTTAAAAAATTGTTCTTTTTTTTCCCCGGAATTCTTTTTGTTGAATTAACCTCGGGGCGACTGTTTTATTGAACGATTTAATTTTTTTGCCGTATTTACACTACCGAGGAAAGTTTGGAGGCAAGTCGCAATTTTTTTAAAAAAATGTAGAAATATATTTTCCCTTTTTGGATGGATCATTAAAATCTATTTAAGTACTGTTTACTTTTATGTATGTAGCGAACTATTTGTAATATCGTTATGCAAATTTTCAAGCATATCCATTATTTATAAATGCATTTTACTAATAGACACTAATGGGCATTTCATAGAAACCAATATTTGTCAAATTATCACGTAATAATCAGGTGTTCGAGGATGAACATTAAGACAAGATGGTATTAAGTATTAAGTGCAGGCTTTCCCAGTTTTGTTTTGAAATTGGATTAGTGTCATTAATATTTAATAGTCCTAATTGCGTTTATCCTTTAGGAAAATAAATGCAGATGCTAGAATAATTAGGAGAAATATATTTTACCAACTATTGTTTTCTGTGAAAAAATGTATGTATTTCAAAGAAAATTTTTAAAAAAAGGGTTTAAAGTATGGAAAATAGTGGTATAAAAATGAAAAAAAGAAAAAAAACTTTTTTTTCTGCTTGAAACCGAAGTCGCAACAAAAAAATAACGGTTATTTAGTTTTTCTTGACATTATAGTAACAATAACAATATAATAATGTATATGGCAGTAGAGCTACCGGGAGCTACATATAAGGCACGTCAAAAAATACAGTATGTTTTGAATTTCTTGAAACTATTATTCATAAACGAACGAAAGGCGGAAAGAACGGAATGGGGGAAATTTTTAAACGGAAATTATACAAGGACCAGGGGAAAAAGAACAGACGCGTTTTTCTTTTTTACCTTTTAGCAAAATATATAACTAAGGCGATATAATTACCATTTTCTGCAATGCGTGTGTATAGTAAATAATAGTGAGAAAAAAATTTTGGGCAATGTTGGGGAAAAGTTTGGTAAATCTGCAAAATTAAATACTTATTAATTACATCGGAAATTTCCCAAAAAAAGTAGGTATAAGATCTTCCTAATCTAAAAATGAAATTGTATATATTATTAATGATGCTTAAACCTTTTCTTCAAAAACGATTAAAAAAAAGGGGGTTTCCCCAAAATTTTTTTAGGCGGGGGCCCAAATTTTATATTACCGATATTTTGGGGGGCCAAAAAAAAAAGGATAACATCAAACAATATCCACGATTTTTTTTTTTTTAAATACTTATATTTAAATATTTCTTTTTCCAATTTTTCCCCATGTTTCAAAGTGACAAAAATTAAATTTGAAAGGGGTTTTTTGTAATAAAACAAATTTTCTTTCCGTGGAATTTAGATATCCTAGAAGATCATAAATAACCATTACCTTGCAAATTTAAGTTTAATCCGTTCATAACCCTAATTACGTCTACTGGGAAAAGTCAAGTCGCATAACCAGTTAATATCTTGTAATTGTTTAAAATCACGAGTTTTTCAGTTAAGAACTCTGTAATTTCTTTTTTTAAACTAAAAAACCCTTTTTAATGTTTGACCTCTCGAAAGCCATCTGATCTCTGATATAACGTCTCCAAATGGAGATTCAGACCCTTTTAAAAGTTTTTTTAAATTTGGGGGTGATTGGGGATGCTTTTTTATAAAATTTAAATGTCTTAACATCATTCCCCTGCATTATTCATTTTCAACACCTGAGATTTTTCTGATGCATAATACAAGATAATGATGCATTTTTTTGTTTTTGTTATCTTTTTAAAAATGTATAAAGCCTTGTTTGTGGCCCATCATAGATGGAGCACCGTCTACCCCTACCAAATTGTCCCAATGAATTTTGTTCGAATCAAACCCTTCCGAATTGCAAGTATCGATACTTTCGTCCAAAGCAATGGAAAAAAACAGTAAACGATTTTTAAATTTCTATTTCAAAGCCTTTCAAAATGCGACAATCGCTTTTACAAAAATTTCGTGTATAAATTTCTCATTATTAGCAGGTAGTAAAATGTATTTAAAATTGAATTTTCCTTTTTACTCTACGACCCACTCAATGGGGTAGCCGATTCGCATAGGGGTTGAGACAGCTGTATCGTTTTTGTCCCGGGAAACATGCATATTATATGCAACTTCCCTTTAAATGTTCCTTACCGGACGAGGCCCGGCAAGGACTAAATACAAAATACAGCTAGGGAAAAGGCAGGGTCGGTGCGACAGAGAAGAGTTGATGCGCTATGACCTGTTGGGTGTCCGGTTACTTGTGAGTTTCGCCGTACATTAGTAGCAAATCTATTACGAGGCATTGTTTTCTTAGGTATGTAAATATTAGTTCTATATGAAAGATACACTAATTATGTACTTGGTATAATTACAACACACAAAAAACACCAGCTATATTTTCAAAAGCGACACGTAATTACATAACCTTGACCGTTCGACTAATCTCTGCAACAGCTCAACCGGTACTAAAAAAAAAATCTCTCTCAGCGCGGTTTAACATGATTTTTTATTCAAGGTCGACACTACATGCCCCGCTTTTACCGATTTAGTTTATTTATGAATTTTTCGTATTCTTATATTAACGCGTAATACCGACGCCTGTTTAGGTTACTCTAGTCATTGGTATGTCGGCGGAGTTTAGCCTGAAAACTACCAAAGATGGAGAAATGAGGTTTTCTGTCCGTGCATAGAATACCACAGCATATTTTGTAAAATTATTTATAAACATGCAGGGTACAACTTTTTTATTTTAAAAGGATTGCTATATTTTTTGCTAAGCATTTTGGTAATTACTTCAATCACCTTTGCCATGATATATGGTTATATGCACTTCGGATAATTACTTTAAAATTTTGACAATCGAATAAAATTTGAATCGCTGCTCTAGCGTGTAAGACATCGGTCGTTAAAGAAACAACCACATATCGCAAAAATTTCAAATTATCTAAATAATATTCAAACAAAAGTGAACTTAATGTAGAAGTACACAGAAAAAAAGTGCCTAGAAACGGTAACCAAGATAGATAATGCTAATAAATAGCTCCTGGTATGGATGGAATCACTACCGGCAAAAACAATATGAGAAGAGAAAAAGCATTAAAAAGCTTCTTGCTTCTGGTCACATTACTCTTACATCTCAGTTTACGCCATTAATCTTCAAAAACAGCAATTGAAATATTTCCTGGTGCCACGTAGTGGCAGTAGTTATAGTCATGCCGTCCTGGAGAATAGCGAATATAGAAACCGGAATATAGAAGGCATACTTACCCATGCAATGAGATATGTAAACCTTAACGTACGACGTTTCATAAACATTTTCAAAAGATACCGGTTAATGTGATATTTTTTTTTATTATTACTATAGTTTTTTTTTGAATATATAAATAATAATAATAATAATAATAAAAAAGGGATAAATAAATTGAAATATTAACTCAGTAATTATTAAACTGCACAAAAATAGAAAAAGAAATAATTTAATTATACTGTAACCAATAAAAATTTTTTTTCATTAGCTCATTCACTTGCTCCTAATTTGAATTATTAACTTTAGTTTTTTTTCCATTATTGTAATTTTCTCTTATTACATATCCTTGTGGCTGGCCTGATGTGTTTTTTGAACACGAAACCGATCGCCTAATTTCTCAATAGAACTCTGTGAGATCTGCACCACATTCCTCCCTTTTTTAATATAAATTTTTTTTAATTTAAAAATAAAAGATTTATTGGAAGAAACATTTTTCTGTTTTGGGTTTTTTTAACCCTAAGAGAATATTTATTTAATCCAAATAAAATGTCAAGAAAATTATTTTCTTATATTATACATTTTTATTGCTTTGAAATAAAAATATTTTCTTGAATAGAGACTGATTTTTACAGAAAATCCATTTTCTTGATCCAAGAAACCATTTCTCTGCGTGTATACTAACCTTTTTGTGATAATTCAATTATTTAGGGACTTACTTCCCTGATATTTTCAAACATTCGTCGGTGGTGAAGAAGTCATTTACTAAAACTCCAACGTTTGAATGGAGCCGATCTCAGGATCGTTTTAAATCGGTGATAGATGACAGCTGGAAGCTGCCAGCGAATCTCTACAACGCTCACAAAATAAACTGCATTGAAAGTATATTGAAGAAGAGAGTTTCTCTAAAAGGTCCTTATCAGCTTTTCACCGGCCCAAGAGATGACACTACAATTAAGAACCATTTCGGCCCCTAAGCCCATTTAAGGTTTTTGCTCAGAATCGGGACTCGATTACCTATTGCGCGATCCCAGAAAGAAGCAGTTACGTGCATTACATTGCGTAGTTTTGGCATGGGTATGTTTACTGTAAGATCAAATTTCAGGTGCGGGGTCATATATAGGGAATACGAGCCTAACTTGAAAGAATTGGCGAGAAAGGTGAAAGTGGAGACACCAGGACCAACTACGTATAATATCACATCTCACACGTAAGCATTGCACTCTCTCTCTCTCTCTCTCTCTCTCAATTATAGTAAAAGCAACACTTTTTGAGGCAGTGTGAACAGACGTTCTAGTTTACCCAGCATAATCTGTTTTTATTACCGTCCTGCCTGATCCGGGAAAGTGTTGAGATCTTCTTGGGTTTTGAATTTCTGAACGAGTACCGTCAGCCGGGGATATATGAAACATTTGTTTTACGTTTTTGTTAATTATCAATTCCACACAAATTATAAAACTAAACTAATGTTGTAATGCGGAAGCTTTTTATTAATCCTACACATCAAAATAAAAAAATCTTCGAAATGTTAATAATTAACCTTTTCTTTTAATAAAAACTGGCGTTTCATATAGGTAAGACAGGATGGCATATACATTTTAATTTTTGTAGGAAAAATTTGCAGTATTTTGTAAATGTATCATATAAGCTGTAGTATTGATAGTCTTATACAAGGTGTGGCAATTAAATAACCGGACTGGTGCTACAAAATATTTTATTGATCACCCAAATTTCATTACAAAGTTTATCCTTCGTACTCTCCTTGGGTCCCTAAACCTTCAAGAATTTTCCACTGTGAGCAGTGCTGGAAGTCCGTTTCGTCAGCTTGTTGAGAACCTCCGTCGGTGCTTTCATTTTTCCACACTGTCAAATCTTGTCCTTTAAGCTCCCATTTTACCTTGAAATAAAAAAATCTAGGGGCCAGGTCGGGCGAGTACGGTGGGGGGTCCAACACGGTGATGCCAGATTTGGCCCAAAAAGCCTTTACGACAAGGCGGAATGGGCTGGGGATTGTCTTGGGGGAGATCCAGGGTTTGCTCTTCCACAAGTGGGGCCCCGCCCCCTTTACCGTTCACGAAGGGTAGTTAGAATCTCGACATAATAATGTTGATTGATTGTCTGACCTTCGGGGACCCGATGGACGTAGGCAATTCCACGCGTATCAAAAAAAAACAATCATCATGGCCTTGAATTTAGACTTGCTCATTTTCGCTTTTTTGCCGTGGTGAGCTTGGGCTCTTCCAATGCATCGATTGGTGCTTTGTTTCAGGATCGTAGGAAAAAAACCACGATTCATCGCAAGTAATCACTATGTTTCAATTCGGGTCATCATCAATGTTGTTTTAAAAAGGGTTTGCACTGTTTATTCTCGATTCCTTTTGCTCTTGAGTGAGAAGTTTTAACCATTTTTGGCAAACTTTCTGCATATTGAATGATTCAGCAAAATCTGACGCCGTTTATTTGTTAATTCGTGAGATTTAAAGAGCTCGGACACTCAAACGACGATTTTCGGGATCAATTTACCAATTTTCTGAATGTTGTCGACCGTTTTTGGTTTGGGATCGTCCGGCCCCATCGTCTTCGGTCGTTTTACGTCCCTCCGTAAACCTTTTTCACCCTCAAAAAATTGTGTGCGCGATCACCACTTCCCACACTTCCTTTTAAAATGGCATGAGCTTCGTAGCAGTTTTTCCCCCGTTTCACAAGAAACTTTAGGAACGTGTCTCGAATACTCGAATTTTCAACGCGAGCAGCGTGGACTTGAACGGACGATTGCTACAGCGAGACTGAGCGACGTACAAACCCTGCCCCCTCGAGCTGAGGATGGGGAAGCATGCCCCAGACATGTTCAAACCGCCGTGGGCCCCCGCTGTTTGCCGAAAAATGGCGTTTCTGAGAAAAAAAAATAGGTGTCGCGTCGGTACTGCCAAAAATTTTCGCAATTTCGCATTTTCGCAAAATTTCGCATTTTAAAATTTTTACTTCAGATTCATAAAGATCATAATAAAGTAATTGTGAAGTGGTTTTCGTTCTTCGATATGTCGAATAGTTTTCGACATGTTCGACTTCGAATTTAGGTCGGGAGGTTCGTATAGGTAAAAATTACAAAATCATAATTTTGACAATAGATGGATATGATTGTATATTTGAACAGAGCTTTTAATTTTAAACAACTTTTTTATAAACAATTTTTGAAATTGACAAAAATAAAGTTGCTTTGCAAAATTCCCGACCTAAATTCGAAGTCGAATATCTCGAAAACTCATATCGACATATCGAAAAAAGAAGACCACTTCTTATCACAATTTTATTATGAACTATAAGAATCTGAAGCCAAATTAATTCTTGGCGGTGACAGGAGCGGATCCGTTGTTGTGCGTTGATATACGAGGGTGTTTTGAAATATGCGCGAAATGAAGCACAGATGGCAGCATCAGTTCGCTTAAAACATACGCATTGGATGGCGCCAATTGTTTTGTGCATAGATGTAAAATATAATATTGTCCTGTCAAGTAGTATCAATTGTTGTGAATAAAGCTAATTGTGTGAGTTTTGCAAATTGGTTAAAACTGAAACACGCGCTGTTATCAAATGTCTTGTGAAAAAAGGTTGGAAGGTAACAGAAATTCATGAAGATATGCAGGATATTTTAGGAGATTCTGCTCCGTCACGGCTGTGCATAAGTGGATGACGGAATTTAAACATGGTCGCAACCGCGCAGTGGACGACCAAAAACTGCTACGACGCCTGAAATCGTCTAAAAAGTCCACGATATGGTTATGCAGGAGCGTCGATTAAAGGTCCCCGAAATTGCTAAGGATATACGCATCTCAGATGAAAGAACATTTCATATCCTAACTGTGGAATTAGGGATGAAAAAGTTTTCGGCAAGATGGGTGCCGCGCATATTGACAATGGATCAAAACCTTCAGAGGATGAGAATTTGTCAAGAGAGTCAAGACCCTTTTAACTCAAATAAAACCGATTTTATCCGACGTTTGTTACAACAGACGATCTTGGGTTCATTATTATACCCTGAGACCAAGCAACATGAAAACAATGGGGACATAGAGGGTTTTCCCCCCCAAAGAAAGCAATGTTTGGGAAAACAGCTGAAAAGGGTTTTGGCGTCAGTCTTTTTGGGGTGCTAAGGGGAAAATTACAATTGACTATCTTCCCAAGGGCCAAACAATAAAAGGGGAATATTACGCTAAACTTCTAGACCAAGTGAATAAAAACATTCATGAAAAAGACCTCTTGCGTAAGAAGATCGTTTTCCATCAAGACAATGGCGTCCCCAAAAAGTGCGATAACAATGGGAAAATTGAATGAGTAAGTACGATCTGTTAACCCACCTTTTTCGCCTAATTTGGCTCCTTCACCCATTTATTCCCACGACTAAAAATGTTCCTTGGGGGAAAATGATTTTCCACAGAAGAAGTAAAAGCAGCTGTCGACGTCTATTTTGGAGGACTTGAAGAATCGCATTTTCGTGATGGCAGAATAGCTTTGGAACATCGTTAGATTAAGTGCATTCAACTTAAAGGAGATTATGTAGAAAAATAAAGCGTATTTAAAAAAAAAATTCTCATTTTCGTATGTACGTGGTATGGATATATCCATAATGAATCTCCGATTGGCGGTCGATGTTAGTATTCGCTTCGCTTTTTGTTAGTACGTACAAACTTACTACAATTCTGGCCCGTCGCCAGAAAGTTAAAATTCTATTCATCACTGACAGAAGCACGACCACGACGACATTCAGCAAACCAGTTGTAAACAGTCTTTTCTGATGGCGTTTCAATACAAAAAATTGAAGGAAGTGATTCGAGGTATTGTTGTTGTGTTTAGCCTTTACTAAAATCGTCAACGAAAACCTTCACGTGAAATTTATATTTTTTCACAAAATTGCTTTCTTTAAACGCTCACTGTAAACAAATTACTTGGCCAATTTCTGTGCTGTCACTGCTTCAACAATAGCAAATGTCAAATTTTACGAAAATAGTGATGTCAAATCTCACTAGCACCATCTAGTGGTTATTTGTAAAAGCTTAAGACGTTACCCTCGCACACAAAGAAATATTTTGTTTTCTGGTAATGTTCATGACACAATATTTCCATAATGATAGGTAAACAGATAAATTTGCAAAATTATAGAGATTGTGCCAAAAGTGAGGGGAAATATTTGAGGAATTTAAATTGAGAAATCTCGTTTTTTTAAATAGAAACATCTAATTTTCTAAACGGTATTAGATTGATTCTACGTCAAAAAAAAAACAAAAATGTATAGCAAGTGCTGTTTCTAAAGTTAATAATTTAGGAGATATTGGTATCAGTTTGCCATGATTAAGTGATTGAAGATAGCTGTAGATGTACTGTCAACAGTGGATGATAGCAAGAACTACGGGATAGTAAGGCAGAAACACTAAAGTATCGGCACACTCCACACCACACAAACTAATTTGATTAAATTCGCAACAATTGTTTCGAGAATTCGCGGATTCCCATTGTCAACCAATTTTAACATGCCTTGTTCTATCTTTACTCTACAATGCACATTTCTTAGTTTAACGAAAATGACAATGGGAATCCATGAATTCTCGAAACAATTAAAGGGTTTCTTTCAGAAACGATACATGTCCATAAATGCTGCTTTTAGGATAGTCATGTCCTCTTGTAGATGATTGCCATATTGCCAATTTCAGTCGCAAACAGCACAGAAGTACGAGGGATGATCGTAAAGTAAGATTCCTGTATTTTTTAAAAATAGACAGCATTCTTTATTTCCTTAACATTACACGTCGATTTAAAGGTAAAAACTTAAGCTATTTTTTGACATAATCGCCATTTCTATCCAAGCATTTTTGCAGACGGTGCTCCAACTTTTGTATCCCCATGTCGTAAGTCAAAATCTTTTCAATTGTGGTGTTGGAAATCTCAGGAATCCGAAGAGCGAGTTGACGAATGGTGACCCTCCGATCTTCAAGCAGTATGCTCTCGACCTTTTCAACGATTTCCTCTGAAACTGATGGTGTTCCGCTCCGCTCTTCATCGTGAATTTCCATCCGACCTCCAGTGAATTCCCTACACCATTTACGGACGTGTTGAACAGCTATACACTTTTCTCCATAATCTTCGGTTAATTTACGACGGATATCTACAGGTGAAATCCCTTTCGTTGCGTTTAAAAAACGTATCACAGCGCGAATTTCGCACCTGGCGGTAGCGGCTATCGGGAGTTCCATTTCAGACGACTGCTTAGCCAACACTGAGCGGCGTAGCGAGACGGGAGTGGTACGTATATAGAGTGGGAGAGTTGCTGCACACGCCAATGTTGTCGGATTTCGCCTAACACGTCTTATTGCTGCTGTGGGGCTTTGGGAACCTTATTTTACGATCATCCCTTGTAGGTTTTATCAAGAGGTAAAGTTTATGCGTGTTGTTTTTTCTGTAAATGTTAGAATTGCAGCGATGTCGAACATAACTTAAAAATGTAGTTATATTACGGACAATGAGAGGGTGAGATAGATCTCACAGCATTTAGGTCACAATAGACTCATTATGCATCCTCTCTATGCTGGAGAGGCCTTTAGGCCGTCAACCAACTAACTAACTTGTGCCTTGGCATAAGTTAGGACGTTGCCCAGAGGAATCGCCCTAATAGCGTCAAAACGTAGCCGCTCGTTACCCAGCACTTCTAATTGACATCCTTCTAATTGACGTCAGCGCCGGACACTTACAAGGGAAGTATTCCAGTGTTTCAATAAAAAATTAAGCTTCTTGTATCTTTAGTCTTTGAATGTTTTATCATTTTCGTAAAAAACAACACAAGTCCAGACCTTTTATTCAGTTTACTGCTTTACATAATCATGTAATTATCAGGTTATCCAGGCAACCACTTGGTACCAACAGCCACAAATAACTGGCAAAAACGTTTTTCCCCAAAACGCAACATAACCAACTTTGCTCTTTGTTATTCCTGAGAAAAGGCATATTTGGACATATGTTGCTTTTGAAAGAAACACGTCAATTGTTTCGAATTTAATCAAATAATTTGTGCGGTGCGGAGTATGTCGATACTTTAGTGTTTGACTATCAACAGTAATCAATACAATAGTAGTCTTTAGCACTAATTAGTCAACATAATTAACTCTCAATTATTCTTAGCGCCACTTTTTCATCATGGATCGAATTAGTCGGGTATGCAGTAAAATAACCCAACACAGTAGTTTCCGTATCCTCGTCATCTGCCAAGGGTTTGGTGTTTCCTGATGTTTTCGTAAACGAACAAAAATCTTTACAATATTTTAACAGCCGATTAATAATGTTTCGAGTAGGTTTATGTTTAAAGATTCCCAATGATTTTCCTATTTCAGAATCAAAGCTGCACCACCCGGAAAAGTACCGTTTAATATCAACGTTGGCAGACGATCTCGCAAGGAAACAATCACGCCAGGGCCCGGAAGATATTTCATAACTTACCCAGAAAGGCGCAGGAGGGACTGGGGTGATGTGCAATCGAAGCATCTGAAACACCTTGAAATAGGAGATAAAATGATGGCGGTAAGTAAATGTGTTAAGCCCGTCTGACGCTATGCTTCCTTTATCCAGAAAGTAATATTTGTAATTTTGATACTAGATTCTAATTTGTTTTTTGTGTTTAAAATTGGCGTTTCAATTATCTAACATAGCAGGGCCGCCAACTCGCTCCTATTAGTTATTGAAATAGCTACACGGCGTGTCTCTTCTAAGAGTGGGAACCGGCAATATCTTGGAAACTACAATAGCTATAGTGATGGGAAAACTAATGTGGCAAAGGGAAATTAAATAAAAATATTTTTAAATTCCAAATATGATCGCTAGGGCGCAGTTGCTAGGGTCAGCAGTAAATTTTAAATTAGCTAGAAAAATTTCCCAGGATTAACTAAAATTTTTAAATGCTTCATTAAAAAGCTTAGTTAATTGCTTACCACTTTGGTCAAAGACGTTTTGTCATATTGTGAACAGTAAGTATAGTAGGCGTTGCCGAATCATGTGTAAACTAAACTTGCTCTAACTTACTGTAGTTTTTACCAGAACTAAAGAAACCTGAACTTGTTTTTGAAAGGGCATTCGGCATAGTTTTAAACGACGCAATTGGTGTCACCCGTTAATGTTCAAGAAATGTACCAGATGGCGTTATTCACAACTGTATGAGTTTTTCTCAATTATCTTTAAAAATTCAAATGTAATAATATACTTTTCTTATGTTGTGTTTGAAGAGTTTTGACAAATTAAGGTAGTGGCAAAAACTGTGTAGTGATTTCTTTTTCCTTTTTCTAGAAAACAGCTCATTATCAATAATAATTTCCCTATCTGTTATAAATACCTACTTAATAATATCGAAACCTATATTAGTTGGCCATCAATAGAATTTGTTAAAAAGGTGGTACCGGCAGTGGCGCACCGCATAAAAGTAGGTACGTAATATACAATATTAGTGAAAAATAATATGATGTCCACTGTGGTAATTGGCGACCGCCCTGGTAAGCTGCGTAGAATTGCAACATCAGCAACGCTTCCATTGTCGATTCATTCAGCCGTCGGCGGTGTTGTGAATAAGATTTGCAAATGTCAGATATTCCTTTTCCTCATCTGGGCACTCTTGGTTTTTAGTTATAAACCGAACCTTTTGTAAATCGGGTTTTTTCCTTAAAATTGCCCCAAAATTTTTGAGCAACATCGACTCCTATAGTGTTCGTCAAGTTTTCTAGAGCGGCTTGTAAATTGTTTATGCAATTTAATACGATTCGTGCAGATAAGTGACTGTTTTCTGATTACTCAATACCTTGTGCAACTTCAAAATAGTTCATGGAAATTTCTTATTTGTTGTTGAACGTCCGAATTAGAAAAAAGTTGCTGACTATCTCGAACTGCTGCAGAATCATTTGAATCAATTTTAAAGATGACTTTTTTCCTTGTAAAAAATTTTTTGAAAAAAGATACGCCTGGAGCCATGCCCCCCATCGCGTTATTACAGGCTGGGTGGTGGTGGTAATTTGGGACACAATTGTTTTACACGGATGTGTTTGGAGTTTTGATGAACATTTTTTTGGTAGATGCTATTAACTTATCCACATGGGAACTTCTTTCGAAGGGTTTTCCTATGAGGTGACATCGTGTATGAGGCATGTTATGTGAAGAAGAGCGGAAAGCATATTTTCAACATCCTTTCAGCATTGTTGTGGCTCCGTCAGTAATGAACATTGTGACTTGGTTCCTTTGATACAAAGTTCTCTCAACGAATCTTTTATTATCTTGACAAGGTTTTTGCATTGTTTTCTGAACCCTTTTTACTGGATAACAAAATGAAGCTGGGGGCCCATCACTTTTAAAAGGACGCGCTACAAATGAATGACGCTGTGTTTCTTACATCAGTTGTTTCATCCACACATGGAATTTTCTTATTTCTCAACTCGTTTTTTATACATTTTTTACTTACCCAACGGGCAAATTGTTCATAATTTCTAGATTTGGGGTTTGGGAGTTGCACACACTTAACATAAAAATAAAATCATATAAAAATTGCCATATGTAATACTGTTTCTTAAATTTAAAGATGTTTATTTTACAATGTTTTCTACATTCAAACCTATCGCGACTTAGCAATTCGCTTTGCATTTTGCAATAAATATGGGACTTCTAATTCAATCCGGAAATTCACATTCGAAGAGAAAGTTACACCCTTTGGGCGTCCCCTCTCCCGTTTATTTGGGGTGCAGCGGGAACGTAATTTTCTTTGAACTCTCTCGCGGTACTGTCGAGACGCTACGAGTTGAAAATTACCCCTACCCACGCCGCTACCGCTACGCTACTGCCATCCGGTACCACCTTTTTAACAAACTCTAGCCATCAAACTAGGAATGATGACACAGATGTAATATTCAAAGAGTAATGTGTGATCAAATCACAAAATAAACAAATAAATGACAACAATGTCTAAAACGAAAATAGTACCAATGGTAGATAATGTATTATCAGAAATGAAAATATACAATGATTTAAATTTATTTTAAATGTTCAAACTGTTTGCCGTCATTATTTATACACAGATTTAGTCTGCGACGAATGCTATTAACTGTTGCTTCAATTTCTACTCTTGGTAGGCTGGCCATTGTATTATGAATCTGTTGAATCATATTAGCTCTTGTTGTAGGATGTGTTTGGTAAACCAGATCATTTATTCTTTCCCATAAATAAAAGCCAAGCATAGTCAGATCTGAGGATCTAGCTGACCATGGGAAAATAGATTCTCTTCCAATCAACTGATGTGGAAAGTATTATGAAGATAGTCACGGACGGTTCGTAAATAATGAGCTGGACAGCCGTCATGCTGAAACCACCGTGTTTTTTGAGTTTCCAACGAAACATCTTCTAAAAGTGTTGATAATTGATCAAAAGTTTAAGTGTGCTTCGCCCCTTAAGTTGCCTTCAAAAATAAATAGTCCCGTAACCGTATCAACCAAAATGCCATACCAAACATTTATACTCCATCTATGTTGATGACCTCTCTTATTCAGTGAGGATTTTCTCTAGACCAGTAATGCAAATTTATCTACCCATCATTAGCAAAAGTAGCTTTATCAGTACTTTTCACAATTTCTACAGCGAGATAAATTATGCTATTGTTTCCAAATCATACTAGATTTTGTTACCTTTATTTGAAAAGTGATCAAAAACAGTCATACTAATTCAACACCGACACAATTTTGCGCGTAAAAGAGTAAAAGTAATCATTCCTTTGCTTCATGGCTAACTAGGATAGGTTTCGATGTTATTAAGTAGGTATTTGTAACAAATAGGGAAATTATTACTGTTAATGAGCTGTTTTTTGTTATTATCTGGAAAAAGGAAAAAATATCACTACACGGTTTTCGCCACTACTTTAGTCTGTCAAAACACTTCAAATGCAAGGTAAGAAAAGCATATCATTCTATTTGAATTTTTGGAGATAATTGAGAAAAACTCGTACAGTTGTGCATAACGCCACCTGGTACATTTATTGAACATTAGCGGGTGGCATAAATTGCGACGTTCAAAATGGCGCTGAATGCCTCTTCAAACAAGCCCACGTTTCTTTAATTCGGGTAAAAACTACAGAAGTTGTAGCAGGTTTAGTTTTACATGATTCGGCAACGCCTACTACACTTATTGTTCACAATATGATAAAATATCTTTAATCGAAGTGGTATGTAATTAACTAACTAAGCTTTTTAATTAAGCATTTAAAATCATAGTTAATCCTGGAACTTTTACCAGCTAATTTAAAATTTTGTGTTGACCCTACCAACTGCGCACCCTAGCGGTCATATTTGGAATTTGAAAATATTTTCATTAGATTTCCCATTGCCACTTTAGTTATGAAAAAGATTTTCCCATCACTATAGCTATTATAGTATCCATGATATCATCGGTCCCCACTCTTAGTGGGACGTGCCGCATAGTGTAGGCCTCGCACGTGTGCAACTGTGACACAACGGAGTTTGAATACACTCGAACCCGTTTAAGCCTGTTAAGCCGAGAATTTACGGACTCTACCTCATATAATACTTTACGCTTTTCCTAACCAAGATAGAATGCTGTCACTTGAAAAATAAAAGACCGTGGTACATAAACTATTATTTATTATGAAATACAGTCTCTATATAAAAATATTAACATTAACTGTAACTGGAAAACTTTGAATATAGACTTGTTGCATACCCTTAACTTTTTGATGAATTTGAGGAGTTGGGGGAAGCTATTGCAAATGAACAGTTTTTTTTTTCCTCAAGATTTGGTTTCAACCGTTGCTGTACGAGATAAGATTGTATGTACGCCATTGACTCAAGAGCCACAGATTCTGGAAGTTTCTTCAATTGGCAGGCTACTGACTTCCCGAAGCATTCAAATTCATCATCTTCCTTATTTGGCTTTGTTTCAAATGATCGTGCTATTCCTTGGAGCTTTTCCAAAGCGTTTTCTGTACTGCTCTTCCTTGTTCTTTTGATAACCCTTCTTGGAGTTGCACTAGCTAATTTCAGTCTCCTTGGGACTACTTCAGGTGTTACATAGTGGGAAAGAGGAAATTCCTCATCGACATCTATTAATGGCTTCACATCTACAGAATCTTCAGTTTCAGATCGCGTTTCAGTTTCCTAAATAAAAAAAAAATAAATAAGAATCCTCAATCGCTGCAGCTAACAGCAATTAATAAATTCAGTATACGCTCAATGACAATAAAATAACAACACCTGGAAGGAGTGGATATTTCTTGCCAAATTTCGGCAAAATTATTACACTAATGAAATAAAATAATTGATTAAAATGTTGGGACCAAAAATCAATCGAATTAATTTTTGTTGGAAAAAAATGGGATTACAATTCAAAAAACACATGACGACGTTATGGTTATAAAACCGGAAATTAAAAAAAAAATGTGTTAATAGTGCTTTTTATAAAAATAAAATTGACGTGTTTTAAAAAGTCATTTAATAACAAATTTTTTCGTTTAATTTTACAGTGTAAATGACATAATATATATCTATTTCATTAAGACATTCAAAAAATATGCATGAAACCTAAAATGACATCGGGTGCGTCAAGTTGACCCCGCATTTCCGATTTTTAAAATTTTAAAATGTCGAAGTTTTATGCCCGTTCCGCGGTGATTTATGTTGTATTTATTTATGCTCATTCAATTTTCGAGATATTCGAGGTTGAAAAGTAGAGGCCAATGCTGCCACTAAAATTTGACCACTCCATCGTTTTGTGCCCGCTTTATGCTGGTTTGTACCGTAAACATATTGGTTTGTGCTCATTACATTTTCGAGATTGAAAGCAAGACAACTTAACTCTGGCTCCGCACTTTCATTTTTTTCAAATATGACCACACTATCATTTTATGCTGATTTGTGCCGTAAAGATTTTATTTTGTACTCATCCCCTTGTCGAGATGATCAAGAAACAAAATATACGGGAATGAGAGCTACTGCAAACCCTTGTCTAGCAGCCACTGCACCAATTTTTCGGTTTTTGAAAATTTGATAATGGAAACGTTTTGTGCTAATTTGTGCCGTAAATATTTCGTTTTGTGCTCGAGATATTTAAGAACGAGGGTTGGGCGGATCAATAACAACCGCACCAACTTTTCGGGTTTTGACAATTTGTTAACGGCAACGTTTTGTGCTTGTTTTATGCTGATTTGTGCCGTAAAAATTTTGTTTTGTGCTGGTACCGTTTTCGAAATATTTGAAAATGAGGGTTGGCAAGGACCCTCATTCAGTAGCCACCGCACTAATTTTTCGGGTTTTGAGACATTGATAATGGCGTCGTTTTTTAATCGTTTTGTGCTGATTTGCGCCGTAAAAATTTAGTTTCCGAGATGCTCTATAATCTAAATTACAAAAAGGGGGAAATAAATTATAAGACGGGTGAAAACACCTTTTAAAAATCTTCCGGAAATCACAAACTGGGTAACATTGTTAAATATTTGAATCATTAGATATGTTTCCAAGCTGT
>JAROYC020000013.1:1185200-1225783 GCA_029619255.2 Dynastes hyllus
TCTTTTTCCAAATTTTACAGAAAATTGTACTCCCATTGTAGTGTAAATCCACAAATTCACTAAAAAATTTTATTAATTTTTCGTAGGTAAGGGCCCGTTTATTTTTAATAGTTACGTTAGACATAATCATTTAAAGCGAGCACACCGACGCTTTTTTTTAGTAGCCACGAAGTGGTAAAAACGTAACATCTGCAGACTCGTCATTTGTTGATGAAAAAGGGGCCTCATCCGTAAATGAATAAGCGCCTTTTAGTTCAGCCGTAAATGAATTTTTTTTTGTAGTCCCCCTTTTGAAAAACCCCCTATTTACCAACGAACACCCAAACTGCAGGTGTATATTTGCGCGTCTTCAGGACGTAATAGACAGGGGTTTTTTGGTCCTCGTCCTAATAATTACATATTTAAATTACCTATGTTTACATATATGCGCCCGGCAGCCTGATTGCGAACCTGGCGCGTGGCGCTCTTGGCCCGCTCTAATTATCACTATATGATCATTTTTCATTTACAGACAGCCATTTTGAAGAAGCAAAAAGAACTGGCGAGGAAAATGAGACAAAAAAAGGGGCCATACATTCCAGCGCATATTGCAGTGGGCTCGCGTTACGTTGCTCAAAAACTTGCTCAAATGCAACTCGCAGAAACGTCGCGCAGGCAATGGGAGGAGAGTGAACAATCCGGTACTACCGTTAGAAGACAACTAAGCGGTTGGGACGTTGTCCCGTTAGCCGTTAAAAATGCATTGTATCAGCATCCCGCTGTAGAGCAAGTGAGGATGGTTGGCCATCCCACCCAAGCAATCGCCGGAATTCCGTTTATTCTCGTCGAATTGAAAGAGCCAGCAACTGAGGAAGAATTGTTACAGTTTGTCAAGCAACACCTAGGCGCCCATGTGAAACTTACCGCCGGGTTGAAAATTGTTAGAACTTATGACGGCTGATACAAGTTAGAGAAAACGCCTGATGCCGAGTGCAATGAAATTGTTAAAGGAATTATATGCAATTTCTGCTGAAACTGCACAAGTGCTGATAGGAAAAATTATGTGGTTTGATCTGCACTGCCAGAGAGGGAGGTAATAATAATTATAGTTGGCAGTGGTGTAGATTATTTGAAGAATCGAAAAGATCAGCCCGAGCGAAATTTGCTGTCGTATAGTACTTAAATAGCGAGAATAAATTGTTTGTTACGCTTTTTTATGAGACGGTATAATCAATAAATTATCAAACAGAATTTTGACATCGTTTCTTTTTTCGTAATAAGGAAATCGATTGACTCATTACCTGTTTACATGTTCTATTTCTAAAGAACATGGAAATACACCACAGATTCATTCAAATTATTAAGAAGTATCAACAAATTCCTGGAATTCACGCAGAATTCGCTTATAAATATCTTTTTAACTGATAAAACTTATACCAACCAACAAAATATAAAGTCACTAAAAACAGAACATACTTAAATAATACTTTGATACATTATTAACACCCCCACTATCAAAGATTATTTTTCAACAATTTGCAGATAAGATTTTAGTTAATATATCGGCAGGCATCATATTTGTTTTTAAGTATTCAACCTTAACCATTTTATTATTTATGGACTCTCCAATAAAATAATGACGCACATCAATATGTTTTGTCCTGTTGTGATGCACTAAATTGCTAGGCAAACTTAAAGCACTTTGATTATCACCTGACAATGCCACACAAAACGGTTCATTCGTAAGATAAGATAATCGTGTCGTCCCAGCATAGCCGTAACACCTGGAGCAGCCAACGAAACTCGGCGCGCGCCTGTCTGATGTGATGGGTAAACATCTGCCGGGTGGCAAAGCAGTTCAAATTCGTATACATTCATCATCACTAGCGCGGCGTGTGAATTAAATCAGGCGAAACGGAATACTAGTTATTCAAGAAAATTTTTAATTAAAAATGTCCAGTGTGCGCAAAGCCAAAAAACGACCCTTTTTCTGATAAAGTAAAAAAAATTTTTCTTTGGTTTTAGATTTGTTGTACGACGGTGCTAAAATAGTTTGTAAAGTGTGCGAGAAAACTTTGATGTGCTGGCAAAAGAACGACTGTAGGAAGCATGTAAATAGTGCAAAATACGTAACATGTAAACACTTGCAACCATGTTCAAGAAGAGGACGGCGTATCGAACGCGTTATCTCTGCGCTATCGTTCACAAACATCAACACTTTATCTTTTGAAATTTGAAATTTTTCCCAAAGTACTAAGTACAACCTTCGTAATTGCTGCAGCAGTACACTCTTTTAGTCTTCGGCTAGCTAGTAACAGTGGTAATGTGGGGTTTTCTAAGGTCTAGGATGCGTACCATAATATTTACAATTGAATTTTTTTTTTCAGTCTGTTGTCTCGTCAACACAACCCCAAAAAAACTGGTTTTTTTTAATATGCGTTTCATTTTCTTTCCACGTCATCGCGTACAAATGCAACATGTTTTTGTCCGTTTTTTCCGTTGGCAACCCCAAACCGGGGTTGTATTTGTCCCAAAAGTCCTTAAACGGTTGTTTATCAAGGGAAACCCAAAGACACCCCCCCGGGGGCATGCACAATTTTCGTTTTCTATGCTGTGGCGGAATTTACGTGTCTTGTACAGTTCCACTTCTTATTTGACACCAAATGTATTTTGCACATTTTACAAACTATCTTACTCCCGTTGTAAAACAAATCGGGAAAGTCAGAAATAAACTTATTTACTATGTCTCGAAAGGGTCGTTTTTTAGCCTGTTCAAGAAGAGGACGGCGTACCGAACGCATTATCGCTGCGCCATCGTTCACAAACATCAACACTTTATCTTTTGAAATTTGAAATTTTTCCAACGTACACAAAGTACAACCTTAATAATTGCTGCAGCAGTACACTCTTGTAGTCTTCGGCTAGCTAGTAATAATGGTAATGTAGGTTTAGTCTGTAAAGTGTGCAAAATACATCTGATGTCAAAAAATAAAAGAAGTGGAGACTGCAAGACACGTAAATTCCGCACAGCATAGAAAACGTGAACTTTGCTGCGCCGAGGGTGCATTTCCTTTTGATGTAATTCTTATGTTGATAAACTGTAATTTCCACTAGGCTTACTCGATAAACAACCGTTTAGACACAATACAAATCTATTTGAAGTTGGTGCCAACGGAGAAAACGTTTACACGTAAGCATGTTGCGACAACACATTTATTCAAAATGGCATAGCAAAAAACAGTTTCTTTGGTTATGTTGAAACATGAACTGTAAATAATTCAATTGTAAATATTATGGTAGCCCACATACAAACAAAATAGACAAATACCTTTAGCCGAAAAGTCTAGAGTGCAGCAATTACGAGGTTTGCTACTGCAGATATTACGTTGAAAAATTTCAAATTTCAAGACAAAAAGTGTGTGTTTTGTGGCGATGGCGTAGCAATATGCGTTCCATGATTATATTTTTTAGTTTATGGTTCTGGGTGTTACATGTAAAAACACATGCTTTACATCTTGTGGTAGAAACCATTCGACAATGCTTTCTCGAGGTAGATGCATTAATAGCAAGCAAAAAAAAGTATTTTTTTAATCTCCCAAGCACCTACAGATCGTTCACACAGAGTGTCCTGGTATTCGTCAACCACCGGAGCCAATCCTTACACGTTGGGGAACATGATTGCAGGCAACTTTTTTATTATATGCTGAACATTTCAAAATAGTACAAGCTGTTGTTGCACAATTCAATCCTGCCAAGCTGCGGCTATTAAGGAGAGCCAATTTGAAATTTCAGGATATTTCCGTTAAACAGATTTAAAAATATTCGTAGCTTTATAAAGTTAGCTGACGCAATAGACCGAATACGAATAGATCGTTATCATTGTTGGAGTCTCTGCAAATTATGGACGGAGTGCATACACTGCTACTGACTATACATGACGCAAAATATAATCATCTTGAAAAAGTTCGAGAGTGTGCTACAGAAAGATCTCGATTTTTTAGCACACTAAACAAATTTGTGATGGTGTATCGAATAATCCACTGACTAAGTACAAAGAGTATTTTAATCATGCATGTATAACATCGTGGATGTTGAACGTTCTTTTTCAAAATATAAATACTCATTTTCTCACCACGGCGAGCATCGCTCCGCCAGAGACGCTGTGAAAACACATCTGATGGTGTAATTTTTGCCACTCATATCCATATGATGTTAATATTGATAATGGTGCTTCTAGTTTTACTGTTCCGTAGGCCTTTAAAGATTGGTGTTTCACTACTTTTCACATATTACAATTATGTATTAGTTATTTTTTTTCTATTTTCTTGCTATTGTTTTTGTATACTAAGTAGGTATGGCTATGGCACGGCTCCTTGTTACCGGGCTCTAATTATTACTTTACGTCCGTAGGGACATAAAATTCCAATATATCTTATGTAAAGGATACGTAACCCGTAAATCGCACTTACGTCCCTCCAACCAGTAGTGCAGTAATGATTGATTTACATAGCCGGTCGTATGAAAATAATTTTTACCAGGGAGACTGGGTAGAAAAAAATATCCGTTGGAGGTACCATCGCTTTCATAAAAATCTGAGGCAACCCTTATGAGTTCACTTTGACATTAATCATTACTGTTCCGTAACCAAGGCTGCTTAAAAGGTTGAGTGTTTCACTACTTTTCACATGTTATAATTATGTATTAGTTCTGTTATTTTTTTTCTAGACTTGGTCTTTGATTCGGTTTTTTTTAGCGTAATTGCTCCGTAGATAACGTTTCACGGCTGCACTTCTAATAATCGTAATATCTGGATTAAGTTCATTGAATGAATTTATTTTTAATTGGCTATTTTAATCGCCAATGCGGTAAGAAGTAAACTAAACAAAAACAATTACTATAAAAGACGTGTTCCTTTATTTACAAATAAAATGACAAGATGTAAAACAAATGCAACATACATTGGAATCCTTAACATAAGACAATCGCTGCGTACATTAATAATGATAATATTATACTTAGAAACAAGCTTCAGTCGCACAATGTATAGAAAACGTTAATATTAAAAGAAAAAAAAAACGATTCGAACAAAATAAACCACAACATATTGTTTATACTAACACGTTAGAATAATAGGCGGGTAAAAGTCTATCGAACGAATTCGAATTTTATCTTCCATTTATTGCTATTTCTCGTTCGAAAATATACTTTTGCTCGCCATTGTACATATAACAGAATATACAGCACTTGAAATGAGAGTGGGATACAAACTATACGTATCTACCTATATAATAGAATTTGTTTATGTGAATATGATAGAAAAATTGTATGTGTTCTCAATTTTAGCTGAATTTTCAAAAATGGTAAAAAAACACGTTTTTTAGTTTTTAATGTTTTGTAGTATAAAACATATTGGTAATGAGTTTCTTAGATTGAACACCACTGCTACTTGCCTCAAAATTTATAGGGAGACATTAATTTCTTGAAAAGAACGTTTAAGCAATTCTTACGAGAAGCTTGACAGTATATTGATGCAAAATTCACTTGCGTGCTAAGAATTTGTAAAGAAAATAGTAATTAAGACAAAAAAGGTTACATTCACGAAAATACATTGTACACGTTTTGTAAATGTTTTCAATTTTATTGTTATTATTATTATTATTAAAGTAATATTTACTCCTGCATAGACAGAATTTTTAGCTTTTAGTTTTATCTTTTTTATCTTCAAGGTTAAGTGGAAGAATGGCGAGTAAGTTCCCTCATAAACCAAACTCTACCTTGTGATTTTCCATATTTCAATGCTCTGTCGTTTATATATATTTATACACATCAAAAAAAAATGTGGGAAAATTTGCTTTTATCTATATGTGCGAGAGAGCGAGGAGGGGATTGAGTGGAATGTGATCGATTCGATGTGGGTCGCGTGTTAGTACGCTTCTAACAACATTAGCATGTAGATCTACTGTGTGCAAGAACGCTCGTAATCATTTGAAGTCATGGTCCTCTGGAAATGAGAGTTTCGCAAAGTGTTGCTCCGAAGCTTAGAAAAAACTAATAAGAGATTCTAAAGATGAAAATAAAAACAGATTCTGATGAAATAAAAAAGAAAAAACCGTCAAATTCTTTAAGATCTTTCCCCTAATGACCCTACTTAACTAACCACATCGGTAACCGTGAGCCGTCGACTACCGCCAACCAGTGGGATGCTCCAACGTGAACAGCGTATGTTAAATTCATTCTAATCAATATTATATCAAAATTCGCCGATATTAGTTTTTAATAAGTTTTATGCGGAACTTGAATTATTTTCGTTAAATTCGAGTTCCGACATTTTGATTATTTATATCAATCTTTTCTTTAAAAAAAAGACTGTTAATGATATGTTAAAAGGAGAGTAAAAATCTCAACTTATTTTAAGTTTTTATTAAAAAACATTATTTGAAAAAAATGACATATACACACAAAAAAACAGACTGTATTTGGAAATAACCGTCAAAATCCCTTACGCCACCTGCGACACCGAGTTGGAACTTCAAAACATCAAAATTTAAATATCAAGTCGTTAGATTGGCAATGTTAGGGACGACGAGAAAAAACAGAAGTCAGCAACGAAAAAACAATTCTGACAGATAACAAACAACCTTTCGATTGACTTTTAGGAAATTGCAACATAAAAGTTAAAATATCGTGAAAGTTATCAGTGCAAATATAGAAAAAGTATTTCAAGTGAACTGTAAATCGTCACCAACGATTGTCGAGAATATTAAATCAGTTGGAAAATTTAAGAAGTAATTTGAAGAAATTTAATTGGAAAAACCCTCAAGGGGGTTTAAAAAAAAGGGTTTTTTACCAAAAAAGGGGAAGAAGGCCATGGTTTTCACACACCCCCTTTAAAAAAAACAGCCCAAAAAACCGTAAAAATTTTTTAGATTGAACTCATTTTCTTTTTTTTGTAAGTAAAAACTTAAAATAAAAACAAAACTGATTATCTCCCCAATTCAAATCTTTTAATTGTTATTTGTAACATAACAATATATTTACTTGTTTAGAATTTATTGTTAAGTTGCAGCAAATCTTGGAAATAAACCACATATTATTATTATTTTATTTTCGAATAAATAATGAAATACCATGAATTGTTCATGCATCCTTATTTATGGTAAAACTGTTTTTTCCTTTTTTAAACATACAGCTCCAATTGTTATAAAACCTTTTAAAAGGGCTGTATCAATATAACTATTATCTTTTGCTATACTTTTCACAGGCACGCACTTGCGTATTGAACATTTAGGGTCACATATTTTGAAAATGGAGAAAGATATTTAGGTTTTGTATAAAACAATATTTAATTGGCATAAATGGCTACACATTATATTTAACATCATATTATTGGATTTCCCTATATTTGATACGTTTAATAATTTTTAGGAATTTTAAGTGAAACATACTGTATATTTGCCATAATTAATTGACTTTCAAACTTCCAATGTTTTTTTTATTGTACTCTCGTGTCAAAATCGACCATATAAATTATTTAAAGATGGATTTATTGAAAGCTTTATGTAAAAATTTTCGCTATTTCGATACTCTCCCCAATTTAATAAGGTGCATTAGCTGTTTTTAACATTGTAACATTTACAAAACCAAATGGGTTGAAAAAATTTATCTCTACGGATGGAAAATTAAATGGGAATCAAGGCACACCATGTGTGGCTAGAGTCGTGCAAGTTTCATATTGCGATTTTTAATTTTCCGTAAAGTACATATTATTTTTTCGGGTTAGTAATGTTAAGGCATAGTTTTACTAAGGCTACGCTAATTACCAAAACTATCAGGAGGATGATTTTGTACACAGTGGTATATACTTCTGGGTATTCTTTAAATTCGTCACTGTTCCTGTTCCGGCATAATTCCTGTTCAGTTAATTATTATTTTATTACTAGAAACTGACATGAGAAATTGCTTTTTTTAAAAAAGGGGGAATAGGAAATAAAAATTTGCTTCAAACTTTGGGGCACGCCGTATAGTACCCACTCAATAACTTTTTCTAGTTAAGCAGTTTTCTATAATAATCAATTCTATAAACAAGAGATAGGGTTTAACTTCAAACCTCTTTTTCAATCTATAAATTAAATATGGAAGAAGTATGTAGGTATTCACCAACAGATGTTTTTATGAATTAAATGAATTATTATTTGCTGTATTTCGCAATGTTCTCTAGCTTATATCGCGTTAGATTCAAGCGTACTCATTTATGGATAAGGCAAGGCAAGAATATGCACCTGATTTGCAATAGCACTATGGTTTTTTTTTTGTTTTCAGAGATTTTCAAAGTGCTCAACGGAATGAAAAATTGCATCGCACCTTGGTTTGTTTTGAAAACAAATCCAATTTTATCCAGTGAGGTCCTAAAGTACCCTCCCTTTTCTTCCCGCTAACTTTTGGATGACAGAAGCTAGCGTTTTTATTAAAAATAAGTCTATTTCTATTATTTGTAAACTAACTTTTGCCATTATACTTTAACTTAAAAAATATGATGATAAGCAGCAATAAATGTTTTGGTAATTTTTTTTTCCCAAATTGGTAAAAAAAAACGTCAAATTGTTTCTTTTTTCAAATTGTAAAAGTTTTACTATTTAAAGCTAATCATGTAATCGAACGTTGACATTGACATTCTAGTATATTCATGAAATTCACTACCATCCGATCTTAACGTTTCATAGTGTATGAAATTCTCCAAATTCGCTTCTTTGTTAAACTACAACGCTTGGACTAGTTAAAGAAAAGTATTTTCTTGTAAGATGATATCGACATCCATTGTCCGCGGATTTTGTTCGTAATCTTTCAGCACTTGGAGGAAAAACCACCAAACGCCGACGCCACACAATACGCTCTATTTTGTCCAGGCCTTAAACTCTTAAACGTTTGGGATAAAGAAAGCCAAACGCCCACGCCACGAAAAATACCCCGCTCTACTCATCCCATGCACTAATGCAATAATTGATCCAAACTTTTGTCAATCTATGCAACATATAAGGTAGCTGCGACAAATAAGGCCCTGGATGTAATAAGGCCCAGTTTGTTTTGGCAAAATTGTCACAATAGAGGAAACTAGTGTTACATATACGTTAGTTCGTCTTTGAATGCACTTTCACATCATAGATGGCGATCTTGAAAATGATGTTTAATAACACCACTAGAGTGAAATTCGTTTATTGGAATATCGGATATAATATTTCGCTTATTGGAATAGTGGTTAGTCCGATTCAGCTGCATTCAGCATTTTATAAAATTTCCGGTTAAAGGAATACTGCATAATCAATAATATGTCAGTATAATAGAATAACCGTTTATGTATTACTAATCAGTTTTTAACTATTAAAGCAATAACGGCTGGATAGTTCGTGGAACTGGCGTTGTTGGTCGCCCGCAATTTGGAACTATAGTTTCTTAATCGCATTAAAGATAATAGATGTGATATTTTTGTCTGTAAGATATTTTCATTTATTCATTGATTCTCCTGTAGTTGTAAGTGTTAAAGACATACGCTTGTTGCATGAAAATAATGGCATTCATACGAAGTTTTAAAAGAGAAAAGACCTTTATGTAATTAAAAGAAAAAATGGAAGTGATTATTGCGCAGAAAGAATTAAATGCAGTCAATCAAAAGTGGCTCAGAAGCTCGAATTTACCAAGCTCAAGTGAGCAAGTTACTGAGAAGGAAAGATGGAGTACTGCACCACTGGCAAGAAACGAAACCGACACAAAAAAGGTAATTAGAGCGCAAAGAATCTGAAGTTGAAATGAGCTTCTTAGAGTGTCAGAGAAAAACGACCTTTCGTAACATTCCTATTAGTGGTCCACTTGGAAGGAAAAAGCAGAGCAGATAGCTAATAGAAATGGAATTGCAGAATTTAAAGCTGCGAGCGGTGTTCTTGTAGTGGAAAGATCGTTCTCAAATTATTCAAAAAACTACAGCGTTAGACGCAGACACATAATTGGAGCTGATAATTGGGTAAATGAAGTGCTTCGTGGTTTAATCAAAGATTACATTAGCTGCACAATTTATATCAGAAACTGCACTCTTACTATCGAGCTATACTAGATGCAACCTTTGTTTCCGCAGAAAAGGAAGTAGTAGGAAAATACAAAGAGATAGCCACACTCTGTTGTGCCAATGCTAGTGGCACACATAAGCTTCCCATCTATATTATAGGAAAGTTCAAAAATCCAAGGTGTCTAAAAAACGTAAAAATTTTACCTGTGAAGTACGCTTCCAGTAAAAATGCTTGGATGGCAGCAAACTTATTCAATGATTGGCTCATACAGTTTGATATGCAGATGGTAAATATGCATGAGTGCTCTCTTGTTTGTGACACTGTACAGCTCACAAACCGGTAGTTAGGTTCAGTAATGTCGCAATACATTATCTACCTGCCAATACGACTTCTTTGATACAGCCGATGGATCAAGGAATAATTTCTGTCTTCAAACGAAATTATCGAAAAGAGTTAATTAAAAAATGTATATTAAGTATGGATGTGTATGACACCACCTCGTCAACAATTGTTATTGAAATGTGCAAGAAAATATCTATTTTGTCAGCACCACATGTTGAATAACGCATGGAATACAGTGTCCGGAAAAATTGCATAAAGAATATTTTATCAAATGTAAATTTGTAATAGAAAATTCTGGAGTACCGCATGCAGAAAATATTCCGCCTGCTCCAGAGGGTATGAGCGAAGATATCTCTCCATTTGTTGATTGATAATCATAGCAGTTTTTGAGGACACAGATGTTGAAGACACGTAGTCAATGAAAGTGGTGAGAACATGCTTATAACCAAAGAGAAGATGTAATGAAGACCTTCTTTCGGAGTTGTTCCATCATCACAAGAAGTGGAGAGCAGCCAGACGAATTCGAAGATTTTTGAGTAAGTCTAATATTGACTATAACCCTCACATTGGATCATCATCAGATAACTAACATTTTGACCACGGTGTACACAAATTTTTAAGATTTTGCCGCAAAATAATTTATATGTAATGTTTCATATATCATTGGATTACTTAGTCCGAAGATAGATATTATAGTACATGGCAGCATATTTCAACTTTGGCCATGTATATGTAAGTTTATGCACCATGTGTATGTTTAATAAAACTATACATTACATTATTTTGCTTTCAGCTGCTTTCTAATCAGTATAATTCAAAATATAATGTGCGGTGGGTTTGTATATTCTAAGCTTTGATCATTATTATCACATACTATATTTAATGTACACGTGCAGATCAACTCGGATAATGGAATAGCCTGTTTATTAGAATAATTCTACTAAGCAAAATCGTTATTCTATTAAGCGGATTCCACTGTAATAATTTTAAAATTTATGTTTCGTGTCATTACAAAGTGTTATAAATTTCCCGCGTAAATATTTTGTTTTTTTTTTAGTGTTTCCAAATATTCGACGGATCAGAGCTATTTTATAAATAGTAAGTTCAATGTTTTTGTTTATTTACTAATAAATGAGATCTAGTTTCGAAATAGTATATGTGTTAGGGGACATAACCAAATTTTTAGGTAAAAAAAAAGGGCCCGCGCTTGTTGCTGCGCAGGCCTTATTTTTTGACGTGTGGGCCTTATTTCTGACGGTATTTAAACAAGTGTATTTTTTGGTTCAGGTTTATAATATAATGAAGGTTTGCCGCAATATTCGCGCCCAGTGGGATGAAAATTCTTTGAGTAATACGTTGAAAGCAATACAACGCGGGTTATCGCAACAGCAAGTTACAGCTAGATATGGAGTACCTAGACGTACACTTAGGAATCATCTTAAAAGTGGTAAAATTAAGAGGAAATTAGGTAGGGGAGTAATTCTCACTTCTCAACAAGAATCAAATCTGGTAGCTAAAATTTTAAAAGGTTAGCCCGTTGGATACCCCATTCCCCCTCAGATAATACGGCATCAGGTTTTTTAAGTTTGTAACGAACAATAAAATAAAACATAACTTTAATTCTGATCGTGAACTTGCTGGACGTGGTTGGTTTAGGTTGTTTATGAAGGGGCACCCAAAGAACGGGGGAAACCCTGTGCAAAAATTGAACCGGCGGGCACAAAAGGGTTGAAAAAATTTTAATTGTTGGGATCTTTAAAAAAAGTTATGAGATATTCTTGACATAAAAAACAAACCTGAACGAATATACAACATGGATCAATTTTAGCTGTAAAAGGTGTAAAGCGCCTACATCTCGTTGCCCAAGAAGACGCGGAGAACGTGACTGTTGTGGGATGTTTTTTAAGCGGGGAAGGAAACACAGTACCCCCAAAAGCTACTTTTAAAAAGCTAAACTTTTAAAAACCAGAGTTTGAAGAGCATTGGTAAAAATGTCCCCAAAAGGTAGTACGACGACTCAGCTCTTTGTCCAATTTATTCAGCATTTGTCAAGATTTAAGATAGCAGGTCCAATTCTTCTAGTTTTTGACGGGGCTGCTTTGCATCTTGACTACACCTTTGTGGAAGAGGCCGATAAGCATGATATAACTCATTAAACCCTTTTCCGGGAGTAACACTACTCAGGAGCTACAGCCAGTGGATAAGTCGGTTTATAGGTCTTTTGGGGCGCATTGGGACCAGGAAGTCTTAAAATTCTGGGGAAGTCATCCAGATAGAAGAATAACCAAATCAAGATTTAATTTGACCTTTAATAAAGTGTTGTAGCAAATACTTCTTTTCAAAACTTCATGAAAACCCCTGATTTGGTCCAGGAAAAGGATACCTGGGCACCACGAAGAAAGTCTCTAAACTACAAAGCCCAAATTGTAAAAAAGAGTGTCTTCCAAGATGGAACCGAGAAATGTACTAAAAAAATCTGATAGATTGACAGGTAATCTAAATGGTATTGAAATCAAAGGTGTTGTTAGTCAGAAGGCTTCGTCTTCAAAGGACACCATTAGTGAGTCGTGGTAAAATGCCCGTTAGAAAAAAAATCTCAGAAAAAAATGTGAGGCAATGTTTTGGGGGTGCCCATATGGTTCCACGAAGAATGTTTTGGGCTTACCGCATTAGATGACGGGAAAATATTTGTTATAGTTGTAAAATAGCCTGGCCTTATTTTATCCCCGGGGAGAAATAAGGCCCATTTGTACTGTTTTCAAAAAAACCTTTTTTTATTCATTATGTTACGTTTTTCCAAAAATTTTTTTATATATAGCAACAATTAGTATATTTTATGTTCCTATATGTAAAAATTATTTATATATGATGTTTATAGAAAAATAAAAATTATTTTCTCCTAGCCGGGCCTTATTTGTCACAGCTATCTTATGTACGTTTACAGGTTATAATTATTAAAAATTAACTAGGAAAAGGTGCAATGATAGTCTAATTGTCACAATAATTCTTTTTAAACCATCATTACACCTTTTCCTAGTTGTGAAACACTCACATAGAATCATCTTGGATCGTTTTTATTTAAAATTATTTATTTACACTCGGCACCGATAGCCCGGGATGAGACGAAAATCTTTATCTCGATGCAAAGGCAGAGGCCGGAAAGGAAACCGCAACGTTGCCAGGGAAAATAATGTATTTCAATGTTATTAATTACTAACTTGAAGCGTTTCAAGACGCTTTATTTTTGCGTGAACACTTACTAACGATGTAACTACTTAGTTTTGAAAACTTTACCACTATACGAGGAATTACAAAGTGTACGAAACACTTGTTTAAGGTTGCGTGTGAAAAGGAGTTATTTCTCATATTTAAGTACATTTGACATACATGTATAGCAAAAACATATATTGCTGACTCTTGCCCAGGTTTACCTAATTCCATGCAAATTACGTTTAGATACGGATGAGAACAAATAAGAAGCATGGGGATTTTCCCAAAAGAAATCCACACCAACATAAAAGGGAGTCCCCAAATTTTTTAGAAATTTTTGTAATGAGAAGAAAGTGAAAGTACTAAAATAGTATATTAAATATAAACCAATTAGAAAACTTTTCAAACGGTTAGAATAACTAAATAAATCAAACGATAACACTAACACAAATTTCTAGATAAGAATAATATTGTATACAAAACGATATTGAAAGTAATATTGTATCCGACCAAACGAACTAGTACACATTTGAAACAAGGCATACATCTGTACATACCTATACATTTTCGTAAATATCTAATCTAAATGACATTACTGACAAGAGAGTTCTGTCTAAGTATTCGAGTGAAATTAAAACCTTTGTCTCAATAACATTATAGCTTTAAAGAAAGATTGAATACAAATTTTGTTATTTTTAAAATGGTAATCTTAACCCGGCATCTGACACCTGCGGTGTGACAAACCCCAGTTCCGTAAAAACATTTGAACTTCCCTCCAAACGACTGCAGCGCCTCAGTAGGTCTCAGAAATATATTAGCCTATACAATTCAAGTACAAGTTGCAGTATGAAAGTGCATTTAGTGGGAGTAGTATTGTTTCTAGGTGACTTGGGGTTTCTCCCACCCCACCTATCGGAATACGCAACATTATTTATCCAGCGATAATTTTTGTTGATAGAGGCATTTTGTGACAGTAAGTGATGTTTTGAAGTTATTTATTGCTTGATTAATTTAATTTGGCATGTAGGAATGGCCGAATAGGAAAAAGAGCAAGCTCTTGGGTCTTTGGGAAGAATTAGAAAGTGAGGATGAATTGATAGATGAAGAAGATTCAGAAGATGATGGAGAAGTAGATAATGTAAGTGTACATAGTGACTATCCTGACTTGGAACAAGATGGAGAAAATGAAGAAGAGGAGAGAAGATCTCGGAAAAAAGATGACGCAGAAGACGTGAAACGGAGCAAAGTGAAAGGTTTTTTTCGAGGGAAAAATGGAATGAAATGGTCTAAAGAAATGAGCAACAGAAATGTTAGAACTAGAGCGGAAAATATTATTACGCATTTACCAGGAGTACGTATGCGTGCAAGAAATGCGAAGACTCCTCTAGAATGTTTTCTGTTATTCATTGATGAACAGATGATTATTGACATTGTTGTACATACCAATCAAAGAATTGAAGAAAAATCAGAAAAATTGAAAGAATCTCATTACGGTAAAACTAATGTTCCAGAAGTGAAAGCCGTATTCGGTCTTTTGTATTTAGCAGGTGTATTCAAAAGCAATCATCGTCATTTATGCGACCTATGGAATACTGACGGTACTGGGTTAGAAGTTTTTCGCTCCACAATGGGCCAAAGACGATTTGCCTTCTTAGTGTCGTGTCTGCGATTTGACGATAAAAATAATCGCCAGCAAAGGTTACTGCTAGATAAACTAGCTCACATAAGAGCGGTTGTTGAGAAATTTGTCGATAACTGCCAAACCGCTTATACGCCATCTCAGTATCTGACTATCGATGAAAAATTGGAGTCATTTAGAGGCAGATGTTCCTTTCGCCAATATATGCCGAATAAGCCGGCAAAATATGGCATAAAAGTGCATGCTCTAGTAGATGCACGCACCAACTATGTTTTGAATATGGAGGTATATGTAGGACAACAACCTGGGGGCCCTTTTTCCCCCTTTGCAATGGTCAAAAGATATGGAAAATCCCTCGTTGTTCCGGTGTCGGGTAAAAAACGTAACATCACTTTTGAAAATTGGTAATCACAGTTTTTTGGTCAACTCCGAGACGCTCACAAACTTAGTGCAGTTGGCACCATTAAAAAAAATTTAAACCGGACCTACCTGCTAAATTTTCCCCTGAGAGTTAAAGATGGGGAACAATATTTCCCTTTCCCTTTGGGTTTTTACAAGGATACACAATTCTTTTTTCACCCAAAAAAAAGGAAAGGATTCTTCTAATCCCCTCACTTCCCCACGATAATGCAGTTGATGTTTTAAAGAAGATACCGGGAAATCATTTCTTTTTATAATTCGACTAAATGTGGCGTTGATGTGGTCGATGAAATTCGTTTTAATAATGTTCCCGCAATAGTCGCCGCTGGCCCTTGAAATTTTTTTTCTCTTTATTAAATACTGATAGGATTAATAGTCAAATTATTATCAGAGAAAAACCCGCTCTAAAGATCGAAAGGGAAAATTTTTTCTTAAAAACTTAGGCCTGCAATTAATAGGGGGGCTAAAAGAATGGGATGCCCAACCCAAGACTGACACGCGATTTACAAAAAGGGATTAAAAAAAATTTTTGGGGGAAAATGTGGGCCAAGTCCAAAAAAAGAGAAAACCAAATCAGGAAGGAAGGTGCTTCGAATGTCCCCGTGCTAAAAAAGGGGAAACGAGATACCCTATGGGATTTGACAAATTTATTTGTCTTGAACATGCACTAACACACTGCAGATTGTGCAAATTTAATTCAGGCCCAGAATGTAACAATAAATTTTGTCTCCCTTGTTATTGACATGTTTTCAAAAGTTTTTTTTTAAAATTTAAAAATAAAATCGTGTATTTTTTTCATATAAAACCAGGTTTTGCACAATTTCGTTTTGATATATTAAATGTACATTTTGAAAAAAAAGTTTGCACCTACTAAATAATACAACCGTTTTGAAACATGAAGTTCTTGCATTTAGGGTAAAGTTCCATCACACATTAATAAAGGGCGTACGGGGAAAAAATAAGGTTTACCACACCCCACCTGTCCCAACTAGTGACAAAATTCGACCTGACTGATGCCGGGTTAAAGCAAATATTAAATTGCTAATGAAATTCGAAGAAATAAACACACTGAGAATGTATACATGCCTCCTTCAAGTTAATTTACACCAGTTCTTTAGCGGAATTTTTTGAGCAAATCTCCGCATTACCGCAGATTGGCTGGCGATACGCTGGCGAATGATTCTGTATACGGCCCTAGCGCCATGGTGTGTGGTAATACTAAAGGGAATTTGTGTAAAAAGCCCAAAACCTTTACGATAACTGAACGGTGGACCACCTGAATCAAAATTTTATGCTTTAATGTTATTCTTTTTAAAAACCATCTTTGATTTAACTTTGATAAATTTCCGTTAGGGAAAATTTTTCCCAGTTTTTTCAGTTTGAAAAGAACCCAATATGGTTTTTTTTATAAACCGTCCATGGGTTACCCAAATCAAATTTGTTCACACCTAGATAAATCAACAGTTAAGTTTTTGGATTTATATTTGATTTAATGAAAATTTCATTTCCTTCTTGGAATCTTCATAGAGGATTTTACCTATGAGAAATCGGTGGACACATGATGTGTCACTTTTTGCTTTCAATAATTTATGTAGTATTCAACGATTACATTACTATTAACATGTTTAATTAAAAGTAGGTCTGAAATAAATGATTTCTGGGAATAGATTCATTATTTTTTGCTGCAGAATAACGCTTAACCCTGCGATTTTGAAACATCAAGTACAGGGTACAACAAAAAGTACGATCTAACAACCAAACAGTTGGGGGGTTGTAAAAGAAATAAAATTTTTGCTGAATTTTACGAAGCATTTTTTAAATTCATGATACAAAAAAAAATACCCTCGACTTATTTTTGAACTTTAAGTTTTCATTAGTACAAAAATAAAAAACCTTTTGAGAATAAATAAAATCTATTTGGTTCAAAAAAGTAAAAAATTAAAGGATAAGATTCAGAAACCAGAATAATATTCTACATTTTCCGATTCTAATTTTACTACATTCTTGTTTATTTATCTACTTCCTTTTAATGTACCTATTCATATATAATTGTTTTTAAATTATCTGTCACATCGTACAGATCAAAAGGCAAAGAAAATTATCACAGTTTCTAAATGAAAAATAAAAATAAAATAAAACTAAAAACAAAATGGAGAAAATAAAAATATCCGTTTTATATTTAAAGTTAAACGATAAAACAAAAAAAACAAGGCACCATTTTTATAATAAGTTTTCTCGGCTTACATTTATTTTGATTCATAGACGAAGGCACTACAGTGTCTTTTCCACAGATTCCAAATTCTCTTCACGTTGATATCTTGAGCAAAAAGCGTAGAGTTGGTTCGCGTTAATAATTGACGTATTTCTTTTTGTGTTAATTTTAATGTTGGCAATATGATAAATAGATGTCCATTACACTAACAAACACATGTTATATTGTGTATTACTTGTTTTCGCAGTAGATATAAATATTATAATAGGTGTATATATAAATAATATTTAAAATTACTGTCCCCTTTTATAAATTTAAAATCAAATATGTAAAAGGGGGAATTAAATAGATTTGTTCGAACTTTCCAGTTCTATGTGAGGCTGAACAGTGATTAGCAAGAATTCAAGTTTTATTTGGAAGGGTTCTTATCATTTTAGTTGATATGTAAGTGTTTATATAGTCGGAATTAAAATATTTTTTTTTACTTGTAAATGGTGATTTAGATGATTCAATCCAGTGATTTTGAACAAATTTGCTGAAAAGAAATTAACTAAAGTAAATTATCTCCAAGTTTGTAAGATCTTAACGCTTATTAGGCGCGTGGGGTTCCCGCGATTTCAAGCAATTGCTTTCTCAACTATACTTTTTATATACAACGTAATATACTTCTGTGAATTTTGGCATTCCTACAACATTTTGACAGTTGAGCATATCACCTATTTGAAACAACCAATGCGACATCATGTTATCAATGGTGTGACTCATTTGCTAAAGCTTGTTTTACACGTAGCGATTTATTGACCAATTAAGTTCTTGACCAAGAAGTCGGTAGAACTATGCCGTTTTACATTCTACAATAAATTGGACAACTTGTTAACGATCGTGATTATTCGTTTAGTTTCGTTAATAGTTGAATGGAGGAATTATTAAATAAGAAATTTTCACCTTCTTATTAAAAGAGATTGGCAATCTGCTTTTGTCTAGTATTCTGGTATAAGCATTGATTGCAAATATAGGTTAGGTTATAATTTGGTTTCGGTTAATTAATTCAAATTATCCATTACGTCTTAAACGCCGTAAATTGACGAAATCTAACCTCACTTTACTTTAGAAACACGAAAAATGTACTTTTCAATTTCTAGACTGGCATTAGAACAGCAAAGATGGTGAAAAATCGTTGGAAAATCGATGCAAAAATAGAGCACGTTCTATTCAATTCAATTAATCGTACGATAAATTGTTCGAGAAGAAACCGTAAGATTTTTGCTGTTTTACACGTTACAATAAAATCGAAGATCAGCTTGTTCAATTAATTGGCCAATAAATTGCTACGTTGAAAACAGGCTTAAGATTCTTTCTTTTTCATGTTCATAATTATTATTATTTAATTACGAGGGATGATCGTAAAATAAGGTTTCCAAAGCCCTATAGCAGCAATAAGACGTGTTAGGCGAAATCCGACAACATTGCTGTGCAGCAGCTCTCCCACTCTATATACGTACCACTCCCGTCTCGCTACGCCGCTCAGTGTTGGTTAAGCAGCCGTCCGAGATGGAACTCCCGATCGCCGCTACCACCAGGCGCGAAATTCGCGCTGTGATGTTTTTTAAACGTAAAAGGGGTTTCACCTTTTCTTTCGTCAAATTAACCAAAATTTTATGGAGAAAAGTGTTAGCTGTTCAACACGTCCGAAAGGGTGTAGGGAATTCACGGAGGTCGGACGGAAATTCACGATGAAGAGCTGAGCGGAACACCATCAGTTTCAGAGGAAATCGTTGAAAAGGTCGAGGCATACTGCTTGAAGATCGGAGGTCACCATTCGTCAACTCGCCTTTTTCCGGATTTTCCCAAAACCACAATTGAAAAGATTTTGACTGGCGGCAGAATTTTACATGGGGATATAGAAGTTGGAGCACCGTTTGCAAAAATGCTTGGATAGAAATGGCGATTATGTCGAGAAATAGCTTAAGTTTTTACCTTTAAAACGATGTGTAATGTTAAGGAAATAAAGAATGGTGTATATTTTAAAAAAATATGGGAACCTTATTTTACGATCATCCCTCGTATATCAATAAAACAACATAACCTAACCTCAAAAAAGTAATAGGAAACAGAAAAGAATTGAAAGTCTTAGGGATTTTTTTGTAAACATTTTATTTTAGTTCCTATTTTTGTCAATTTTAAATTCGACTACTTAGAATTTTGTCACCTAAAATCATTTCCAAAATACTTCCAATGATTATTGCATTTAGATTAAATTGCACATTCTACGTACACAATTAAGAACCATTCCAAACAGACAAATTCGAACAAATCTAACTAATAAGAATCACAACGTTATCAAGGCTTTTCTTTCGTCTTCTTCCTACGTAATAAATAAAACTCGTTCGATTTCCGCTTCTAAAAAGGAACTTTTTTTTCTTTTGAGCACTGAGCATCATCATCGAATTAGAATTTTTCTTTTTTTCGTCACGCAACACTGAAACGCGCTAGCTAATTGTACAGTCCCTAAAACGAAAACCGCTCGGATTTTATCGTTTGCTCGTGTTTTCTTTATTTTCACTATTATTACTAAAGAAACCAAGCGTTCTTAACGTGGATGAAACTCTCGCTATCAGGGGTTCTTTGAATTTCCAAATAGTCGTATCCATGACGCTCACCTTTCTAAACTCTTCGCAGCTCTTTTTCAGGGCCTTCACGCAATCGGCCCTGTAATGATGTAGCTGGGCGTCCGTGGTTTCTATCGGGTAAGTGGTGCAACCGCTACCTAAACAGGCGAGAGGAAAATGATTGTGCAGCGTTAGAACTTTCTGTGTGTTATGGAAACATTTCACGTATTGTCCGGGTTTGGTAAAATTCTTCGTACGGTAAACGTGTTGTAACATGTGCATATACTTGGGTATCTCTTTAAACCAACTGTGATTATGCAGAAGGTCATCTAAGAAATAGACATTTCTCACGTTATATGACGCACGTTCATCCTTTATTTTCGGAGCTTTCAGCAAAACTTTGTCCATCAATTCTTTCCAGTTGGTACCGTCTACTGGCATGATAACTTCGTCAACATCTAATAAAACTATGTATCTATATTCATACATATGCTTGTAGAAACAGTCATTGTAAGGGATCAATTCGTTTTGTCTTTTATTATTTGTTTTCTTCGTCAAATATAGATGCTGGAATGCTGGGGCATTCGGCTGACCACCAGCTAAACTAATAGGTGTTACATGGATCTTATTTTCCTGCTGATAATGTTTCAATACCTTACTAATGTTGGGATGAACTTGCAGCTCGTAGAAAAATATCTTGTCGGCACCTAAAAGGTTAAGTAGTTCGATCCATTCTACTAATCTAACTGAGAGATCTTCGTGCAGGAAATCTAAGCCTTTAACACAAACAGCAAAGTCCTTTTTGTTGTCGAATTTTTGGTAGATGACTCTTAAGTTATTAGTAGCATTATCGCAGGCTTTTTCAACAAGGGAAATTGATTCTGGGACTTTTTCTTTATACGCGGCTGGTATAACGCAAGCTATGAGATAAGGTTGATAGATGCCTTGTTTGTAGTTTCCCCATTTTCTAAACCAAATGTATTTGTATTCGAAGGGTTTCGTGACTACAGGCTCCTTCTTTCCATCGAACCAAAACTGGCAATAGGTCGTCACATTGGGTTCGATCCTGTCGATCATTCCCAGCACCCTAACTGTTGGTCCCAGTCTGTTATTAGGTCTTACATCTAAGTAGGCTCCAAATAATTGAAAAGTTCCATTGGATGTTCTCAACGTTTGCCAATAGATATTATTAAATTCCAAATCGAACATGCTAGGAAATCGAGCACACGTGTTATTAACGCCCATTGGTTTGTTCTTGTTCTTGTTCCAGTACGCTATAGGTAAATTCGGCATCCGCTGTTGTATTTCCTCGACCAACATCTCTTCCGACAAGCTGGGGCTTTTATCGATGAACGGTTCTTGACCAAGACCTTCGGTTGTAGAATCCGCATGCCTGGTTAAGGTATCCAAGTGTTTCTGCAATAGGAATCGGCTGTTGAGGTGCGGAACCGGCATCTCGATTTCGATGGTACGAAATTGAAAGATGACGAATAGAAGAACGCCCCAGAGGAGGAAAATAAGGAAAACTTTGGTGATGAAACGGCCACCACCACAACCGGTTTGCATGGTACATATCGGCATCGTGGAAGGATGATGATGACACTGAAATAAGACACACTGTATTAATATTTAATGTCTACACAATGCTCGAAAGGTAGTTCTTGATGATTGGGAAATTGTTTTTAACGGAACATTAGATGTTTTAGGAACAAAAAGGACAATAAAGTTTTAAAACTAGAAAAGTCAAACAGGATTTGAAGCCAGGAATTGGGTAAAAAGATTTGTAGGGAAATAGAGGATGCGAAATAAGGCAGAAAATCAAATTTCTGATAGATAAAAATTGCTTAGAACTATGTACTGTCAAATCTAAGTGTAACTTTACGAATGCAAAAAAAATCTATTATTAATGTAAAGGAAAGAAAATACGAATTTTATTTATTTATTTCCTTACTGATATTAGTATTATGAAATAAATTTAGTTAATATTATTATTGTAATTTCCCTTCGGTCAGCTGCAATTCAATCTATGTTCCGCTATCGTAAAATGCAGTCTACACCACATACATTTTTCATTAGCTACACAAAAATACGAGAAATTGTACTTCCACCACCTCTTTTATTTTTCTTTAAAAATTATTAATATATATTTTTTTGTAATTAATTTGAAAATTTAATCTTGATTTTAGCGGTTTTGTTGATATAAATTTTTCAAGGGTTCGTAAAAATAAACATTTTTAACGTTTCGACATTTTTTGTCTTCTTCAGAAATGTATGTTTTATTTTATTTAAGATAAAACACGTCGCAAACATCACATTTTAACATTTTTGAAAAACAGTAATTTTTTTTACATGTTACACTGTTTGATTTTGAATTTTTTAACTAATTGCTATTAACATTTTGCCAGTTATCGAAAAGGCGAAGGCATGGTGCAATACGTTCACTCCTATTCGAAAGATGCCAGTTTATGTAAGGTTGTCCCTCGCAAATTTCAAGACACCTTGGCAAAATATAAATCTTTCACTGAAATTTCGTCAAAGGAACTTGGTACATGAAATATATCGAATAATCCTAACGGCTTTCTCATCAAATGATAGATTCCCTATGAGCCTTTTCAGATTGGGTCTTATCCCAATCCTAGTTGTGTTTACTGTACAGACGAAGTTAGTTCGTTCACCGGTAGGACACCAAACGTCGCTGCGATCGGTTAAACAGCTATTGCGTCTAGTATTCTTTGTAAGCGGGGAAAATGACATTCAAAATATATAATATTTTTGTCAATTATTAAACTTTAAGAAAATTTCAATATTGATTACGGTGAGTGCGGAACAGTGTCTTGAGGAGCAGTGTTATCTAAACAAATTTATGTTTTATTTCTACCTGATGGTGAGCTCAGTGAATTACATTCAATTCCAGGAGTTCTTGATTATCAATTAAAAGAAGTAAGTGTCTTTATTCTATTTTATTAATGAAATATTTACATAAAAGAAAATAATTCTTCGGCTAAAAAAAATAAAATGAAGGAAGACTTATACGTTAACTTTGTACACAGGAAAATTAAGTTGTAGTTCAATTAACAAGCGTTAGATATAGTTTGAGTCTGCATATGAGAATTTAAGACGACAGATTTCATTCTTTGTTGAAATTAAAATGTTTGCAAATACCTTGAAATTAATTAGAGTCTATCACGGTTGTCAGTAGCGGTTGGGGCGGTAAATAAGATTATTTGCGACGAATCCCCAGAGGTACGACAACGAATAGTTATATCGTCAATCTCTTGTGAAACTCAATAGCAAGTAATCCATCACGGTAAAATGCCTAACTTGATTTCGGCTCGACAGAGAGCGAATTTCAAATTCTAAGATTCGTTATCTTAAAAATTACCACAGTGGCATCAACACATGGTCGGGTTATCAACTGTTGCAATTCTTCCGACAACTCGGGGAAATAAAACATTCGCTATCTTCAAAAAATTACTACAGTATCATCAACACATGGTCGGGTTATCAACTGTTGCAATTCTTTTGACACCTCGGGGAAATAAAACGGTAAAACAAGTTGCGATAACTGATGCTGGTATATTGCTAGAACATAATCAAGAAGATCCCGATAGTTCTATCAACATGACCAACACGAGTCTAATCAACTTATAATCGATAGCTTTGTAAATGCTATCACCACCCACAGAGATCATATGATTTAGACAAAACTAAAGCCCGTCTGACCATCATACAAACTCTAACAGTAATGAAGACATTTATCGAGATACTATTCTCGGACGGCATTCACGTACCCGTTTACGAAAGCGAGCTCGGCGGTATCGTGTCTGTCGTATCTGTCGTGTCTCGATCGGACATCTATTTATATGGAAAGCGGCTATGACGTTTCAAGTTCTTATATGCAGACATCAGTCGATAAAACATATTCTGGAAACAGGTGAACATATTAGATAAGAAGAAATTGCACATCAAATATTTCGGACGAGAAAATTATACGGAATATACAGGTATGTTCAAAAGTAAATGTACATTATTTACAAAAGAATTTAAAAGCAATATAATATTTGAAATTAATAATAATAATTTCACTAATGTCTTTTAAAAATTGTTCTTTTAAATTCAGGATCGAACAGCGGTTCGTTACAATGGCAACAAATGAAAATCGGGTAAGAAAATATGAGTTTGTTTACGTGTACAATACACTCCTGGAGTTTGGTCCGTTCTTCCCGACTCACCATGTATAAAAAAAAAACTATTTAGATGATAGTGCGTCGATGTTTTAACTTTATTGATGAAACTTCTTTGAGATCGATACAAAAAGTAGATATAAACAGATGATCTAAAACGATAAATAAGATCATTACTTCGTTCCATTAAAAATCAGAATAGTTGGTAATGCAACAGCTATTACATCCGCTGCCCTTGAAAGTAACACGTTCTCGTTCTGTAGCGGTATATTCTTTTGTATACGTATGTTGTGTCTTTTTTTGTTTAATTTCATATACTATCGATTATATAAAACCAACCTGACGAATCGCTGATGATTAACGATCGTTGCCTTTCTTGCGCGTTTTGTTATGCTGGCAACTCGAGTGGAACAGGTCAGGATCGCACGCGCTCAAAATTCCATTAATATCAAACGCGAACGGCAAAAAAGAAGCATTCGGAACGAATTACGAGTAGAAAATATCCGATTGCTTTATTTCTTGAAATCGAAGCGATGTAGCTGGAATATAAGTTGTATTTTTAAGAGAACCGCAGAAGAACTACGTAATTTGCGTGGAAAAAGTGTAAAAGCATTCTCTTGCTTATTTTATCGAAGATTACCTATGATGATGATAGAATCTGGAACCGACTAAAGGTAATTCCCCAAATTCTTAGCTACTGATATGCAGCAAGAGTCTCCTAGGCGATGATAAAATGTCGCAGATGCTCACGGACACTTTTTGCCATTTTTGTCAAGCTGTTATTCTGTAAGTAAGACAGATATTACTGTGCTTGCTTAGTAGTTATCAGTGTCCCAAACTTCCAAATTTTAACAAAAACAGTCAACTAGTCCTCTTGCTTTTGGTCCTCCAACTTGGCTGAAAATTTGTCGCGACAAAAAAATCCTAATTTCTGGGAAGTCTGTATTCTAGGGAAGTCAATGCAGAAAGCTCTAGTGAAAAAATAGTTGTTTTTAACTGTTTCAAATTTTAAGCTTCTTTGACAAATAGTTTCTGAGATACTTGAAAATGAACATGACCCCAAAAAATGTTGATGCAAATTTTGCATATCTTTGAGCGTCTATATCTCAACTGAAAAACCTAAGAGCTACTTGACTCAACAACCACTCAAAAGAGCTTGTTTTTCTCTACAACATACTTGGTTTTTGTCTTGGGGTCTTTTCTTATAAGACTAAAAAAAGGTGACAGAGTAACTGCTTGAAAGGGCCGCGCGCATTATTTAAAACTTTTTCTCCGTCTTTGTCATCATGCAATCCAGTAAGCCAATAAGATATTCTACTGAAAATTAGTGAAGCTGTTTAAAATTGAGTAGAGTGTGAGTGCTGAAAAAACTTTAAGGAACAATATTAAAATCCCTTCTTACCACATGCACTCAAAGTTGGGGGAAAATGCGGTTTCGACAATGTTGAAATCTCAACAGATGCTTTCTTTATCTGGTCGTGGTTCTTTTTAATACTCTTATAGCTTGCGTTGGTTCATGGCGACTTTTTGTCACTACCATTTTAGAAATGGTATCCCCATCGCCAAGGCGCCACGCAAGTCTAGCCACGGGTAGGATACTTTCACCGTGGTTCCTAAGCCTGGGTAGCTTAGCCAAGGTTCCCAAGCCTTAAGTGGGCAGCTTAGCAAAGGATCCCAAGCCGTATTTGGTGGGCAGCTTAGTCGAGGTTCCCAAGCCTCAGCTAGGCTGCTTTTGTTGGTTCCCAAGCCAAACAACTAACTACGCAACAATAAAAAGCAAAAAACTATTGCAAAGAGCTAAACTTCTTGTTAATGCTTTGAATAACCGCATCTGGAAAACAGTACTGCCGCCCCAACGCTGTTGTTACTGAGGGTGCTTCCAGGCTTTTAAGAATGTGCTGCACAGGAACCCAACAACTGTCTTGTCTTGTCGACCAATGAAATGCATGTGATGGACCATGTGGATACTGGTGGGAGTGGTAAAATAATCTCGGTGTAAATTGCACAACAAACTAACGGTGTAAATTGCAAAAACCCGAAAATCGTCGACATTTCAGCGGAAGCTTTCACCATCTAAACATAAAACTCCGTCGGAACGGAAAGCGGCGTTTTACAACATAACAATAAGTCTCGGCACAGCCCGCACCACACAAATTATTAATTAACTCGGAAGTCGTTTCGAAAACTCACGAGTGTGGTGCGGAGTGTGCCGAGACTTATTGTTGTTTACCAAATATATAATTGGTATATTTTTTAATATATGAGAAATAGCACGTTTTTGTCTTTTCAAAGGGAACAGTTTATTTATGTTTATACCTACGTAGTGTGTTTAATTTAGGGAACAAGTAGGTAAGCGAACAAATATACAAAAACTACATACATCTAACATAAGCAATTGGTCTTCCCTCCTCACAAAGAAGGTACGCCGAAGCAGACGGTTAGCGGCATTGTTTTTCAAACCAGGAGAACGTAACATTAATAAATAAATATTAATTTCAGAAATAAACGTTCAAGTAATGACACACGACTAATATATCGATTTTCCAATGTCGAGGTCGAGACTCTCGCTAAGACCAAGAGTCTCGACAAACTAGTCTCGTTTGGGTCTCGATGTTTTAAAGTTGGTCTCGTCTCGATCTCGAAAATCGAGAAGAGACCGAGACTAGTCTCGTCGAGACCGAAGCACTAGCGCTTTGCTAAAAGCATGATCCATAAAAATGAAAAATAGCTGCTATGTATCTAGGATATTTCGGGAATGGCAAAAATACGAATAATAAAACTGACAAACCATCTTCACAACCATAAAATCAGCATGTAAAACGTTGGAGTTGCATCGCATATAAATTTTTTAATTTGATTGTTGTTTTCATGGACAAAATTAAATTTATGATACATACTGAAAACTTTTATTCGAACAATGATTTTTATTGCTTTTCTGCGACATGTGCCCATCATACACTTAGTAACAATAAAGTTCAAAGATTTACGACACCTCGCATACCACAAATTATGGAGGATTTCTAAATTACGACGCAGTTATGCGTATTTACACAGTAAAAAAAATTGTCGTGTAATCTTTATGTAGGGTCAAATATTTAGTGTAAAAAAAGTGCAAAATAAAGTGCACTTCTTACTGTAAAATACAATCTAAGCGATACACTAGATGGAAGTAAATTCAAGTACATTTTTAGTGTAAGAAAAACACATTTTGTAGTGTTACATGATGCCACAGTATATAATAGTCGAATACGATGAAGTTTGCATACGAACGTATCTAGATTTTAGATGTAGAGATAACTGTACAAATTTATCATAGTTACCTACTTCTTTAATTTGAAATGTTTTCTTTGTCGGTGTACTTACACTAAATCTAAGACAATTTACATGTTTTTATATTTTTACAAATTGCAAACACTGTAAAGGCTATCGGCTAGTCTTTACAAATGCGTGTCGTCGGATCTAAGAACTTAAATGAACGCGTGTGTTCTATATTGTATGGTTGTAGTGAACAAGAGTTTCAAGTTATAATAGTACAACGTGTGGCAATTAAATAACCGGACTGGTGCTACTATCGGCAAACAGCGAGCACGCCACGGCAGGTTTGAACATGTCTGTGGTGCTTGTAAATGCTTCCCCCACCTTAAGCTCGATGGGAACGATTGTACATCGCTCAGTCTCGCTGTAGTAATCGTCCGTTCGAGTCCTTACGCTAGCATCGCGTTAGAAAAATGCAAAGTGTTCAGATCGAGCAACGAGTTAACCTCAAGTTTCTTGTGAAACACGAGGTTCTAACTACCCTGCGTGAGCGAGTGAGAAGATGAAGACCCGATTTGTGGAAGAACAAATCCTGGATGCTCCACCAAGACAATGCGCCAGCCCATTCCACCTTGTCTATGAAGACGTTCTTTGCGAAATCCGGCATCACCGTGTTAGACCACCCACCGTACTCGCCCGACCTGGCCCCCTGTGACTTTTTTTATTTCCTAAGGTAAAATCCGAGCTTAAGGGGACAATATTTGACAGTGTTGAAGCGGTGAAAGCGAAAGCGACGGAGGTTCTCAACAAGCTGACAGAAACGGACTTCCAGCACTGCTTTTGACAGTGGAAAATTCGTATGGAGCGTTGTAGGGATCGGCAAGGAGAGTACATTGAAGGGGATAAACTTTGTAATGTAATTGGTGATTAATAAAATATTTTGTAGCACCAGTCCGGTTATTTAATTGCCACACCTTGTATAAGACTATCAAAATGATGAACTTGAAGTTATAAATTTTCATTTATTAGTGTATAAAGGGTGCTATGTATGAGGGGTATTTTTTAAATAAGGTTCGGTTTTTTAATAAGAAAAATACTGTAAATATCATTAAAATATATATTTTTTTCCATATTCTACATACTTATATCTACTTCTCCACATTATTTCAATTTTTATTCAAACATTTGCCATACCGCTGAACAAGTTTTTTGACTCCGACGTCAATGAAGTCTGTCGCCTGTGAAGAAGCCCCATCTATGACTGCAGTTTCCACATCTTCGTCGTCGTTAAAACTATTGACACCAAGAAACTCCTTTAGGTACCGAAACAAGTGACAATCACTGGGTGTAAGGTTTGGACTGTAAGGTGGATGATCCAGTTGTTCCCATCCAAAAGACCCGATTAGACCTTGTGTTTACACAGAAACATGTGGCCTTGGATTATCCACCCTGGATTGGGCTTCTTCACAGGCAGCAGATTTCTTCGACGTTGGAATCAGAAAACTGGTTGAGCGGTATGACAAATGTTTGAACAAAAATGGAAATTATGTAGAAAAGTAGATAAAAGTATGTAGAATATGGAAAAAATACATTTTAATGGTATTTACAGTATTTTTCTTCTTTTTTATTCTATGCCCTACTTACTTCAAACTTCCCCAACTTTCCCAACTTACTTCAAAATAATTTACAATGCACTGTAATTACAAAGCAGTAGTGTAGTTTCAACACGGTGGCAGTGTTATAAATTTACACAACGTTCGTGCTGTAAAATGCACTGGAATGCAACACTATATAGTGTAGATGTTCTATTTATAGTAGTGTTCTACACTAGGCATTACACTAAAATAGTGTTCCATTTTTAACATTAGGGAGTGGACTCCCCTAAACAAATGGTAGTATTATTTTAGTGTTGAATAGTGTTAAAATTTTTTTACTGTGTAACTTTAAAAAGTGGTAATTGTTAAACGCGTCACTCCGTAAACCGACAAATTGTTTATGGCGATGATACGTTTCAGTATCCGCTAATTTTACTCCGGTAATTATTAAAGTCGTCCGTTCGAAACACGTTGAAAAAACAGTGCGCGTATTCTCTCGTCATTAGCGCATCCGTAAAAATGTTACGATGATGCCCGCGGCGACCGCGAAACTCGTCTGTTTTCCTTCTTTTTATCATAGTGTATCATCATCATCACAGTCGTCGAAGCTCAACTCCGAATGTTTTTATTATTTCCCTCTGCATCCCAGGATCGGATCGGATGCTATAAATAGAGATGCAAATGTGACCGGGTGAACGACATGATTAACTCTACAAGATCACGGGGGGACCAGTCAGGAAACCATAATTTTACGCGATGCTGCCCGAAAAAGAATAACTAACTTGTGGGAATATCGTTTTCCTGTAAAAACGTTATTATCGAGGAACTGGGCGTATTTTTAGAAAAACAAGTGTATAAACCGCTAATAAAGTAAATAAGGTACATACGTATGTACATTCATTAAACTGTTAACAAATTTCATAAATATTTATTTAAGTTAGATAGCCTGGTGTACACAAAGCTCTTAAGATGTGTTTATGTTATTAGAACATAAACATACGTTAATAAACACTACTTACTAGGAAGTATAACGGGCATTTAAATATAAATAGAAACTTGGTTACAAAAAATTATGATAATGTTTCATTCTAGTAACTTTATTACCTAAAAAATATAAAAGTTCCCTCACTATCTTTAAAGCAGAGGCACTCAGCACAAAACAGGTTTCACTGTGCTCGAATTGGAGACTTTTTTGCAACAAGTTGGGCACCCGGGAGGTGAACCTAATTCGAGTATGCTGAATCTAATGGTGCTAACCGTTTTTAAAAGTTAGCTTGCGTTTTCGAGCAATTTCAATTTAAACATTTTAGGCCCAAAGAAGGTTCCAGAAAGCTCTTCGGCCATTGGTCAGATTTTCCAGAAAATTCCAGAATGTTCCAGGTTCTTTGGGCATAAACTTTTTAAATTGAAATTACTCAAAAACGCGAGCTAACTTTTAAAAACGGTTGACACCATTGGATTCAGCATACTCGAATTAGGTTTACCCCCCGGGTGCCCAGCTTGTTGCATTTTGCAACTAGCACAGTGTATTCTAATCAATTTTCTAGAAAAAATAGGCTTGCTACGCTAATTTTATTATGACGTAAAGCATAATAGTCAAAAAAGCCCAAGTTTGGCTTAACTTGATGATGTTCTGGTAATTCTGAACGTTAGAATAAAAAAATAAGCATATCCAGCTTATTATGCATAAAAAGTTGCCCCAATACAGCACAATTTATTTTCAAATTCTTCCAGAGTTATAAAAAATAACGTAAGTAAATCCCGTTTTCCTACACTGCCTAGTAAATTTTCAAAACAATTGAAATCTTATGTGTGAATATTTGTCAGAGTTAAATCTGGCTGCTGTATTAAATTTAGACTCGTGTTTTCTCTGTTCTTATAAGTGGGATCTCCATAGTGCCCGTGATTAAACCGTTGATTACACTGTTATGTAATTAAACCACATGTAAGAAATTTAAGACTAAATAGCAGTCAGCATCCGATAAGTACTAACGATTAGTACTTATTTGAAATGTTTGTGAGTTATATTAGAGATAATGATGTACGAGGGATGATCGTAAAATATGGTTGCCATATTTTTTAAAAGTAGACAGCATTGTTTATTTCCTTAACATTACACATCGTTTTAAAGGTAAAAACTTAAGCTATTTTTCGACATAATCGCCATTTCTATCCAAGCATTTTTGCAGACGGTGCTCCAACTTCTGTATCCCCATGTCGTAAAATTCTGCCGCCAGTCCTTTCAAGAATCGAATAACCTCTTCTTTGACTTCATCGTCGGTCCCGAAGCGTACGCCACCCAAGTGTTCCTAATTTTGGAAACAAGTGGCAATCGCTTGGAGCTAGGTCTGGACTGTAGGGGGGATGGGGCATGACAGTCCAGCCAAATTTTGTCAGTAGTTCCTGGGTTTGACGAGAGACGTGGGGCCGAGCGTTGTCGTGAAGAAGCGTCACACCCGCAGCCAGTCCTCCTCTCCGGCGGTTCTGGATCGCCCGTCTGAGTTTGTAGTGTATCGCAATATCTCTTTGAGTTTATTATCGTCCCAGGAGGCAAAAAGTCGCCCAGCAATAGCCTTTTCCTGTCCCAAAAGACGGTTGCCATGACTTTGCCAGCAGACTGCGTTTGTTTAAACTTTTTTGGCTTTGGCGAAGTTGAGTGGCGTCATTCGCATGATTGTTGCTTGCTTTTGTTGTTTCGTCGCCCGTAACAATGGAGCCCAAAAGTTCTCCTTGTTGTCTTGACATTGTTGAAGAAACGCCTGGGCACACTAGCAGCGTTTCTGCTTATGGTCTTCCGTGAGCATTCGCGGTATCCACTGCGCGCACACCTAGCGGTAGCCCAGTTTTTCGGTCAAAATCTTTTCAGTTGTGGTGTTGGAAATCTCAGGAATCCGAAGAGCGAGTTGACGAATGGTGACCCTCCGATCTTCAAGCAGTATGCTCTCGATCTTTTCAACGATTTCCTCTGAAACTGATGGTCTTTTCCGTCCGACCTCCAGTGAATTCCCTACACCATTTGCGGCCGTGTTGAACAGTTATACACTTTTCTCCATAAACGGTTAATTGACGATGAATGTCTATAGGTGAAACCCCTTTCGCGTTTAAAAAACGTATCACAGCGCGAATTTCGCACCTGGCGATCGGGAGTTCCATCTCGGATGGCTGCTTAGCCAACACTGAGCGGCGTAGCGGGACGGGAGTGGTACGTATGTATATAGAGTGGGAGAGCTGCTGCACACGCCAATGTTGTCGGATTTCGCCTAACACGTCTTATTGCTGCTGTAGGGCTTTGGGAAGCTTATTTTACGATCATCCCTCGTATTTCCTGAGATATTCATTTTTGGTGAAAAATTTGACAAACGTAGAGTTTAACTTAAACATCAATATCTTCTATTCGGTATTACCTACGTAAACAAGTTTTAAGATTCTTATTGGCAACATAAAATACTCTTTATTGCTGTAAATACATATCAAAAATATTGTACAGAGTGTTCCAAAAACCTGGTCCAAACATTAACATATTCAACTTAAAAAAATGCAATTTTTTTAAATGTCAACCCCTTACTTTTAAGAATATCAACATATTCCACTTGAAAAAATGCGGGTAAAACATATTTTACTTCCATACCTAAATTCGCTAGTTTCGGAGTTATTAAAAAAAAAAAATGAAATCAATTATTTATTACCAATAAACAATCAGAATGGGCAACGTTGACTTAAGTTATGTCATAATTCAATCTTTGTTTCGAAAGTAATATGAACCGATGAAGCATTTTCGAGAGAAGGAATGTATAATTCTAAAAGTAAACATTATTAGGCCACCGCTAACCCACGTTTAACAAGACCTCAAAATTTTCAACGAATTTTTCACAAGAAGTAGAATATCTCAAAGATGGTACATCCTACATGATATTGTATATAGTTGAACTTGCCTTTGACAGATCTACCTGTAGGATGCATAATATATAGGTTACACCATTTGAAATAAGAAAATTGATATCCGTTTGCGGTTTAACCAAGACTGCCATGAGTTGAAAACGTTTTTACAAAATACATTATTATCCAAAAGATACTTTCATTATTTCCAGAAATACTGCTAATAAGCCATCGTCGTGAATGATCCTGCATGCCTCTGTTTCAGCGCGTGCTTAAAATTAATCATACGCGATAGGAGCCTAGATTGTCCGCAGTTTCATAGTGAATAAGGTTCGCAAAGACGGTGCCAGACCACGGGCGTGTAGAGGGGCTGGCGATATTCCAGTATTGCCGTGTGCGGTAGCAATAAAAAGATTTATTACACACATACTTCAGAGGAAAGGAACTTGACAATCACGTAAAAAATATCAGTCTGCAGATATCATTTCGATTCGTTTCACGTTACCGTGTTTTGGGAGCAAATATGAGCGAAAATATCCAGACTTCAAATACGACGGATCTCATGTTAGGTGTTTAGTCTGCAATAGGGATATAGTGATTTGGACACGATCACAATGCGCAAACCACAAATGGAAAAACCGCAGTCAAAAACTCCATGCCGAATTTGTAATGGATTTAATTTATACGATTTACAAACTACACTACACACGTCTTCATATGACCCTCATCCAACCATCATGCATCTCTAGACAAAATCAAGATTCATCACTGAACACCACCCTATGCCACTCCATCGATCCATTCCAGTGGATTCGCAATCTACACCACTTCAAACGTTGCTGTCGGTGTTGAGTCGTATGGTAACATAAGATGTGGTCGACAGGATTGCAAGCCGAAAGCCCTGATTCGGCGATAAACGGTTCGAAGGGTCACAGGATAACCTTCATTACTTAACCATAGATGAGGAATTGACCTGGTATTGGAGAATCGGCCTAATATTACCATTAGGCGAAGGTGGCATTACTTCTTCTTCGGCCATCGGTTCCTCTTCGGCGACTTTCCTGGCCTTCCCTGGTTTATGAGTGATAACAGCGCGTGAAGGTGGATTGGTTTCGGTTAAGACGATTTGCAATTTCTCTGAACGAAAAGCCACCTTCGCGCAAGCCAACAATTCGACCTCTGTCGAATTCGCACTTTAGGCATAATCAAACCCTCAAAACACGTTAAACAAAAGCATGACAAGAGAAAAAGGCGAAAATTAAACCAAAAGTCGTAAGAAATACACTTGACATTAGTGCCAGAAAAGACTACATGAAGTGTCAGATATGCCATAACCATTTGATCCATCGCAACAGAATTACAATCAATTACTATCTCTGAATAGTTATACGTTTCTGCCAAATTTGGTCAAAAAATTCGCACTCTTCTTGGTGTTGCAATTTCCATGTCATGTAGCATATTTTCAATAACTACAAAGTGGTAAGGAATACCATCACAGCATTACAAAGGTCTTCATTACCGTTAGTCGAATCCTTGAAAATAGTAGACAACGTACAAAAAGGGCTAGAAATCTTAAGTGGCGAGAAAAGTGTCTGTGTTAGAGTAATGTTTAATAGCGTATTACAACAAAATACAGAACTGGCTAGATCAAGACAGATTTATTATGACGGCGCTCATACAGGTACATTTACTTGTTTCAAAGATCATTACAATTATGCAAACATTACATCATTATATGTCGAATAGTCGCTTTCGTTATATACATTTTTTTAATCACTGCGAACAAGGCTCAAGGAAAAGATAGTGGAAAAAAAGTGTTTCTCGATATTATGTTAATTATAAATTATAACTTACAAAATCCTTACTTAAACAAAGTTACGCATTTCCCACTCGGACGCCTATGAACAGGAAACGTGATTTGCGATCCGTAATAATGAATGAAAGACCGGTAAAAAGAAAGTAAAAGATGACTATATTATGTGTTCTATAAAAAAATCCGTGTTGTTCGAGCTTGTACATATAAGAAAATTCATTACATGTTGTGATGCTGTATCATTCATATCGTTTTCCAGCAGTTCACGGGAGTAAAATCGATCGTAGAAAAGCGGAAATTCCTCACGCCAATACTGTTGTTATACAACAACCGGTCGTGGCAACTCTATAAACCAAACCAACGAATCCGCTGCTCCGTATTGCTGCGGTTGAAATGTCGAGTGAATGGAATGAAGATTCCCAATTATTAATCTTACGTTCAATGCGCTAATGGAAGAAGAGAAGGCATGACCTGAATAGCTTTTGTTCTTCGCGATGTTAGCCGATCGGAGGGAAAGAGAGAATGCGCCCAACATCAGGATAATTGATTAATGTGCAGCCAGGAAGCGCGGTGAGTTGTAGATGTAATGAAGCACTCAAAATATTATTACAGTAAGCACTCATTCAATTCATCTCTGGCAATTATCTAGTGATGAATGTGAATATTTTCGAACTGTTGTGTAGATTACATTAAATAATGACGATTTGAATAGTATAACGTGGGATCCAAGACGACTGTCGTAAATAATAGTGTTTTCCGCAAAGATGGATGTATGTTTTTTTTGGATCGTAGCCTCATGTGACGCAGATTTTTAATATATTGGGAGAACATAGAATAATGATGAGATTAGGGTTATTTGATACTTAATAAATGCAAAAACAAAGTAACATTTTGAAATCTAGTAGGTCTCCAAAAGCAACGAATGAGTAATTAAGAAATTACATAAGTTACGAAGTAGTACCATTAAAACTCTGTCAACGGACAAAGGTTACCATGGAATAACTTACTATTGTATTGTCTTTGGGTGAGATATTCCCCTAGGAAGACATTTTGTCACCTCTTTCGTCAATGATCCCATAATAAGACTGTTTAAAGAGAACTTGTACTGTTAGGATACGGTAATGATCTAGCAATAGCAATACGGGACAGGTCCCTTGGTGTACTCTCAGAGAGAATGTAAAGTGCTCTAAATACTGTAAATAGCTAGTGTAAACAGGGGTGATGGACAGTCAATTGCCGAAAAAATAAGCTTTCACAAAAACCGCGTTCTGCAAAGCATAAAACCACCACTGCTAAAAAGAGTGGTGATTCAATTTCTGAAAGAAACAAAGTTCCTGAGGGTGTGGTCCGATCAAACACTTACAAGCAAACGTAGGCAACTGCCCCCCTTCGATTTCGATAAAATTGACACCGAAAAATATTAGACACGATTTTTTTAGCCGCTTTTTTTCAGTTTAAGGGGATGTAATTGACCTACAAAGTTACCTCCCGAAAACACATTTTTGATCTCAGGAAGAAGGAATTCATATAAAAAAGGGAATATTTCCTGTTACTAGCATTACATTTAAGATGAGAAAAAATCAGTGGGTCATCCTATGAGATCGTTAGAGGATTGCGCGTTTCTAATTACTAGCGCAACCACTAAAAAATAATTTATCTATAATTTCATTCCTGTGGCTTAATCGTTTCTGGGTGGAATTACGTGTTCTCTACCTTGCATCGGTGGCCGCAGTTCGAACTAGCAAGTGGAGCGGGTCATTTTCCGCATCTACTGCATTCATAATTTGAAAGAATTGCGTGGTTTACGATCGGCAAATCCTCACTATTTCTTTTGACAGAAAATTTATATAAAGTTCAAGAAATTTTACATTACAGTATGGAAATATGCACACCCAACAATTTTTTTGAGTAAAACAGAATTTCAACCACACTCATCACACATGTATGTATGTGCACATCTGCATGACACCTTCCTTAAGTGGCGTTAACATAGGGTAGTGTGAAATTAGCGCAATAATTAAGGTATAGTGCGAAAGTTTGAACAATGCAAGTTAATATGACCCCTCACATAGCGGTGTAGTGCAGAATTAAGAATTAGTGAAGCGCAAAACTATACACATGTCGAACTTTGACGCTGCCATGGCGTTGCATCAATATCTTCTACATTTAATTTTTGCTAATAAACGTGCCACATAACGGTCCTGTGTAATTTCGTGCATTAGAAAAGAAAAACATGAACTTGAGTTAGTGTTACTTGTCAAATTAGTGCAATATATCGTAGTAATTCTTACAATAATTTCACAATACCCTCTGCGAACGTAGCCTGAGATATGATTTATCAAATAATCGAATTCATAGCATCGGAATCGTAGGAATTAGTTTACCTTTTCTAAAAATTTTGGCAGGTATAAGCTAGTTTTGACATTCTTATCGACTACGTAAATATGTATCTTATAAATGTGATAAATAATATAAAATAATAAATAAAACATCTACAGTGATGTGTGTAATTATAAACTCAATTACATTTTACCCTTTATTTTTATTATAACAGTTAAACATTTTATCATATCGGTGCACACTTCTCAAGCATTCACTGAAATTACTACAAGCAGACATTTTCCGGGTTTGTTCTGCTGATTCTGCAGTACTGGCTTCTTTGATAAAAAACACTTAGTAACCTGTGAATAATATAAACTCAGCATCAATTTTTAAGTTGATTTAGAAAGGCTAAGGTTGTTTTTCATTTCGTAAAGTTTTAAAGTTGTAAAGTTAAGCATGCATCGTGGTAAACAATTGGGCGAAATAGAAAAACAAAGAACTGTTGATTTAAAGAGTTGTGAAAAGACACAAAGGGAGATAGCGAACCTCATTAACAGATCACAGTATGGTGAAAATTTTTCTAATGCTAGGAGTGGAAAAGTATGGCAAAAAGAAAAGATTTGGATGCCCTGCGAAGTTTTCACCAACTATAAAACGGGCAGTCCTAAGAGGCATGTCTAGCACTAGAGCTTATAACAACTTATATATGTTCAGGAGGAGGATCGGTGATGATTTGGGTGGCCAAGAAATATTAAATCCGAAATTGTTTTTGTTCAAGAAAAATGAATCTCGTTTCCTATCAGGAGCAATTAAAAAGCTTCTTATTGCCTTTTATAACCAGTGATCATGACCTGTTTATTTTCCAGCTAGATAACGCTCCAATCCAAACAGCTGCGTCTATTAAACCTTGGTTGGGGTGCAAGTTTTGCTCTGGCTAGCTTGAAGCCCGGATCTAAACTCTACACGTTGGTCCAGATACGAACGGAGGGAATTGGCGTTGTGATTGGCAACTGGGCATTCGAGTCTCACTCCAGTCGCAGTACATCATAAAGCGAGCACCGGTACGCACGCATATTATAAACACGCATGTCCGTTCAATCGCGTAAGATCATAATTCAACGCCTTCTGACAAAATGTGTTAATACAGAATCACTGCGTAATTTTTTTGTATTTTCAAATTATGTTAGAAAGTACAGTTTCTTATATTCATTTTGTTGCTGCTATGCGATGTAGGAGAACGAAAAAGTAATTCTAAGTAGGAAAATAAAGAACGATTCTTATAAAAAATAAAGTCGATAATTATACAAAATAAATTCAAATTCTGACAATGTTATGTTTACATGTACACATGAGGAAATCTAATTAGATATTGTGATTTGTACATTTTTGTCGAGTAAATTGCTGTAAACGCCTCTACAGAACTCAATAAATCATATTGTTCCAAATTCTGACGCTACAGCGGCCCTCGATTACGGCAAACCGCCATGGTTAATTAATTGAAATTAAAGCCATCACTATCACCAACCCCCACGCCGTTTGCTGTTTTCAGCTCTTCAGTGTGTGGAAGGTAATGGCATTTCAATATTTAAAATCGTATATATACGAAGTAGATGAAAAAAATGTACAAATGGGAATATCTAATTAGATTTCCTCGTGCGTACATCTTATTATTTACTTCGTATATATACGATTTAAAATATTGAAATGCTTTCCATTTACCTTCCACAGGACACATTGAAGAGCCGAAAACAGCGAAACCCGTCTTGTTTGGGGGATTGGTGATCTTTACGATTTCCAATTAACCATGGCGGTTTAAGCCAGTGGTCGAGGGCGCTGTCGTCAGAATTTGGAACAATTCAATTTGTTCAGTTCTGTAGAAGCGTTTACAGCAATTTATTAAAATTTCAAATGAAATAAGATTTCTCATCAATGTAAACATCTTCTTCGAATATATACGATTTAAAATATTGAAATGTTATTACCTTCCACAGGACACACCGAAGAGTTGAAAACAGCGAAACGCATGCCTGTGTATGGTGGATTGGTGATGGCTTTTACGATTTCAATCTAACAATGTTACTTTATTAAGGGGAAAAATCTCCCAATAATTTTGAACGTTGTAACTTTTGTATTTGTTGCGTTTCAAAATACGTTTCACAGTACTTCTACTAACACCGATTTCGTCTGCAATTTGCTGGCTAGAACAAGGTTCGCCCATTTCAACTAACGAACGAACCCTCACTTCTCTATCCTCCCGCTCGGGATGCATTAGAGGGATTTGAGGCTGTTCGTCTATTTGTTGGCATTTACGGGAATTCTTGACCACCCAGCCAAGTTTCTCAAACGCTTTGACGATCCTTTCAATCGTCGAACGTGAGGGAATAGGATGATCCTCGTACTCTATGGCAAATAGATCGGTCGTGCTTTGGTAGGAATTTCCAGCAAAATACCATTTAATGATCTGTACCTTCTCTCGGTTGTAAAACTAACATAGTGTATTCGAAATCCACGATCACTTGTTAGAATCTTACGAGCGCACAGACAAACAAAGAGTGCATCAGATAGGACTCTCAGAGCTACGGCAGTTGCGCGCGACGAGCCTGGTAGGCAGGGTAAATGCTAGATCACGCTACGTACAATATATCTTGCACCCCGATGAGACCTGGGCCAACGTGTATAGAAAACTTATATGGTATTGTAACAAGAAAAATTTACAACTTAGAGAAATTCTCAATCGAAAATGTGGCAGAATTTAAATACTTGGTTTATACTATTCTCTTGGTTTCCGGGTTGGAACCGTGTCGACTGGCAGTCAGTGTGCAGTTACGGCCCTGAAGATGTCACACATGAGTATGGACGAAACGTCGGCTAAAGCTACGACAACGACGCGGTTCCAACACGGAAACCAAGAGAATAGTATTATTGACGACCGCGGAAACCTACGGACCATACTTCGTTTATACTTTTGCACAACGGCTGTAGCTACATTATTTATGAAATTTAAAAAAGGGTTTTTTTTTTTTTTTTTGGGTTAAAAATTAAAAATTTTTTTTTGGGGAAAAATTTTTTAAT
>JAROYC020000013.1:1225883-1239818 GCA_029619255.2 Dynastes hyllus
CTGCAACCTAGGTAGTTACAGTAATAACAAAAATGCGTTATTAATTATCTAGAATTTGCTCTAACAAATTACTATTTCCTTCATTAAATATAAACGACGAGGACGACGTATTTTCAATTTTCATTATACGCTCCTCATACTTATTTTTCCCATCTCGACAATAACACAATATGTACGTAGGACCAAGTTATCATCATTAAGTATAATTTCGTTTTTTCTCGTTTTTTCCCTCGGTTCTATCATCTCGACGTTTTGCTATATTTCACTCCGGCTAGATGATGAGATGAGTGGTTCAACACATAGGCTGATATAGAACGAATGGTCTCGTGGTTTAAGCACGAAGGCCGGCAGTCATTCCGGTTTCGGTCGAGCGAACCCATTATTTCTTTAATAACAGTGATTTCGACGAAGTATACAGCATGCGTAAGAGTAATCAATCAGTCGTTCGGAGACGAGAAATACGATGCTAGTAGGGTTCATCATTCTGTAATGGAAGTCTTCCTCCTTCTTCTCGGATCGTCTACGCTTTCGAACTAATCAAACGCGAAGGCAAAGCCAAGTCTGTTGTAATTTAGAAGCGTATTGTGTATGCATACACGCGTTCCTTTTGGTGGGGGGAAAAACCCGTAAGTAGAAGATAGAGTATACATGTTTTATATTTAAGCTTCATAAAGCTGCCAAATTTAGATCTGGTAAACAGTCAATTTATGCTTAAGAAAACGGAAAAATCGTATGCAAGGTTTTCCGTGTATCTTTTGCTCAAACAAGCGACTATAGAATTAATTGCAATATTAAAGCCGGGTGGGTTAATTCATCCACCCATCAAAACCCAAGGTCTATTAGGGGGCCCAATGTAATTTTTAGAGTTCGCCAAGTAGACATACCCTTCTAGCAAATCCTTCAGTTCTAGCGAACTGGATAACTGGATAAGAAGATTTAAAAGACATGAAAAACATGATATCTTGACAATCAGAGAAGCGACCGGTGACAGGGAAATAGATGTATATAAACACCTTATAAAGGAGTATCATACTATGGCACTTCAAACAAAAAAGGAATCAATAGCAAAAATAAGATAATTAATCATTCTGACAATAAAGTAAAAGTGATTTGGAAGGCAATCAATAATGAAACTGGGCGTAACACCAGGGAAAGGGACGCTTATGAAGATATAACGGCAGAACAGTTCTGTGAATTTTTTTCTACAATTGAGACAGGAATGACCAATTCCATCAGTGGACCAAATCAGTATGCCGATGACCTTATGAAAAATAGCTTTGGGACAGTGTCGAATACATTTTTTTCAGGCCTAGAACTAAAGAAGAGATTTCAAGAATAATTATCAACATTAGAAGTAAAAAAAAAACTGCAGACATAGATGGCATGTCAACACACATATTGAAGAAAACGTCCCATTACACCCTGGAACCTCAAACAGAACTCCTGATTGAAACCATTATGCACGGTTATTTTCCAGATGAACTAAAGATTGCAAAAGTAATTCCTATATATAGGGTGGGGCAGAATGGAGTCCCCATTTGACGGGTGAATTGTGACAAAAGCCAAAATAAAAGAAAAAGGCTTTTTTTTTAAAACTTTCCTTTTTTTTTTTAAATTGAAAAAATGATATATTCATTAAAACTTTGACGGGGGATACCCTATTAAGTCGTTCGAAAAATTTTCGGGCCTTGCCAGCATATCTTGGGGGAATTCCGGTGATTACGTCCTCTTACCACCTTGGGGCTACCAGGGTCCAGGTAAAATTTGTAAACCCCAGCTTTGAGATAACCCCACAAAAAAAAGTTGGGGGGGCTAAAACCGGGGAGCGGGGGGGCCCATGGGATCCCCTGTAAGGAGATCAGACGAGGGGGAAACATCCCCTGTAAATCTTCATGAGCGGGCTTTGGGCCGTTGCTCCATCCTAAAACCAGAAGGCCTCCGTCATATTCTTCCATTTTGGGGCAAACGTCCCAGCACCACAATAACCCCTGAAGTCACGGTAACAGTTGAGCCTCCTTCAAAAAATAAGGCCCAATGATGCCTATAGGGACACTGCGCACCAAAATGTCACTTTAGGGGTGTTGGGGGTTTTTGCAAATGGCGAGGGGTTTTTACTTGACCAGTAACGAAAATTTTGCTTGTTTACACTGCCCAAAGGAGAAAAAGCGCTTCGTCGCTATCCACATAATAGCGCTAGGGGGTACAGCTGTTAGGATTGATTGAAGCACTCTAGTTTCACGTAGTCGGGGTTCAACTTGAGCAATCATTATTTTGTAGGGATGTAACTTAAGGTCTGTGGGGTAAAAATTTGCCTCCTGTTCTCGACGATATTCCAAGGGTGGGGCAGAACGCATTGGGGACTGTTGATAGACGCCTAACTGCCGCGATGTTTTTGGGGGTTCTTTCACTTTTTGGTCGTACGGCGGTTTTTTTTGGGAAATGCAGATCCCATCGTTCTTACATAACTGATCCATTTCCCAATGGTTTTAAGGGAAACACCCGTCGTGACGAGTTAAACCGAACCTCCTGCGGGCCCTCGCGCCCCTACACTTTCCCCCTTATTAAAGAAAATCTCCACGAAAAGTCCCGTTGCTCACCCGACCACTGCAGGTCACCGAAAATGGGGTTGTTCCCCCCCACCCAACGGTACCGCCCCACCCCCCTACCTGCTCGCCCCTTGAGTGAATTTTTAAAAGTAGGGACTCCATTCTGCCCCAGCCTGTATAAGAGCGGAGACAAGCATCAAATACAAAATTATAGACCAATATCACTACTCCCTACTCTATCAAAAATTCTGGAAACAATTGTTAAAGAGAGAATAATTAGACAATTTCAAAAGCATAAACTTTTTAATCCACATCAACATTGATACTTAAAAAATAAATCTACAATTAGTGCTATAGTCGATGTGGTAGAATTTATTACAAAGGCTTTTGATGAAGAGGAAGATGTGATGTTGGTATGCTGTGATCTATCAAAAGCTTTCGATACAGTCGATCACAGAATTTTGCGTAAGTTGTATAATTATGGAATCAGAGGTGAAACACACGACATGTCAAAATCTTATTTAACAGATAGAAGACAGGTGGTTGTATGGAATGGTAGGCAGACGGAAGCATCAAAAGTGAACCGGGGAGTACCATGGGGTTCTATCCTAGGACCGCTATTATTTATCATATATATGAATGATATGCCACACACTATCACCGCTGCAACTGTGTCTTTACACACAGACGATGCCTCGATCATAGTAAAATCAAGACGGAGAGAAGAACTAGAACACCGTACACAAAATTCAATATCCGAATCAAGAAAATGGATTAGCAGCAACGTTGTAAAACAATGAGGAGAAGACGCAGGCCCTCCTGCTAACTACAAAAAAGGGAGAGTCGAGCCTGGGAATTCACCTATCCACAAGCCTAACGTGGGAAGACCATGTGATTCACATTCGGAAAGATTTAATATCGGCAATATATGCTGTATGAAACTTGACGCAGATAGCAACTTATAATGCAACCAAATCAGTATATTTTGCATACTTCCACAGCAGGGTCACGTACGGAATACTTGTGTAGAGCACGTCATCTGCGGCGGAAAATTTTTTTAAGCTGCAGAAAATGCCTGTACGGGCGTTGAGCGGCGTGCCTGCCAATACGTCGTGCAGAGATTTATTTAAACAACATAAGAGACTTACCATGCCTTCTGTTTTTATCCTCACCTTATCTATGTCAAGTCCCACATTTACTCCTATAACACCAGACATCAAAGCGACCTAGTAGTCCCCCACCATCGCATCAAGAGAAGCCAACAGACTACTAACTATATGGCAATTAATATATACAATAAAATCCCAAAAGAAGTAAAAGAGATGAATCTTACAAGTTTCAAGCGATGGATTAGGGTCGACTAATCGAAAATGCGTTCTATAATTACAGGAGTTCTTCAGTTTCAACTTTCGAATGTGTGCGTTTATTTATTTATTTATTTCTATTTTTATTTATACAATTTTTCACTTGCATAAGTTTTATTTATACATATTTTCTATGACCACGAGTTTATTTATGTATTATTAATATAAACGTTACACTTATGCTTTATATATTTGCGACAATACAATTTCTGTACATTGTAGGTATAACTGCTATACAAGATATTGCGAACAATAAAACATTAAACATTAAACAACATTCCAAAATTTCACCCAGCGAAAATCTGATTCTGCAGACGGCAGGACAGTAGCAGAAAACCGTTTTCTGTAGATTCTTTAGCAAGGAATCGTCCAACAATTTCCTACGCCACTGATTAACTTAACCTTCTAATACTGAATCGACCATGTTCTTGTTCCCAATTCCACTAACGAGTTTAACAGAACGATTTATTTCTGGTCTGCAATCGTTTAAAACGCGGCATTTGATCCAGTTACGAAGCACATCATCAATTCGCTGATGCGGCGTATGATACTCTTACCGACATTCTTCTGCATAATTTTCGCATCCAAAATTTAAAAAGGGTATTTTAGTTTCTCACTAAACATGTATGCATACGCCAAAGGCAAATTAATAACATATGTTAATTATGCCACTAACACTTGATGATCTCATTTAATATCTACATATAATTAATTATATTTTTTAAGTTGCGATTTAATAAGAGGTTTATATGCATTAAATAAAACAGAACACGAATACAGAGGAAAATATGAATATATTTTTATAATCTTTAACAGCGAGCATAAATTACGCATCGTTTTAATGGTTTGAAATATCGAAAGATCGCTACAGATAAAAAAAAGTTATTCAGGTAATAGACAAGGAGTTCTCAAAGGCATTTACATATATTAACACGTTGTAGTAGAAATAAATTATTTTACTAAACGTAAAAGTTGCAAAATAACGTCGATACTATAAACTATTTCGTTTTAAACCCATATTTTTAGAACGGCTTGGTGTTTTTTATGTAGTTGTTTACGGCCGATAGTGGCATGACTATTTTTGCAGTTAAAGGAACAACGAGGAAGTCACGCTGGAAGACCCATTCCACGCGAAATAACGGACATTGAGGGCGAAATTTTAGAAGTTCTCGAAAATGATGTAATACTTGCCAATGGGAGAAATGCCAGCATAATCTCAGAACTAATGCAGGGGAGCTTTAAAAAAAGGAAAGAAGTAGGTAAAGAAAGAAAACCCTTTTAGAGAAACCCCCGGGGAAAAATTTTGGGGTTTTATACCATTCACCAAGACAAGGAAATTGGACAGTCTAAGAGCGTCGACTTTTAATGAAGTATACAGATCAGTCAGGAGGCAAATTTTTTTGGGTTTAACCCTTGGACTCAAACTGAATTGGAACTCACATTTACAAAAAATTACCGACAAATGTAAAAGGGTATTGATGACAACCAGTAGAACAGCTGGGAAAACATGGGGACTCAAACCACATATGACGTATTGGCTGTACACTACGGTGGAAAGACCCATGATAACTTATGGCTGCCTGGTTTGGTGGCCTAAGAACATACAGAAGCATGGGATAACCGGTCTCTCGAAAATTCAGAGACTGGCATGTCTATGTATAACAGGAGCTATTAAAAGCACCTCAACAGCTGCTATGGAAACCATTTAAACCTACCCTCCTTTTTGAGATCTATATCAAGGGAGAATCTAGAATGAGAGCATACAGATTAAAAAATACTAGTAACTGGAAATTTCCCAAAAAAACACAAACCCCTGTCTTTGAAAAGGGTATGATACAACAACTCCAGGTTTCCCAGAAAAACCCTTCAAAGTTTTCTTGAACGGGGGAAGAATGGGGGAGATGGAGAGAGGAAAAAACCGAAAACCCAAATCTGGTACACAGATGGGTCAAAAATTGGCACTACTTCTAGCGTTGGTGTTTATGAGGAAAACCACGGATACAAAGTATGTGCATCACTTGGGCGATACACCATGGTATTTAGAGCATTTCACGGGCTAGGAAAAGCCCAGCCCGCCCGGGCGGGCCTCGTTTTCTTTTGACTTCATACAACATAGTATACAAAAACAAACAAAATAAATGTTTCATTCTACTCATTATAATGTAGTAATAAAAAAATGATGTGTGAACAGGCTAAAATAATTTAGCCTGGCCAAACGGACCTAAATTTCTTAACAGGCGGAACGGGCGGGCTTTGCCCAGATAATGAACGAAAGGGCGGGCCCCCCCTCCCTACTGTAACGGGCCCGGACAAGGGGGGTAAAAAAAAGGCCCTGCAGTTTCAACGGAATTTTAAACAGAAATATATGCTATATAAACCTGCGGGGTGGGGGAGTCTGCGTCGGCGACCGCAGGGTGGGACGATTTGCATTCTCTCCGACAATCAGGCAGCCCAAAACCCCCAAAACCATCATATAGTTTTAAATTTGTATGGGAGTGCCTGCAAAACCTAGTGGCCCCGTTTTAAAACAACAAGGTCACATTTAAATGGAGGCCCGGGCACAGGGGTATAACTGGCAATGAAACTGCAGATCAGCTAGCGAGCGAAGGCTCAAAAATAAATTATATAGGCCCTGAACTGAGCCTAGGTATTACCAAGAGTGCAGTGCGAGGTACAATTAATGAATGGGTCATAACACAACATCAATTAAATTGGAAACATGCAGCTGGACAAAATCACAACAAACGGATGATGGGAAGACCGTCGCAACATCGGACTGCTGACCTGCTTGAATTAAGGAAAATAATGCTTAGGGCAGCAACATGTCTACTGACAGGACATGGTTGTTTTAGAGGCCACTTGCATAAGATGGGGATCTACATAGATGAACCTTTGGGAGACCCCCGAATGATGAGGGAGGAAACAGCCCCCCATATTATTTTCAATGGGAAACGCTAGTTTAACGCAGATTCGCTATACGAAGCAGAATTGAACTACAAATGGAGAAAGATTTACTACATAGGCTCTGATCGAGGAAACTAACCTGTTTAAGTAAAACGAAACCCAAGCAGGAATAATACAATAGGCTACTAAGCTTCAGCGTTAGGGATGAAAAGACCAATCCTGCTCTGGTAGAAAATCAATCAAATCAATCACAGCAAACACGCAACTTTTATAGTAATGAAATGAACAGATCAGAACCATATTTGATTTTTTAATTTTTTGTAATTACTATGCATAATACCTCCATTATTTCTTAACTTTTATAGAAGCGATTCTTGGTAAAACGATTCACTTTTACATGTTCTACAATCTGTTAAAATAAACGCCCCAATTTTGAGGACACTTGTACATCAAAGGCCAACCAAAATAATATTTAACTAAATAATTAGTTTAAGATTATTTCAATTATTTTGAATGTATTTATAAGCTTAGGTTATTATGTTATTTAAACATGAAAGAGAATATGTAATCAACACAAAAGTCACTAAATCACTAAGAAATGTTCATACTACGGTAGATCTACTTTTTGATTACTTCATTCTTTTAAACAATTACATATTTTCTCATTAATTTTTGCCAAACATCTAATTAAAAACAAGTTAAATTTCTTTCCATCCATGAGGATTACTCACATTAAAAATGAAATTAGTTTATCTTAAACACACAAGTTCACGAACTACACGAACTATTGGCAACGCGATCGATGAAGAGTTTCCTTCTAACCGTGTAATTATATTGTAAACTAGGTTTGTGTGAATTCTAGTTCGTAAGCGCGAAGTTAATTACACCGCTATTTCTGCTGTTACAATCTGTGGCTTCATTTCGGTTATCTCAACAATTAGTTTCTAATTTGTTTCAATTAATTTGAAATTTATCTATTCCAAAACTTGTTTACTAGCAGTGTCATTGATCTTTATTTTTTTTAATGAAATATATTGCAAGTATTTATCGAATAACACACCGTAATAGCTTTTCAATTTCGCCAAATTGATTTCTTTCGTTAAAGAAAATTACTACTATTCTTCTTTGTTCAACTTCTACATACATACATAATCCTTCTCTCCTCATATCCGAAGATGTCGATGATGTGAATACTAATTCTACGTTTCCTCTTCTTTTTTAATGAAGTTACGCCGCTCCTTTCGATTCTTCACTATTTCTTTACATTCCCCCCAAGTCTTTCCTTTCTCTTAGTAGTTATTGACTTATGCTTTTCTCCCACGATACTCTTGGTCTTTCTCTTCTACCTTTTTCTTCTGTTCTAGCCTCCCAAACCTTTCTAACTTGTCTGTCGTTTTCCATTCTACACTTATGTGCATATGTCCAAACCATCTTAACTTTTGCTGTTTTTTTTTTTTTGGCTTTTTTTATTTTTTTTCTTTTTTTATTTATTTTTCTCACTCCCAGTGTTCTTCTTACATATTTTATTTTCCCCCTGCTTGAATATTTTTGCTTGAATAATTTGGTTTTTTGTTTTTAGTACCCATTTTCCCTCCGTATATTAATGTTGGAGTATAAATTGTTCTGTAAACCGTCATTTTTGTCTCTTTGGATATTTCTCTGTGGTTTAAGAATTTATTAGAGAATGTATGGTATAATCTTCCTGCTATTTTAAATCTGTTGTTCAATTCTTCATTCAATGTTTCCATCTTGGCTTATTATATTTCCCTTTTTTTTTTTGGTACTTTTTTTTTCAAATTTGTTTTTTTTCCAGCCTTTTTTATTTTTTTTTATTTTAAATTTAAATTCCGTGCTCTAAGATTATTTTTAATTAATACAATATCATCCGCAAATACGCACATTTCAGTTTCCACCATTTTCATGTTAAACCATCCTACTTTATATTTTTTCATTTCCTTAGAACTTTCTTTTGTTATGTCATCTAATGCACATATGAAGAGGAACGGACTCAGCACACCGCCCGATCTGACTCCTTGTTTTGTGATAAATGTTTTCGATAACCTATTTTTTAATCTTACTTGAATAGTGGTGTTGTTGTACACTACCGTTCATGAAAGTTCGGGCAAGCAAAAAAATGTACGGAAGTCAAAGAAAATAAGAGAAATATTAAATGGCCAGGTATTTAATACTTACTTACATGATTTTACATATTTTCAAACACAAATTTATTAAAAAGAAAAAGTTGATGTAATACAAATAATTTAACGATTTTCATTGAAAAATCCACCTTTTGCCTTTAGGACTGCTGCCACTATTCTCGGCATCCGATTCACTAATTTTGCTAATGTTTCATTGGGCAAGCTTGTCCATACCTCCTGAAGAATGGTCCACAAATGTTCTTTCGATTTTGGACACTTTTTCCTAACACATCGGTCTAATTCTTCCCAACACAACTCTATCGGGTTCAGATCGGGGGACTGTGGCGGCCGATTTCCATAATTTTTAGGGTTCTTTCATTTTCTTCTTACTGCAGGATTTTCCGATATTCTTCCCACGGCACATTATGCCCATAATTTTGAGCAAGCCCCCTGTTCCGATTAAGGAAAGACAACCCCAAACCATTTTGAATCCATACTCCATGCTTCACCGTAGGAACTATACACTCCCGTAAACTTCTTTCCCCTCTTGATCTGCGTATAAAAACTCTCCGTCTATTTCCAAAAACCTCAAACTTGGATTCGTCAGTCCACAAAACGTTTTTAAAATCGTCCACTGTCCAATCTCTATGAGCTTGTGGCCATTTCAGTCGTTCAGCCTATTTCCTCTTCGGAGTAACGGTTTCGACAAGCCACTCGCCCATGCAACCCAGCCTATTTAGTCGACGTTTCACAGTACTCACAGAAACCTTGGAATCTCGATCATTATTGAATTATTGAATATCATGTACTGTGGATTTTTTTATTTTTTATTTATCCGCAATCCGTCTTTCTACGTACCCTTCCTGATGGAGGGTAATAACAGCAGATCATTTTGAAACAGCTAGAGGCTTTCCACGGGGCATTTTAAGCAATCAAACCAGAGGTATTTATTTTCACTTGCGCAACCACAGATACTTTCACAATAACAATCTCTTTAGAACTACTGCGTTTACAAATGTTATAATACTTTATAAGGGGTATACGAATATTTCAGGTAACACAGTGAATCAGCTAACCCTCCTAGGGATTATTATAAAGCTTTATTGTCACTGTAGTGTGTAAGTTTCAACATAATTATATATTTTATGATAACGGTCTTATAATAGACAAATACCTGGAAATTAGTAAAAGGCTTCCAAAAAAGGTTAGTTTTAATAATTCCTCACAAAAATGTGTATTATATAATTTTAAAATTTTTTTTCTAAACAGTTAATATAATTTGTCAGCTTGCCCGAACTTCCATGAACGGTACTGTATATGCTTTTGACTACCTGTATATTGTATTTTCCTATTCTCTTCTTATCTAAGCTCTTCCGAATCTCTTCTCTTTTAATGCTATCGAATGCTTTCTTCATGTCAAATAAAATAGGAATATACCTCTTTGTTCTTTGCTAATGCTTTTTCAGAAATCTATTGCAGGGTGAATATGTGGTCATTTGTACTGCGTTCTCTCCTGAAACCACTCTGTTCTTCTCTTAGTTGTGCTTCTGTTATGTCTCTTAATGTTTTTCCCACTATAGCCTCGTAAACTTTTACTGCTGCGCAAAGTAGGGATATTCCTCTGTAGTTGCTGCATATCGTGTGTCTCCTTTCTTACGTGTTAGTAGTATGATTGCATTGTTCCACTTGTTGGGGATTTTTTTCTCCTTCCAAGCCAAGTTAGACATCTTTCTTAGCATTTCTAACCCTCCACCGCCTATGCATTTTAGCATTTCTGGAGTCATCTGATCACAACCTGGTGCTTTTCCTATTTTTAATCTTTTTAATTCATTAATTACTTCCTCTTCTGTTATTTCTTTATTATTTTTATCTAGTTTAATTTCGCTAATTCTTCATGTCCTTTCGTTGTTATGTCAGAGCACTCAAAATCGGCTATACTTGTCCGACTTTTAACGGTATTATTTTTCCTTATTTTTACCATTTTTTTAAAAAATGTATTTGACCTTAAGTTTCTAAACTTCGGGCGGTTTGGTTATTTGGTTTGTAGGTCTTCTTGAGAAAGAAGGTTTTAGTTTCTCTTCGTAACAATTTTTTAACAAAGAAAATTACCTGCCAGTTTCTTCTTGCTTTTACTTTGTATCATATATATTCTTCTTTCTCTTTCTATTAATTTCATTCATTTTAGTCTTGAATTTTTATTTCTTTATTTTCTTTTTATTTAATTAATTTGGAAAAGTTTATTTTTTTATTAACCCTTATTTAAAAGTGATGTCGACAAAAGTGAGCAACAAACTTTAAAGACGAGCACATGCAGACGAATTCCTTTTTACATGCCGAATCTGGTTTTATTTCACTTTTTATTTTCATACTTGCGTACAAATTTCAAAGTTTTATTCCCGTAAGTGGTTAAAAGAAACATTCAGATTTTAGATTGTTACAATATTACATGACGTAAAACTTCTATATAATTATACACTGTTTTCAACTTCTGTAATTTTAATTTATAGGTACGATGCAGGCAACCGGCTATTTCACTAAATGATTATACACACAAGGAAAGAAAATGTGTAGCTGTGCGAAAAAGCATACATCGGTAAACGCGAATGGGTGATTCACCACAAGCAGAAGGGTTAGCGGCAGTCGACGGTTCACGACGGTTACCGATGTGGTTAGTTACGAGGTAGACTACATTATGTGCGGACGATCTTAGTAAGAATTTCTAGAGTATTTATTTTTCTTTTATTTTATTTTAGAAGTTCTTATTAGTTTCGTCTAAACTTCGAAGCAACAACAAAATAAATATGCGAAACTCTCATTTCCAGGCGACCACGACCTCAAATTATTACGTGCGCGTTCTTGCACACAGTAGGTTTACATGCCAACGTTGTTAGAAGCGCACTAATACACAACCCGCATCGAATCGATCGGATTCCACTCAATCCCCTCCTCGCTCTCTCGCCGTGCATATGTAGATATAACTAATTTCACATTTTCTCAAAGTGTATATTAGGCTTAAGGCGTTTATATTTTCCCTGTGGTTAATTGAAGTTTTTTTTTTTCTGATATTGAACAAATAGTTTTAATGACTCTTTTGTTATAATTATTTTGTTTCCAAAATTTTAATATTATTGACTTAAAAGAGTGACCCCAGTTATGATGGTGCTGTGATGAAGGGGTGGCATTAATGCACAGGGTGTAAAAAAAAACGCTCAAATATTTGAGGGGCATATATTACGATCAAAAGCAAGTAAAAAAGCCCTAATGAACATGGGTCCGCAAAACAACGTTTTCGAGATAAGTAACTGTTTTTTTTTTCATTTTTTGGGTTTAGCGTTACAGAACACATAATCACAGATGTTCGAGATTCCTCTTTCCATTTTAACACGGATTAAAACTTCTTAAGAAGGAAGTCCCACCCCCTTTCCAAAAAGCGGGTTTTTTTGAATTGTTTAACAACATTGTTCAATTCGCTGTTGCAAATCGGCAAGATTATTTACTGGTGTTTCATACACTAAACTTTTCAAGTAACCCCAAATACAAAAATCTAAGCAATTTAGGTCTATGAAATGTTTCGTTCAGGTGCTCCCTAACAACGAGCGTAAAATGCGGCGGTGCTCCATCTTGCATAAACCAAACATTCAATCTCTGATTTAGAGGAACATCTTCCAAAAGTTCGGACAAGGTGTTTACCAGAAAGTTAAAGTATGCAGGACCTGTTAAACGTTGTGGCAAAACAACCGGTTCTAATAACTGATCTCCCAAAATGCCTAGCCAGATATTCAGACCGAAACGCTATTGATGTCTGGATTCAAGAACAGCATGCGCATTTTCGTACGACCAAACGTGATTATTGTGGCAGTTGAAAATCCCATCTTTAGTGAAACTGGCTTCATCAGTGAAAAGAATATTAGAAAAAAAATTCTGGTGTTCAGCAGATTTCCTTAAAAACCACTGACAGAATATCTTTCTTGCTCGGTAGTCAGGACGAGTAAGAGCTTGTACCCGTTGGATATGGTACGGATATAAAAGTTGTTGGTGGAGAGTTCTCCAAACAAGCGGACTACTTATGCTTACTTCAGCCGAAATTTTTCTCACGCTAGTTTCGGGGTTTTCACCCAGTTGCCAAGATTTGTTCTTCAACCTCAGGCATACGCACTGACCTTGGACGTCCGTTTTCGTAAGCGCGTTTTTTGAAGGAACTACTATCCCTCAACCGCTGGTAAAGGTTTCCAAACATCACATGCGAAGGCTGTTGACGATTGAGAAAAGTCTCGCAATAAAGGCGGCATGCTTCCAAAGCATTCCCATCGGCACGACCATACATAAAAACCATGTCGACCATTTCAGCATTGCAAATCGGAAACTAATTTCCCTTGCGTCGAAAATAAATTCACTACCAGAAAACAGCCTATGAATTGACACCGAACCGATTAATAACACAAATGTCAACTGATTAATGTCGCAATGTCAAAATGTTTTATTTAAAGTTGTTGTTTTTTTTTTTTTGATTAAATCGCATTTATTTGGAAAACAGCGTATGCATAGCAGTGCGAACTGATAATGAAATTTATGAAAACAATTGTTTTACTTTAGAGAAAGTCGTCGTTTCTATGAATAAAGCAACAAAAAAAAAAGCACTAAACTGATAATGAAAATTGTGGCTTTCGTTGATTTTCAAAAAAGACAAATGCACTTATCACGAAAACGGTTGATTTGCGGACCCATGTTCATTAGGGCTTTTTTATTTGTTTTTGATCGTAATATATGCTCCTTAAATATTTAAACGTTTTTTTAATACCCTGTATACCTATTTTTGGTTTTAATGTTGTATTTGTGGAAGTAAATCCTTTTATGAAGGTATTGTTGCGCGTGTCCTATGTATGTGCCCTCACATTCATTACAGTCAATTTTATAAATGGTGTTTTGTCTAAATGTTTTTTTGTTTGGTGTGAGTAAAGAATTTTTTATTTTTAAATGGTTTGT
>JAROYC020000013.1:1239918-1288578 GCA_029619255.2 Dynastes hyllus
TATACCCAGTGGGTTATTTAACCTTAATAAATCCAGTTGCTTTTGGTGTAGAAATAGTGATTCTAATATTTATTTGTCACAGACTTTATTTCTTAACAGTTGTCATTTTAATTGTACATACATTTCCCATTATTTCTCATTTATAACTAGAATAAACCTATCAAAACTGAAATCTCAACAGATAAATGGCGATCCTACAACATGTGATTTTGTTTTTGAAAAAACCAAGGGAATTAATTATGATTAATAGTATAGACTTTTTAAAACTTTCGTTAGGAAACGTTAGCTTGGTAATTACGTAAGTCATATAACTGGTTTTTAAAATTATATTTTAAATTTTAATAACAGTAAACTTAATTAACTTGAAAAAGTGCAGTATGTTAAAGAAAATAGTTTAATTAATTTATCGCACCCAATAAAACGCTCAAGGTTGCGGATAATAATCTAAAATTGTAATTTATTAATTAATATAAACTGTATGTTTACCGTTATTTTCGTAATTTTAGTAGCTCCGATGTAATTAATTTATCATTTTATAATTTATATTGAAAATAGATAGACGGCTATACTTAAAAAACAAGTGTATGTATAGAAGAGAAAAACCTCTTTTATATGCGACGTTCTCTTGATAAACATTTGTATTTATTAGTCTTTAGGCTTCTGCCGATTGAGGCACACAAGATATCATGCAAACAATACGAACACCCAATGGCTAATCTACCAGTTCAGTGATCGTGTATGAGATAGAACTGTTATCCGATAGATGTGGATCGATTATCCGATAACTCAGATTCGGATTCGTTATCCGAACCCTCGGATCCGGATTCGTTATCCGGAACCTCGGATCCAGATCCCTTATCCGAAACCTTTTATCCGAATCCGTTATCCGAAACCTTTTATCCCGATCCGTTATCCGAAATCTCGAATTCGGATTTCGAATCTCGAATCAGATAACGCGGATCCTGTCCTATTTTCTCTGATAACCTTTTTGCGCAAATAGAAACTAGCGTAGTTGGCGTAGGTCAAGTAATTATCAAGCAATATAGCTGCAATAATCACCAGATTTATTGGACATCTATGTAATGCAAAGTACCTTTAAATTATGTAAAATGGAGGTTCAATATTCAGTATTAATTTTTTATTGACATATTTATAATAATACATTGTTAAAATTAGTTAAAAATATAAATAAAAAAGTATATAGTAGTCTCAAAGAAAATACAAGTGTTAAAATAAAAAAAAAATAGACAAGAGGGCCAAAAAGAAAGAAACATGAATGACAAACATGATTTACATTAAAAATTTAGAAATGGTATAGTATTCTTTAGCTATCAATGTTTTCTTTTCACTTTAATGGCAAAATTCACGAAGTTTAGTTCTTTTAACGGCTATTGTAGATGATCGTAAAGCTTTATGCCTCAATAGTGCAGATTATTCTTTTGCGTCATCCCTATTCTGGGAGTACATAGATTATTGCGTTAGCGTGTATTGTATATGTATTTCTCCATTTTGGTCATACTCGGTACAGTGTTGGTGAACGTATTTATTATCAACGACGAGCGCTACACATAAAAGAGCGGCGGACACAGCCAAACCGTCTCCAGTTGTCACTAGAACGAGATCGTCCAGAAGAAGTTGAGTGTGATTTCATCGAAACGCACCAACAACCGTCTTTCTCAGGATTGAAAACAAGAAACGCGGATCGAAACGTAGGTTTCACGTTCCGATAGCAAAGATTCCTGAAACAGTTCACTAAAACCCTTACCACAACACTTAATTCGTACTGGACGCACGTTTCGATAGCCAAGCTATCATGATCAGCAGCAAGACTGAACTAAGCAAAGATTCCTGATACAAGTTTCCCCAACAACAGTTCAATATGACCCATCGTCCCCAATTCACCACCAAAGCCCAACAACTTCATGTGACACTTTTCCTCGGATTTGGTGGTTAAGATGAGGAGTTGCGTTTAGCTTTAACTTGTTAGCCGCGAACTATACGTCAGGTGTTTGCAAGGGTTCGAGCGATTTCGGTGATTGTTCTTCCTCACCCTGGACCACGACGGACGTATCATCCGCCTACAAACACAGCTCCGTCCCCAATAAGGCTCCCGGCAAATCATTAATATAAATAATAAAAAACAGTGGATTCATCCTAGAGGGACTTCCCATCAAGGAGTTTTCTCCTTTAGTAGGATCCAATAAGTCTCTTACGCCATTTATTTCTAGCTTATTCAATAGTGTGGCATGGTCCACGGTATCAAAAGCCTTACTCAGGTCTATCAAATTCATCCTAACCATTCTCCTCTCATGCGTTTTATTATTTACATATTTCAATACATCTACCAAAGCACTCGTGGTGCGTCTATTCTTGCGATATCCATGTTGACAACTTGCCAGTAAATTTTTCTGTTCTGTCGTATCATCCATGTATTACTCTACTTACTAAATTCACGGATTTTCAAAACTATTGCACCTACAATATAAATCCAATGTCCAACACTTTCTACATTGCAAAATAATCTTGAATTATATATATAGCGTTTCAGCATTTGTCTGAATAAAAAATTAAGAGCTAATACGGTATACCATGTTACATCTTTATAGCAATATACATACATACAGTGTGAGATCCTAAAGTATTCCTCCCCCATACCCCTACTTTTGAACGACAGAAGCTAGCGTTTTTAGAAAAATTAAGTCGATTTATATTATTATTATATTAATATGGTATTTTTTTGTTTTTTTGTAAGAGCAATTTGACAAGAAAGAGAAAAATAGATAATTGTATTTTAAAAAAGTTTTGACTCCTTTTCAATTTAAAAGTTTAATCGTAATTGTCGAACACGCAGTATAATGCTTTCGAAAAATTCGTTCAGTTTCTAATCCTGCCCTATAGTTCCGCAAGATTTCAATTTTAGAAGTTAAACACTTTCGCAGTTATGAAAGTTCACATACACTCGTCCATTTGTCAAACATTTTCAAAAAATGCAAATATTTCAAATATGGCGAATAATAGTAACATAGTTGTTTTAGCAAACAAACCTTAAAATTGAATTAGGAATTCAAAAATGTAATAATATGTAGGGTGTTCTATTTAAAATAACAAAGTTAGTAACATCCACTATAACCGGATGTCTTAGGTAACTGAAAATATTTAAGATTAATAGTGGATGTAGGCTACAGAGTTTTTAAGGATTTTACAGTGCAGATTCTTTCATATATCGATTGATGCAGTTCCTCGTGAGACCTCCTGTATGTAAATCTTGCTCTTATTTGAAATACCACCATTGGGGCGTTTTTAATGTGCTTTACTCATTATTGTGGGGATGTGATCAGTTTTTTTGCATACAAAAATAACTATAATTTAAAAATCCGCTAATTACGGAGTACTGAAGATATTCTTTTAATCAGATTCTTGATTCTAGACTAAGAATAAGAGGAATGTAAACTCAAGTGAGATATAGTTAGATCATTTGCTTTTTTTCAAATTGTAATAGATATTAAAATATCTTTCTCGGGGGTTTTTCTCAAATTATGTTAAATTTTCTAATTTAACTCGAATAAATGATTTTTGTACGGCAACCTTTGAATGAATTTCCAACTTAGTAAAATCAAATTAACGAATTTTTAAGATTTGAAAATTAACTAACCTTTAAACCTTCGAACGACGCCAATGTATATAAACCCTGTTTATATACCCACCACAGGAACTGCCTGCTCTGGATATTTAACCCTTTTTACTTCTAATAAAGACTTTAAATACACAAACGAACACTTCTTTGGATTGTATTTAAGACAAACTTTGATTCAACCAAGGCCGAATAAAGACTGATGAAAATTTATGGCGTCGTTCATCTTTCTTTTATTTTAAATCGCGAAAGACCGGCGATTGTTTTCTTTCACAGCCAATTTTGATAATTTAACCCAAATAGAAACTAACTTTTCGATGACTTTCAATCAAATGATATTAGCATATGAGAACGAATGCAGTGACTTAACCAGGAGGTTGTATGTTAATGATTCTGTGGTACGAACTGTCACCAACAAGCTTTAAAAAAGAAAATCCACTGCTAATTTATAGAAACCTTTCAGGTAAAGATTTAATTGATGAAATATTATCTGTTGTGCTTTGCAATTTATGCTGTTGCTTATTTCAGACGATTTTTACATTAATTTGGAAGAAATAAGTGAATAGAAAAATTAATAAACGAGTAGATTTGTCCATGATACCCCACACTCGTCATTATCTGGACTTATAAGTAAATTATAATGTCCTCGCTCCAAGGACGGTTGACTGAGGGGAGATGGTAACGAAGAAATTTCCAATTATCCCCGCAAGAGGGATATTTAATTACCAACGAGTGGCCAGCCTGACATTTGGTCAGTACCGAAGTGACAACCGAGAGAAGTTGTTGTCGTAGATACAACAATATAACACAACACGAGAAATACATTTAGAAGACTCATGACGAAACATACACATACTCCAGTTTTCCGGACGTATGGAAGCTGCGTGTAAAAGCATTTGTTTTTTCAATACAGAATTACTGCGTAATTTTTCTGTATTCTCAAATTATGTTAGAAAGTACAGTTTCTTATATTCATTTTGTTGCTGCTATGCGATGTAGGAGAATAAAAAAGTAATTCTAAGTGGGAAAATAAACAACGATTCTTATAAAATTAAACTAAAAAAAAATAAATTCGATAATTATACATTGAAATTCTAACAATGTTACTTTATTAAGGGGAAAAATCTCCTGGCAATTTTGAACTTCGTAACTTTTGTATTTGTTGCGTTTCAAAATACGTTCCACAGTATTTCTACTAACACCGATTTCGCCTGCAATTTGCCGGCTAGAGCAAGGTTCGCCCATTTCAACCAACGAACAAACCCTCACTTCTCTCTCTTCCCGCTCGGGAGGCATTAAAAGGATTTAAGGCTGTTCGTCTATTTGTTGGCATTTTCGGCAATTCCCGACAACGCAGCCGAATTTCCTAAACGCTTTGACGATTCTTTCAATTGTTGAATGCGAAGGAATAGGACGATCCACGTTTTCAACGGCAATTAGATCGGCCGTGCTTTGGTAGGAACTATCGTATCTTCTCTGCGGTTATAAAACTAACAGAGTGTATTCGAAATCAACGATCACTTGTTAGAACCTTACGAGCGCATAGACAAACAAAGAGCGCATGAGATAGGCTTCTCAGAGCTACAACAGTTGCGTGCGGCGAGGCTGGCCGGCGGGGATAAATGCAAGGATGCCAGATCCCGCTACGTACAATATATCTCGCACCTCAGTGAGATTTGAGCCAACGCATATATGCGTCTAATATAAAGAGATTGCAGATATTGAAAAGTATAGCAGAGATTGAAAAGTATACCGCAGTCTTCAAAGCACTATTGTAGTCCTCAGTTTCAAGTCCAGTATAAAGTCCAGTATAAAATTATGTTACGATAAGATTTTTATATCAATTATCTATTCCATTACTATCAGTAATTACAGAACCCAGCATTTATTTATTCGAAATAAGATACTTTTATCCAACATTAAATAGGTTAGGGTTATTTTTACTGACTTCAGAGAATATATCGCCGCACTTACGGTGCATTGATATCATAACGTTATATCGGATCATTTATTTAACGATTTTCTCAACGTATCGATTTGAATCTATAAATAGTAGTTTTATTACTACGCAATTAAACTACATATTCTTCAAGTTAAATATCCATATCGGCATCTCGGCCTATCTTTATTCACATCTACATACGAATATAAAAGTTTTATTGGTTCGTTAACTGTCGCCTCAGTAACAGACGCCTAAAAACAAAACGACAAAATGCGTTGACCCCCCGATCGAGCCGTAAGATCTATTTTCAAGACGAAAAAGAGCTAACAAGAAGTGATTAATGTGGAGGTCTGCGTGCACTCCACAATGCAAAAAGGCCAACGGGAAAGCCGTCCAATGAGTCAGTGTAATATTCAAATGCGGCAAGCAAATTTTGGATGTTGCGCTGTTGATTTACGGTAACTGGAAAATTACAAAGCCAACGGGCAATGTGAAACAACGATAATGCTCTGCTGTCTTCTTCGATCATTATTTATTATAAAACATATGTGTATATTGAAGACACTGAAATAACCATATGGAGGAATGTTGCGTGTGGTATGCGCAATAGCTATCAAAACTTGAATTATTTGTGTTATACGCATACAGGAGTACTTTTATTTGATTTATTACATGCACGTGCTTATGAAGATTTTTAACATTTCATTGATGCTGTTCACTGTTGGGTTTGGTGTTGTTGTTAGCCTTATTTATTTATGTAAAATTGGCATAAAAAGGATTATTTTTTACGTTATATTTTAACGTGTACCAAATATAAACTAAAGCCCCAGTAGATCTCCCGTAAATATTCACAGAGACACTTTGAACTTTGTTGGCTAAATGTACACACGGTGACAAATGACCACAGTCAGTTCCCGGAGAGACATTAAAATATCGTGCAAGCGACAACGCGGCTGCAGCGAATTATTTTCGGTCCCTTGACGGACGTTTTTTTAACATTATGGCTAGGTAGGTTTCGCATGGAAATTTGTCAGTTGTATGAAAAAATCAATAAATATCAAAAGAATATGGGAGGGGAGACTGCTGTAAACGTTACTTATACATATGCATGATTGCCCATTATATAAAAGGAGCACAATGATTTATCTATTATATAGTCAAATAATAACAAATCGGTCTGGCATTTAATTAACAAAAAATCTAATTGAACTTCCAAAGACGTAACGTTATCCGACTATGATTTATTTATACACGACACATCTGATATTTTTAATAATATTTTTACTAACCTTATAACTAGAGTTGGCCACGCGCGCCAACGCGCAGCGGCGTTGCTTCGATTAGGCCTCGGGTTCCACTAGAGCTATTGTGTGCAGATGTTTGCTTTCGTAAATACTTTCGCGTAGTTGTTACAATACGAATACATACAAACACTTACCATTTTAAGAGTCCTCCGTGAAATCGCAAAGTGAATAATGTCTGTTAAATATCTGCAACATTAGATATGTTTCAACAGCTGTTTCGAGAGACCGAGTGCGGCGCGAGGAAAAAATGTGTTTATATACAGAGAACGAACGTTCTACATCTAGTGAGGTTATATTTGCGTAATTAAAATAATCTTTGAAACAACGTAACGGTTCTGTTGACGCACCTTCACAAATGTGTCTTAATGTGCCAAAATCAGAACACAGCATCTTTCTCTGAAACACTTTTTTCTAGAACACAAACATTTTTTGCGTCTTTTATCGCGTATATTTGCATAGATTCCACTAACGACACCGAAGAATCTTGTAACTTTTCTATTGCCTCCGCTAATCCGAAGTAATTGTGAATAATTTTTAAATCCATTTTAACCTGACTATCTTGAAATTTCGACTGGCTTTTCTGGATAGCGATAGCTTCCTTTGTATCGAATTGTAAAACCACGTTCTTAATATTGTCAAAATATTTATGATAATAAAACGCGGCCTGCAACCATGTTCCCCAACGAGTTAGAATAGGTTCTGGTGGCTCAGGTATACGGGGGCACAGTCTGTGAAATTCGCGAATACGTTTCGGGGATTTGACAAACACTGCTTTTGTATGCGCTATTAAAGCGTCTACCTCAGGATAACATTTTCTGATACCATCTGCTACAAGATTGAGAGCATGAATTTTACACGTAATGTGTAACAAGTTAATAGAATGCTTTTTAAGAGACCGGCCTACAGAAACCGTGTTTGCGGCACCATCACTCATAAATAGAGTTGGCCACGCGCGCCAACAGGCAGCTGCGTCGTATCTATACGGTTACATACAAGCCTCAATCCAGCTTCGACCCTCCATTAGCGCGGTACGTGTTGTTTAGAAATGTTACGCAAGTCGCGCAAACGACCCAAGGCGAACCATGTTAGAGAATTTTTAGCCGAAATTCCTGACTTAACGTATGATGGCGCTAAAATTGAATGTGTAGTATGTAATGTCCCGTTGATGAGTTGGTCCAAAAGGGACGGTCTACGCCACGTAAACAGTGAACGGCATGCTTCAAAAAAAACTTGCACACGAGACTATGACAAATTTATATTTAATTTATGTGTTACTTTTATTGTATGTAATATACCGTTTAATTTACTAGACAAGGAAGCGTTTGTCTTGTTTTGGAATAACTATTCGGAGTACAAATTACCAAGTCGGACATCGTTACGAAGGATAGTGCCATCTTCTCTGTCTCTATTTAGCACTATTTACATAACTTGTGGTAGTCAGATGGTTTTTAAAAACACTTTATTTGTCATCTTGGTTTTCTTATAGATCGGCAAAAGAATATACCTAAAACTATCAACAAAAATGTTGTAGATATAAAAATACTTAAAAATACATTTTTAACTTTAGACACACATACTTGTTATTACTGAAAATTTACAGTTAGTTGCTAATGCCTAAAATAAATAAAATGTTTAAACCTGTGCTTTCGTATGTAGATTGCGACATGTTTTTTTCTTTATGTGGAGATTCAACACTAAATAACTACAAACTCAAACAAAACTTTACACATAGGGCAACACGTTTATTGAATTAACTTTAAAATTCGGAATTATTTCCTAAGAAACTAACAGGTTAGGTTTAGGTATGGGCATGGAAATTAATACGATATTCGTGTTAACTTACCTACAATTTCCCAAATACTTTCGCAAGTTAAACGATTAGTCAGCTATTCATCATAGTCGGGTAATCTGGAAAAGAGCAGAGTGCGTTAATGAAATTCTGTACGAATGGGATAAACAAACAGAATAGTATCATTTTAATACCACAACAAAACTTTGTTTGCCACAGAACATCAACTACATACACACAGATATGTATTTATTTTATGAAATTGATAATAGAACTAGAAACACGCTCCTTGCCAACCTAAAGTAAAGATAAACAATTTAATTGAGAAAATTCTTTTGCGATTGCTTTGCGTTATTTACGCTAAATATATCGTTGTCAAAGCTACAAACTGAATTGTTGGATGATTTCCCAAACAAGTAGCATTCTTGTTTCTGAAATAATCCAAGTAGAAAACATATTTACAAATTAAGGACGCTATACGAGTAGTTCGAAAAATGTCAAGCTTCGACATGGAAATTGTGTTACTGCATTTCAAGAAAGTACATATTGTTTCACGCAAAATAACAAAATGTATTACTCGTTCTACACGTACTGCTATGGAAAACCTATGGTTGTTAAGCATATATATTTACCCCATATCAGTACGTTACCGCCAATATTACAAGCCCTCAGCGCTCTTCGATGACGTCATGCTGTGTAGGTGATGGATCGCCATGCACGATATTAGCCTAAGCGATAAAGGAATCGTTTTTTTGCTTTTATATTTTAAGTTTTGAAGGGCTTCCGGTTTAAAGAGGATGCCAGTCGCCAACTGTACCCTTCTTCGCATCCCATTTGATTTTATTTTGGAAAAACGAAGTTTCAAAGCAGAAACCAAACATGTAACCGAGCACCGTTTTCGTGAAAGATGGATGTATTTGTGGTTGATATTTAATCGACTAATTATTATTATTTATAACTGTATATGTATTTGGACAAAATAAAGGTTGAAATGATATAGTATTTGCAATTTTGCTCGAAATTTTGTTCAATTTCACGAGAAAATTTACAGACGTGCTATTTAACCAAGGTCTTTAATTTCCTATTATGTCATAAAATATACATTACCCTGTAATTGTCATGTTGTATTCTGTTGGGTTAATAAATTTATTGTTATTATTATTATATATCAAGATATATTGTATTAAAGCAGAACGTTTATTATACACGTTTAAAAACATCTCTTCGTGTTCAAAAATAATTTTGTTAAATATAACGTAAGAATATAAAACTATTTGAACAATAGAATCTTCACGTTTTTTGTCAAATACAACAGACAGTTAGGGAATTGAGTTGGAATAGCATCTCTTTTAAGCCTAGGATTTTTTAAACTTACAGTTATAGTTTCATCGGTCCTTGAATCTGTAGCTGTTGAAAAATAAATAATATCTTCTTTTACAAAGTGTAAATCACAAACAATACAATACAAAACAATCGACGCCAATATAAATAGACCACCCGAGTCACGCTTTTAGGTTACCCCGCTTTTATCGTTTCAGAAAAGGTTTTATCGCATATACAACACTAGAACAACATTACAGGTATCACCAACTAATTGTAAGTACGGAAATATCACTACATAGTATTTTTTTAAATAAAACCAATACAATTTGGATAAACCAATTCAAAACGCAAGAAACGATCTGAACGTGTGAATGTGCAATCTACAAATATGGCTGATCGACGACCTACTGGAAAATACGTCACAGCTTGCTGAGGTCAAAGCGCTTAGGCCTTGTTAAATATCGGAGGTAACGATCAGCATCGGCAGAAACAAAGTATACAACGCCGATGAGAGTGGATTTAATCTAGAAATAACTCCGGCCATGTTTTAGCAGTAAAGGGTCAGAAAACCGTTGAAAGTGCTGTGCAAATGTCAACTATTTCGGCAGAGGGCGCTTACTTTTGTCATTATTTTTGGTATTAAGAGGATCCACAAATACGTTTGGACCTCGAGTTGCGCCATTATTGTTTAGACCCGTAAATGAATATATTTCTTTTTCGACGTCTGGGAAGTTCACTGCAAACCATTTCAAACCGTGGCTAACAGGTTTTCCTTCCATATATGAAACTAAACAGTGTCCTCTTCATTGATTCTTGGAGTAGGCATTGTGTTACCGAACTCCAGAAATTGGTGCCAAAAGATAAAATTTAAAAAATTTTAAATGTATCCAAAAAAACAATAATTTTATTAGATCAGTGAATCTTACGAACTACGACATACTATTATTTTTTTTTATTATTATTATTAACTGACTAAATTTGTTATACCGCACAGTGTTCAATGTAAACGCAACTTTATTTTTGATAAATAAAAGAAAGGGATTATAATAAAAATGGAAGTACGGAGTACGTCTCCCGTTATACATTTTTTCGGAATATAATTTGCGCCATCCTCGAGACTATTTAATATACTCCATATTATGTTTTAAAAAAATATACATCTGTTACAGTTCCCGAAATATTTACAAAAATTTGAAAATGCTACAAATTGTTGGGGGGTATTGCACCCCAAAATCGGGCAATTCAACCGCAAAAAAATAAGTTGGATTTTGAACGTAACATGTCTGGTGGTAACACATTTGGTGTTATTAGATGAGATAGCATAATAATACTCCCTCAAGAAAGTCATTCCAACAGGCAGATCAATAAAAAATTACATCTCTTTCCAGCGATTGTAAAATATGCCATTTGCCGATTTAAAAAAGAAAAAGTGAATTGAAATACCATATGCGTCCAAAACCATCACCAATAATAACAACTGCGACAGGTGATCGTGCAACTAATGACCAAATAACTTCGGTTAAAGAAGGAAGGTGTTTGTGAAACGACTGGCGAACGAAACGGCGCACAATGGGGCAAAACCGCATTTGCCTGACCAAAAATCGATAACTTTTTTATTATTTATTGCAGGCAACTAAAATTTTGGGAATGTGTAAAAGCATGTATAAGCTTCAAAATAGTTATGGTATAGTTATAAAAATCATTTATTTAAGATCGATGCAGCAAAAGAAACATATCAAAATTATGAGAATCATTGAAGGACATAAGAAATACTGAATGTGTATTAATAAAATAAAACAAAGACGGAATGATTTTTGAATGTATATTTAAAACAATTATGTAAATATAGAAAAACGTAATTTTTTAAGTAAGCACCATAAAAATCAAAAAGTAACACTAAAAAACTTATTTTTATTAGGTAAGTATGTATCAATATTTTATATCTAATTTAATAATAACTGCTTGGCTTCCTCATCAAGTTCAATTATATTTTTCGATGGTAGATTGGCGTTTAAAAAAGGATCAGATTTGTTTAAAGTAAAAAGTGTGAAAAATCCGTCTTCAATTGGGGTTTAGCCGAATCGGGGGAAATTTTCTTGCATAGTTTTTAAAAGTTTGTTAATCTTTTTTTCAAAAATTGTGGCATCTTCAAAAGATTCCAAAACAAAAGGTAAAAAAGTAAATTAACTTTTTTTTAATTTTCTCCCATGAACCCAAGGGTTTTAAACTTTAAAAGGAAAAGAGGGGTATGTATACCTTTAAATTTATCTACATATAATACGGAGTTCAGTCTTATTAGAAAATTTTCCCTTTTTACAAAACTTTTGAATAGAAGAAATGGTTTGTTTAAATTTCTCAAAATCTGTTTTTTCGGATTCTTTCAAATTTTAGAAAAGGCCTTCCCTAGATTTGGTTGCCATCATTACCAAAAAAAGCCTAATGGGCACTAAAGAAGATATCAAGGGATTGCTGTCAGATACAAATTGCCCACCAGAAAGTATTTGTTTGTATTCTCTTTGTTCAGAGGAACCATCACAGCCCATTTGCAATAAAATTTAAATGGTTGAGGGTTTCCCAAAAAGTTTTACCTTCATTAGTCTTGCAGCAGTGTGATCTAGAAGTGCTTGAACTTATTTGGCACTAACATCGGTAACTTCAATTTGGTCTTATCTGGATAACATGCTTCTTTAGCTTGCCCAAATTGTTTGTACGATGGAAAAAGTGTGCATTTTTTATTTTTAGGATTTTTAAGACATGTATATTTAGACTTACTTAAGCCCAAATCTATGTAAACAGCTAGAACTTCATCGGTACTATAAGCAACAGCAGAGGAGTGCCCATTCTTTAATATTTGATAGATAAACTCCTTAGTTTCTGATGATGTTAAGCGTAACTTTCGTACAATTAATGCTTCTGTTGTTTCACCAAGTGAACGCGGCCCTTGAATGTAGGATTGATGGATGTGTCTAATTGATTCACGAAATAATCTTATTGCTTTTCTATGTTGTGTCACTTCCGCCGATTTTTCGTATGACTTACATGGTCGTCCTCGTTTATGTTCAGGTACTGAAGACTCATCAGCTTCTTCAAATGATACGGAAAACTCACCATCTAACCATTGTCGATTGGTCTCCAAAAATTTTGCTTGTGTTCTTCCTGCTTTATTCCATTGGATTTTAAATTCAGGTAGCAAATATTTGTGTATCTTCACAATTACACAAGATAAATTACTCTCAGAAAGATTAAATGTGTTTCTGATATATCTTTCTGCTGTAGATATATGCTTTCCATGTTCAATGAAAGCCAGACATAGTCTCGTTTAATAATATTAAAAAAACTATTTTAAAATATTCTAGCAAAACAATCAAATATTCTATACTGTAGAATTTCAAATAACCAATGCACAAATGTAGGTATATTGCATACACTTTATATAGGTATAGAAATATTCAAACAAACAAAAATAATGGTATTGAGAAGAAAACAATATTTTCAAAATCCTATCATCATCAAATGTATTGATTTTGAGGTTAGATATAGTTTTGATAATCCTTCCAGTAAGCAAGTTGTTTTTATTTTTACGTCAACAGCATGTAAAAATATTTTGCAGTTATTTTAAATGTTATTCAGTTATCAAGAAACCACAAAAATATCCTTTGGAATCGAAATACATAAATCGTATATTTAGAATTTCTATACTGTAAGGGCCCGTTATACATTATTAGTAAATTAGATATGCAACAAACACAATTGTAATTTGTTTTAATAATTATTATTATTGAGGGGTAAAAATTTCGAAATACATAATATGGCTTAAAAACTTACAGTTAGTTAAAAAAAAGCGTAAAAAATACAAACAATATTCAGGACGTGGCAACTTAAGAAACCGTAAGTTAGTACAGCACATAATATTATAATATGTACTCTGAGCGCAGCATTCCGTATTACTGAAAAAAAAACAACAAAGTGCAATCAGGTAGCAGGTTTTTTTTTCTGGATCGCATAATGCATAAAATTTTCTGTCTTTTGAACTAACATTTTTTACGGGGGCAAACCCTGATAACAACTAAAACCTTAGGACAACTTTAGAAAAAGGAATTCCTAACATGCGCCTACTTAATTGCAGTACATGGAAAATTAGACATTTATTTAAATAAAATTAAAATTTCATAAGAAAGTATATAAAACACCCTTTCTGCTGGTGTAGAACGTTGTATGAGATAATCACTCTTAAGTGGTTTATTTTTTAATTAAACAACGCTCAGAATTCTTAGCGTACAGAACCACGCTTTATGCGCTAAACTCATAGTCGATTATTTGACAAAAGGTTAAAAAGAAAACAAAAAAATGTATGGGTTAACAAATTTCAATATGTTAGCTACACTAAAAAAAATAAATCAAAGCAATATGTTGAATTCCATAAAAATCATTTTTGGTTGTACAATCAAACATGGTGGTGGTTCAATTGCGGTACAGGATTGTCTTTCATAATTTAGTAGAGATTCTGCATAAGATGGGAGAAATAATGCGGAAAGAGCATTACTGCGACACCGTAGATACCCATACAATTCCTTCTAGATTGAGGCTTATTAGTCAGAACTTCATTTTGCAAGATAATGATTTAAAACATATCACCCAAATTTGCAAAAAATATTTAGATAAGCAAAACGAAGCCAACATTTTGCGGTATACAGCAAAAACAACACCCATCGCCACGAAAAAAAAACATTTTACGGCAAGCAATGAATTTTTAACATTGCCAGCCAACTCAATTATTCTGGAAATGTCCTAATTGTATATACGTAGTTATTTATGTCACTGAGTGCGTTTCCTATACAAGAGATACATTACATACTTTCAGCATAGTTTCTTAGTTTCTCCATCACTGCAGATCAAGTGGTTATCTTATCACTTTCTGAAATGCCAAGCAATTAAAGACAGCTATGTTACAGATTTACAAAACATAAGTTTCTTACATTCAGAAGTGGCAGCTCAATATGTTTATTTGAGCAGCTATGCACATTTGATGGGAAAATAACGGAAAATGATACTCCTGAAATAAATAATGCGTAGTCTTATTTTGTACCAAGGCGGTATGTAAGTTAAATTTCATGCATTACATATGGTATAATTAAATATAAGCAGTTTTATTATTTTTAGACTACCTTGAGAAACCGGTTGTGTTTGCGCAAAGCAAATTATACTTGTGTGATTATTGAAGTAATTAATGTTGAACCAAAAATAATCATACGCCTGCAAAGTACATACATGTTTCCTTTATTTTTTTGTATTTTTTTGCCAATGAAAATTTCTTATATCTAGTTATTTTAACAAAATATATACCGGCTGGAAAGAAGCGACCCCAACGCTATAGTTGAATGCTACACTGCGAGACTACAAGACGCAGCATTTTTCTTATCTAAATGTGAGAGAGTCATCAAAAAGAAGGATTGTTCAAACCAATAATTCATTGAATCAGAGTTTTTCTTAGATTCTAAAAGGCATTGTTAATTCTTGTATTTATAAATAGTCTGGGCAAACAGCGGTAACAATCAGTGTAGTAGATATGTGGTGCGGAGTCGGCGATTATTTATTTCAGGCATTCACAGCGTCAGTACTAAATCCATGCTGTATGCGAGTAGTTCTGTGTATATGTAGGCTGTCGTAACTTATTTCGTAATTGTACGCTTATGTTTGCTTTAAAAATGTCGTAGTTAGGTACGTCGCGAAAACGACCAATGGCAGACACAGTTAAAAACTTTATAGTGGACATGCCGGACTTAATTTTCGATGGCGCTAAAATTCAATGTCTAGTTTGTAAAATCCCTTTAATGCGTTCGTCCAGAAGCCATTGTCAACGTCACATCGAAAGCAAACAGCATTCTTCTGCAAAAAGTGGCATATGAGACCAAGAAAAATTTACATTTGATTTATGTGTTACTCTTATTTTATGTAATCTATCGTTTCGTTTACTAGACAAAGAAGCTTTTGTCTCCTTCTGGAATAAATATGCGGACTGTAAATTACCTAGTCGGACATCGATACGAAATGTAGTGCCATTTGCTTGTGAACATATAGAAAAAAGAATGAAAACGGAATTGAAAGATAAAAAACTGTGGTTGTGTGTGGACGAAACAACAGATCGTCAGAAACATTCTGTGGTTAATGTATTGGTACGTACAATGGAACCACATCGACTGTCATCCTCCTTCTTACTTGCTTCCAAAAGGTGGTGTTGAACTCGTTGAACAACTATGCAACTTTTAATGTTTATGAGTGATGGTGCCGCAAACATGCGTTCTTTGGGCCGATCTCTTAAAGAACACAGTGGTAACTTCTTACATGTAACGCGTAAAATCCATACTCTAAATCTTGCGGCACAAACGATTCCTACATGTTTTCCACTAGTAAATGCATTGATTGCTAGTACAAAGGCAGTGTTTCTAAAGTCCCTGAAACGTACCCGACTATTTCACAAACTGTGTCCTGATTTACCTGAACCCCCACAGCTGATTGTTACACGTTAGGGAACATGGTTGCAGGCTGCGTTTTACTACAACAAATATTTTCATCAAGTAAAGGAGGTAGTTTTAAGATTCAATCCGATAGAAGCTGCAGCAATCAAGAAAAGCCAGGAAATATTTCAAGATAGTCAGGTTAAAAGAGATTTACAAACTATTCACAATAATTACTTCGGACTAGCGGAGGGAATAGAAAAATTACAAAATGTTTCGATGTCGCTAGCGGATTCTGTTCAAATTGTGAATGATGTTCACGTACAGTTATGCGCTGTAGAAGGCGAAACAAATTGGTGTGTAATACGAAATAATTTGAAAGTGTATTAGAGAAGGGCTCCGATTTTCTTATATTAAGACAAATTTGTGAAGGGCGTGTGAAGATGCATTAAGTTGTTTCAAAGATTATTTTAAATATGCAAATACAACATCGCTAGACGTCAAACGGTCGTTTTCGGCATTAAAAAACATTTATTCCGCACGTCGTACTCATTTGACTGAAACAACTATGGAAACATATCTAATGATACAAATATTTAATAGATGTTACCCAGTTTGTGATTTCACGGAAGACTTTTAAAACGGTAAGTGTTTCAGCACGTTTTATAATTTATTTCTTACCTTCTATTTTATATGTAAACTTTTATGCGCTCGCCACGCCTCTGGCTGTTACCGCATATTTGCCCAGGTTAAATTATAAATTTGTTTATTTCAAATGAATAGAGTTACTTGTTTATTGGAACTGGGAATAGTAATTTATTGGTGTTAACCTTTTTTATTTTGTTCTTTCGAGTGCAACGGATTGACTGTAAAGTAAATGCCCATATAAATATTGTACGTACCCGATCGAACCGTCGATTTACACACGGTATACATATAACAGTAGAGGGCATATGGTTCAGATGAAGGCAAAAGATCGTAAACTTTCAGTAACTATACCTACTAAGAGTAAACTATCTTAAAAGTCTAAATTTAGTTCAAGATTAAAGCTTTTTGTGTAGAATATGTATACAATTTTTTTATATACTTGTGAAAAATATATAACACAAGTTGGAAAAATGCTAGTTGGATGCTATAATAAACTTTAATGTGAAACATGTAGAAATATATAAACCTTTTTTAAGTTTCAGAAGTCTTTGTAAAATAACTGTCGCTTTTTCTTAAGTTCGCGCAAGTTGTACTATAAGTAAGTAATGTAGGTGCATTTCCCATGCCAATTCCTTTTTCAAAGTATCTCTTGAAAATAGGAAAGGCGGCTTTACTTTATTATTCAAAATTTTGTTACGAAGTTCATTACAAATTACGGACAAGGGTCCGTTGTATTATTAAATATTGTGAGATACTAATTATTTCATGATATTTAAGTATAAGTACAATTATCTGAAATACCTGAATAAATATAGAAAATGATCAGCAGATATCTAACTGAAATATAAAATGATTTGTCGGACACAATAGATTCCTATTGCAAAAAAGAAGTTTACATTTTCAGTTAGACGGTTGTTCCTTTCATAATATAATTGTGAAACGATGATAAAATGAAAATTTTTCAAATCGTTGATGGGTTGATAAAATTAATTGAAGGGACCTAGATCGCTGATCAAATTTGGGGTTTTAATGCAAAACGTTATGAATTTCCCAAAAAATTTTTAAATTACAGTAATTCTTTGTGTAAACAAATGTTATTAAATATCTCAAAAACGAAGCAGATAGGTAAAGGACCCCTTTTATACTAATTGAAAAGGTTCCACAAAGAGTGAATAGGGGGGAGCCAAAAGTAGGTACGTGAGATACAGTATTATTAAAAAATAATATATTCTTACTAGTGATGGGAAAAATCGTTATTTTAAAATAACAGTTTCAACCGTTATCGTTATTTTGAAATAACGGTTGCGAAATAACAATGTTATTTCGTAGTCTACAGTTCTACACGATAACGCATCATGATTCCAATAGCACATTGCAACTGCTGATCTTGCAGTACGCAAAATTTAAACCGAAATTTTTTGTAATATAAATATTTTTTTTTTTCAGATAAATTATAAACTGGTTAATGGATTAAAATAAATTAAGTGAAAAAACAGTTTCTACAAAAATTTTTACAAAAAGCGTTTATTTCCCACCATTTTTTTTTGATTCTCCCTGTTAATTTTCTTATTTTTAATCTAGAATTTTCAAAAGGCAGAACATCTGGGCTTAAATGCTATATAAAAAATATAACGGTTTTTTTTTTTAGTTTTTATAAGAAAATTTTTTTATATAACATCGGTTTTTTATTTTACATTTGTTTTCCCAAATAATACAATTTTTTAGAAAATATGTCCATCGTCCACCGATGTCGACTACCGCCAATAACCGTTCGAGGGGATTTTTATGTGGGGTAGATACAGGCCCATGGTAGACTTTGCAATGATGAGGAGGGAAACAGCCCTTATTTATTTTTTAAGGGCAGCGCTAGTTTAGCGCAGATTCCATGGCGGAAGCGAAATTAACTACCAAGGGAGAAAGATTTCCCACATAGGCTTTTAAACCCTGTTTTGGGGAACAACCCTGTTCAAGTAAAACAAAACCGAAGCAGGAATAATACAATAAGCTACTAAGCTTCAGTGTTAAGGATGTAAAAAAAAAGCCCTCTTGGTAGAAAAATCAATTAATCAATCCACAAATCAGGTCTGGGTTTTGTAGGAAGACGATTTCCCCGGCACTGTCCGAAGGATTTTTCAACCCAAAAATTTCAAGTTTGAAGGAAACATGCAGTGGCGTAGCTCAACTTTTTTTTTAAATTTTGGTTAGCATAAAAAAAAACGATTACAAAATAAAGTCTTGTATTTCCACCGCGCATCTGAAGCGTTCGCCATCCTATAACGCACAAACTGTGCGTGGTAAGATATTTTTCTAGGGGAGTTGTAATAAACAGCGGTTTCGATCAGTCAGTCGTAGGAGTACGCCGCAACGGCGGTCGATGATATGTTCACAACAGTCCGAAAACAACCGTGCTATACCTGTTATTTTCCCAGCGAGATAACATTTTTGAAAAGGGGTTATTGATCCATAACGGTTATAAAATAACAGATAATTAAAAACCGACCCACCCCCAATTTTACCTTTTATTGACGTTTTGATTTTCATGGAAAAAACTACTGCCCCGGTAAGCGGCGAAAAACCGCAACATAAGCAACGCTTCCATTGTCGATTCATTTAGCCTTCGACGTTGGTTTTGAAAATGCCGGGATTTCGAAAAAGGGCGTTCCACATCTAGCGAAGTAGGATTTGCGTAATTCGATATTCCCTTTTTGTCTTCGGCACTCTTTTTTTTTCAGTAATAGACCGGGAAACCCTTTTTTAAATGGGGATTTTTATTTAAAACTGACGTCATTTTTGAGCGACATCTAGCATCCGTCAAGCTTCCTAGAGCGGCTTGTAAATTATTTTAAGGTACTTTAAAGAGTCTCGTAAAAATTTAAATGACTTAAGTTTTTTTAAAGGAATAGCTTGTACAACTGCAGAATAGCTTATCTACTTGTAATTGAACGTCCGAAAAAAGTTGCAGATTCATTTGATTTAAATTTTAAAATCACATAAGCATATTTTAATCAATTTAATTAACATCCTACCAACTTTCAGCATTCTTGCAGCTCGATCAGTAACTAACATTGTGACTTGGGCTCCTGTGATACGAAATTTTCTTTAAAGAATCTTTTTTTTATCTTCACAACGGTTTCAGCGTCACTTTTTCCAATTTTTTTTCTGGAAAACAAGGAAGCCGCTGATCATTATGTTTTAAAGGACGCGTTACATCATGAATCACGCTGTGTTTTTCACGTTGTTTACCCACTTTCCCAAAATTTTTTAATTTTTTTCCCCTCCATTTTACAATTTTTCCGTACCCTGCAAATGTGGCAAATTGTATTTCCCCTGGTTTTATTGGTTGATGTTTTAAGAGGGAACATATTTGTTCCAAAAAAAACGAAAGTGTTCATTGTCTACTAGATGTCGTGGGGTGTTGCACACACTTTGCAGAAAAATAAAAAAATACAGAAATTCCCATGGAATATTGTTCTTTAAAATTTAGTACATGACGTTTACTTTTAATATGTCTTCTACAGGGAAAAGTATCGCGACCTAACCAAACCCTATATTGCAAATTTTGCACTGAAAAAGATAAACCTGATATTCCAACCCAGGGAAACGGCTAAAATATTTATTCACATGCGATTCAAAAATTTAAAACCCCACTTACGACGATCCATACTTTAAAAGACACACACCGATAAACCGATAATTATCGAACGACCGTTCACTTCCACGCCTATCGAATGATTAAACTCTCCACTGACTTCGCATCGACCCAAATCCCTTCTCGGCGCTTCTGTCGTAGCACGCGTTTGTCGAACCTTACTAATTGGTGTGAAATTTAATTTTCTATAATATGGAAACATAATATACATAGGGTGTTCCATTTAAAATGATTGAGAAGAATAGCCGTAAAATTGCCCATATTGAAAAAATAAATTTGAACGCCTTGTATAATATTGCAGCACGAATCTTACAAAAAAGAATTGTCGAAAGCTTAGCAGAAACAGAGTACAAATATTGCTTGTTGAACTTCGTGTTTGCAAATGTGGCGATTTTTCAAGTAGAAATATGTCTTTTAAATATTGTAACTCGATAACCTATGATTGGATGTCGCTAATATTTTCAACATGAATAGGAACCATCGATGTGCATAAAGAAACTGCAAAAATATATGGGGTGTTCCATTAAAAAAATGAGCTGACCATCGATACTCTTTTCTGGAACATTCTGTATAATTGAAAATTTTAATTTCATATCTTCAATAGCAACTGAAAAACAGAAGACCGACGCATTATTGCAGGACCTTGTATAAGCTGTTCCATTTAAAACAAAGTTGAGAGTTACTTCCGGTATAACCGGAAAATATTTTAGTTCAATAGCACATGTAGGCCTTAGTATATTGCCAATTTTTCAGAATTTTCCAATGTATATTCTTTCATATATCGATTGACGCAATTTCTCGTGAGACATCCTGTATGTTTTCATACCGGAATTGCAAAACAATGTGTAACGACAGAAATAGCAGATAAATATTTTGAAGTGCTTTATGTGGTGATTCTTGGAGTTATTTAGGACTCATATATCGTAGATAATTTTTCCTGTTATGGGAAACATGCTAAGGATTTGTTCTATTTTTCCTATCTATAAATAGCAATTTTTATGCAACGTGAAATACTTCCAGTGGTTTTATGATTAATATGTATGTATGTATTGGAAGCAGCTTACATAATAGGAAGGAAAATTAACAATACCTACTTGACACAGATCGCCCGGCAATTGAATCATATCGCGTTAACAAACAAGTCTCTAAGTTATGTAAATAACTGTAAGATAACCAGGCATTTTTTACTTATCGAAAATCTGAAGAATGCACTGTTCGAAACGGCAAAACCTATACCGCAGACGTTTGTTTGCCATATGTTTTCCATTATTAAGAGATAAGTCATCGCGTGGACACCCCATTATGAAGTTATTGTTCGAATGGTCGTCGCATTACATCGCTCAAAGTTATACGAATGCAGAAGCACGCATTAAATGCTATTGTTATTAAAACAGCGACTTCCGCTTTTAATATGGCATTGTGTTGTGTATACATGGATACGTATGTAGATGAATAGCTTTGGTTATGGAAGAATGAACGAAATCTGGCAGCGTCAATAATAGTATGATTGCCGTAGGCGTTAGTTATTTCTAAATAGAGGATAACAATCAGGATTTATTCCGCTCTAAAATAGAACAAGCTAGGTAACTGCCAAGAAGTTAATTACATTTGCATATATACAGCCATATTATCGTAAATGGGATTTGTGTGACTTTCCGCTTTAATGGTGCCATCGTGCAAAAAAGAGTTCTTTGAGAGAAAATATTAAACATTTATTATTTTTAAAACTAAATTTAGGTGGTTGAACATAAATTAATAATGTACAAATAAAAAATCGAATTCTTAGCGCAAAAAAATTTGAAGTTCAGTTATCAAATACGAATTTGGATTCGAATTTCGAATTTAACATTCGAATTCGAAGTTCGGATATCAAATTCAAATTTCGAATATTAGATAAATAAAGGGCGGGGGGGTGGAAACTTCCTGTTTTGAAAATTAAAAAAAAAGCTGTACACGTTTTGAACATTTTTATTCTTATTTCGTCTGCCACACAACATGGGAAATTTGATTTTATCCCGTTTTAAAAGAATTTTAAAATGCGTTTTAAATTTGTAATACACCGATTCAGCCAAATTCGGCAGTTTCGGGCCATTCCTTCAAGCATGCCGACCGATATATTCGCAATTTTGGCTCGAATGTTGTCTTGTAGGGCTCCAGGATCTGTGAACGTTGTTGAACCGGGGATTTAGTAATCATAGCGGGCTAAATCAGGCGAGTGCGTAGGCCAGTTTATGTCCTCTCTCGCAGATATCAGCCGTTTGGGAAAGGCTTCTCTCAAAAAATACATGGAATTCCTGACGGTGTGGGCTGTGGTCCCATCTTGCTGAAAGCACACATCGTTCAGTTCCATTTCTTCGAAAGCAAGCAAAAAAAAACTCCCGGGTCATTGTCAAGTAACAGTCTGAATTTACGGTTACAGCAGGTTTTCTTGAAAAACGTAAAGGACAATGATTCCTACTTTGGAAATTGCACACCATACCATGATACGATTAGAACGAAGGCGCCGCTCATAAAGCACCCTGGAATTTGTTTCACTCCAGTATAGGGATGGGTCGTTATTTAACTGTTATTTTATAACCGTTACGGATCCAATAACGGTTGCAACTGTTATCTCGCTAGGAAAATAACAGGTATAAGGGTTTGCTTTCGGGTGTTGGAACATATCGCCCGCCTTTGGGGCGTACTCAACTCGTGGCGCTGACGTCTGATCAAAGCCGCTGTTTATTACAGATGATATTAAAACTCCCCTAGAAAAAAACTTATGATCACGTACCTACATAAATATCCCCTCGAACGGTTATTATGGCGGTAGTCGACATCCAGTCGGGCTTTTTTATGGACATATTTTTTTAAAAATTGTATGTATTGGAATTATCAAATGTAAGATAAAAAAACCCATGTTATATAAAAAAATTTTCTTATAAAAACTAAAAAAAAACCGTTTTATTTATTAAGGGATTTAAGTACATAGATTTCCCCAAGATTAACTAAGATTAAATATAAGAAAAAAAACGTAGGATCAGTCAAAATGGTGGAATCTGATAGTACAACAGTGAACACTTAATTTATTTTTAAACTATTAACCAGTTTATAATTTTTCTGCAAAAAAACGCAAAAAATATTTATAACAAAAAAATTACTGAATTTAATTTTTACGTGCTGCAAGATCGCAGTTGCACATGTGCTTTGGGGAATCACGATGCGTTATCGTGTAGAACTGTAACTACGAAATAACGCTAAACCTGTTATTTTGCAACCGTTATTTCAAAATGACGATAATGGTTGAAACAGTTATTTTAAAATAACGATTTTTCCCATCACTACTCCAGTATTCTGTTTGATAAGCCACTAATGTGAAAATGCGCCTTGTCAGAGAGGAACACAATTGCATCGTTGTGTGGGGTGTCGATCAGCTGCTCATATAACTGTCGCGTTCCGTCAGTTGTTGGATCCCAAACATTTTGTTTAGGTGAACGTCCCAACATGCTAAGGGCAACTGCATGTTACGGGCAGAACGCCTGGGGGAAGAGCATAAACAAACGAATTCGTTCGACATTTTCAGGTGTTGTAACAGTCTTCGGAGGTCCTTCCTTTCTTTTGGACATACTCCCCGTTTCCCGGAAAGCATTCACCACAGTACTATCGATTTAAGATCCGGAGCACGGGCTTGCAGAGCAATTTCGATGTGACAACGAAAGGCATGTTGCACCGCAATGACCTAGTAGCCGTTAGAAAAGTACGCTTCTACACTGAGAGAAAGGAATTGGTTTATCCAACAAACCACGAAGTGTTGCACATTTATGTGTTTGTTCAACTAAAAATATGTTCATTCAACACTAGCGAATCTTTCCAATTCACCTTGCAACTTAACAGAACACATTAACCTAGGCCCAGTTATTTTTGTTAAATCAAATCAGTATTTGTGTTGGTTATGCCCCAAAACAACTTTTAGATCAACCACAAAATTCGTTTCACAGACGCAAATAGGGTTTCGTAAAGACATCCTTCTTTATTTAATACAACACATTCAGATTTGTACAATCAATGCTTTGTTACAGGACTGGGGACTGTATAGCTTGATACTATAATTTTTTTAGTTTCTACCAATATTCTCGTGTAGGTTGGTTGAACATTCATTGTTAATAAAGTTAATCCAATTCGAAAGGTTCAATCAATTGTATGGCGTTGTTTTAAATCATATGGAGTATTGAGTACATTTAACAAACAAAGTTGGTTGAGTCAACCAATTTTTGGTTGGCTCAACTCAGTGTATGGCAAAAGCGCGCTGCTTCTTCGACCAAAGCATTTTTACAACTGAATCGGGTGGTGGGTCAATCTTCCCATTCAGCTCGTTACATTAAGACCTTCCTCAACCCTCTAAGGCCGTCACTAACTTCACCACGCTCTTTTCAAACAAGAAAGTTCCACGACCCACCCTGTACTGGGAATAGTTAAAATGACAAAAGTCTTTATGCATTTTCTTTCATTTTCCGTATATTGTGTAAGTATACAATCTCTGAATATAGCCTTTACTCCTTTGATGCGTCTTTTGTTTTAAACTGAACACGGGGTTGATCCAGGTATTATACAGAGTGGGGCAGAGCAACTTGCTTCTTTAAAAATTCAATTAAAAAAAAAGTAATGGATATATATATATATATTTAATTCTTTGAACAGCATCAAATACAACATTTAGATTTTATGTTTTCCCAGTTTTAAAAATGATATGAGGCAGATGGCGTCCATTATTCTCAATACAGTGCGTTAATCGAACTCGGAGGTTCCGTTCAACTCTTTCCAGCATATCGACGGGTATGCTAGCGACAGCTTGACGAATGTTGTTCTTCAGGTGAGCCAGGGTCCTAGGACGATCGTTGTAAACAAGTGATTTTAGACAGCCTCATAAAAATAGTCGCAGAGGGCTAAATCAGGCGACCGTGCTGGATCGCCCCTCAAGGAGATGAAGCGTTCTGGGAAGTGTTGCTGCAAAACATTCATTGACACACGCGCTGTGTGTGCCGTGACACCGTCCTGCTGGAACCATACATCTCCCACATCCATCTCGTTGAGTACTGGCAGGAAAAACTCCTGAATCATGTAAACATAACGGTCGGAAGTCACCGAAACTGCCCGTTCGTTTTCTTTAAAAAACCATGATGCTAACTAAACCAAGCGGAGCTACAACTTTACGCCCCGCCCTCTTGAATATGCCTACCCCCACCCTCCTTGAAACAAATATCGCATCAGGGCGCCAAATTCAAATAAGCAAGTTGCTCTGCCCCACCCTGTAGTACTATAAAAATAGAATAAATAAGCTTTCAATCTTTAAAATTCAGCAGTATACCATAATAGGATAATAGTACATCAGAATGACATTTTCAGAATGACAATTGTTTGTTTTTAGGTTACGATCATACCTTTTATCTCTATGTTGAGTTTAAAAAAACGGATTGGAGACGTATGTTTAGAGATAAAAAAAAATGCACGGTATATGTATTTGGAAGCATTACTTTTTGATTAGGATTTGATATTCGGCTTTGAAATCCGAACTTCGACTTTAAAATTCGAAATTTGTACTCAAATTCGATTCGAAATTACAACTGTTTGATTAATCGAATTAAAAAAAAATCGACAGCACAAATACAAAGGTATTTAATTGATCAACTCGTTGTGAGTTCATCATAATTGGGGTCAATGAAAGTGGTCTATTACTCACAAAGTTGTATCTTTGTGAGAAATAGACCACTTTTATTGATCCCAACAAAGGTATTTTTTAAGGCATTCTCTACCAGGTTGTGCTATAGGCAACTACATGTAAACTGCACCACCCTAGGTCAAAAATGGATTTTTTTTCCAAAATACAATCTTCGAACCTTTATCTGCGACTGCACCGGTTATTTTTAAAAAAAATTTTAAAAATAAAACCCAAAAAAATTTAAATTTTAAAAGATTCAAGTCCTTCAAATGTAAAATAAAAGTTTTAAATTTTTAAATTTTTTTATGCAATTAGAAAGAGGGAAAAAAATTAAAACCCGGTGTTATCGTGTTTCAAGATTCAGAATTCAATATTTTATTTCATTCAAACATGTTGAAAAATAAAGATCCCTTGGCCCACGTAATTAACACATTTTCAAAAATAGAAACTTTAGGACGTGTGTTTAAAATATAAGTGGGATAAAGTGGGTAATACCAACGTTCATAAAAAATATACACTTAGTCTAATACATAATAAAAGCATTGTTTTACTTTCCCAGCTTGTGGTAACTACAAGTGTTGGCGGTAACATCTGTAATAACTTATAACAAGGCATTAATACTAAAGACTACTTATTATTAAAAAGTTGCAAGTATAATCTTTTGAACGACCAAGAGAAATACGAGGGGTATTTTTTAAATAAGGTTCGTTTTTTTAATAAGAAAAATACTCGCATAAATATCATTAAAAATATTTTTTCCGCATTCTACATAATTTCCATTTTTGTTGAAACATTTGTCGTACAGCTCAACAAGTTTTGCATGACTGCAGTTTTCACATTTTCGTCGCCATTGAACCGTTGACCACCAAAGAACTCCTTTAAGTACTGAAATACCACGTGAGTAAGTTCTGTAGTAAAGTGAACCGCTAAAATATATGGACAGTGTTACAACGTTTGCCCGCTACGGAAGTATAAGGTGGGGAGCGCGCGAAGCGAATCAAGGACGTTCCTAGTACAAGCGACAACATTATTCGCTATATGTATGGGACTCGCGTCTATAAATTAATTCTTACGTACCCTAGTATGTGAAAAGTACTGGGTGCAAGGTCGGGAGGGGCGGATGACCCAAAGGGCACATGTTTCGCGAAAACCAAGCTCAAATCAGATTTTTTTGGATAGGAACAACCGGATCAGCCCCTTACGGTCCAGACCTTGCACCCAGTGATTTTCACTTGGGGATAGTTTTTTTGAGACAAAATTTAAAAAAACTTGTTGGAAGTTAGGGAAAAAAAGAGATAAAAGTATGTAGAATATGGAAAAAAATATAAGAATTTTAATGATACCTACTTACAGTATTTTTCTTTTTATTAAAAAAACGAACCTTATTTAAAAAATACGGTTCGTTCGAACTTCGGCAGTCACGTGACATTTTTCTGGCGGATTATTCTGTACGAATCGAGAGTGTTGTTTTTCACAGTGTCGTGTCGAAACGTCAAATTTTCAATAGTACTTTTCTGATTCTATAATTTTGCGACGGGCACAGAAATGGTGTTGAATTTTCGCAATTGTTTTCGACACGTTCCACGGTATTGCATTAGAAAAGTGATATCGTTTTTGATGTTTGAAACGTCGTGGCCAATCGTGTTTGCGTCATTTGAGTCTACTACACACAACATTATCAACACCGGACTACATCTGACAAAATGACACAAATACCACAACATTATTCTATAAAATGCAAAGTTGATGCTACAAATTTTGTTTTAGAGCGATAGTGAATAAGCGACACGACAGCAAATGCGGGACGGGACAATCGAAAGTATCTCGTCCTTACAGAATAATCCCCCTGATACAAGCAAAGAATCCGAATGATTATCAATCTTCCTCGTTTTATATAGATAATGTCGAATGATATGCGCTTGTCATTTTACGTCACGGCATACGCCTCATAAGCATCTTATAGTTACATGTGCTTTAAAAAACTTTCTAACCAGAATTTACTTCTAAAAAAATGATTTTCAAAGTTAGTAGAATTTTTTATAAGCTTATCGCAAAAATGCTGTGAAAGTATTTGTTGAAAACTATTCATAAAAAAATGGAATTTTTTACCCAAAAAATAAGTCAACAATTTTTTGAAGTAGAAAGTCAGGTATTTCCAGAGAAAAAGAACAATAATGCATAAAACAATGCATAAAACGTGGAAATTACGACACTTAAAGCACTAAAAATGCAAAAATGAAAAATTGCAGTATTCGTACATATTGAATGTTTTTAAAACGATAGTAAACAGCACGATTTGTTATTAAAAGAACAAATGCTATAATTAACCGATAATTAAAAAAAAAATGATTATGATTTTTTAGAAACTTTTAAAAAAAAACTGAAAAATTTTTATGAAAATTTTTTAATTTTTAATAAAAAAAATCAGAACTAGGTATTACCAAAATGTGCAATGAATTGAATTATGTATTGTGATAATTATTTTAAAATGTATTCGTTTTTAATTTCTTACATTTAAAAGTGAGATTGTTTACATTTTTAGTTGTAGTGAGATTGTTTACATTTTTAGTTGCGTAGGGTTGCGACGCGAAGCAGTGCTGGTGACCTCTTCCCCCGATTTTACCCTAAGGCCCGGTCTTTTAACTTGTTTTTAAAGCCCTTTTTAACAAAAAGTAATATTAAATTAAAAGTCAGATTAATCTGACTTAAAAAAATGCGTCTTCTATATGGTATAAACCTTGTTTTTAGTTAAAAAGCATATTATCAATTTTCGAACGAACAAGAAACTATATGAAACCTAAAATCAGCGACTGGAATCACTAGGTCGTGTAGAAAGGCTGGAAACAGATAGAGTAGTTAAGAATATAGCATGGAAAGTACCGGAATACAGAAAGAAAAGGGGCAGACCCAGAAAACAATGGAGGGAAGCAGTTGCAGAAGATTTAACAGAAAAGTAGATAAACAACTGGAAAGAAATGAAGCGTGTGTTCTGTTTGTCCTGGTGTCCGTTCGGGTGGCTAGGAAAGTATGAGGGGTTAATGATTTCCAGCCGAGGCCAATAATAATAATAATAACTGGAAAGAAAAAGCAAGAAATAAAGTGACGTGGAAGATCACAATGCTAAAGGGCTAAAAGACCTGTATAAAGTTTGAGAAACGAAACAGCAATGAAAAATCAAAAAAGTTTCGACAGAAAAAAATAAATTGCTTTTCTAGAAACGACAATGTACGACAATTTTGTCGCTCACAACGTACATTATGGTTTAGAATGCGTGTGAATACACGACCAACAATAATGTTGCACCGACAAAATAGATCAAACCTGTACAGTAGAAGATGCAAATATGGAATACCATTTTGTTTTATGAGTACATATTCGGTGTATCGAGTTATTAAAAGTCCAATTTCACAAGAATACACTCAAAACAGTTATGGACCAAGATCTTTACTTAGATTTCTTGTGGTCTCACATCCTCGAAAAAAAAATCTTGAAAAAAATGGCGAAATTATTACTTGAGGAACTGGGGTATAAATATGGAATACACTGAAAATTTGCCACATAACATTTATTTATTTGGTAAAACCTACCGATATTATGACTGCAATAATAACATAATTATTTGCACCTGTCATAGTAGTCACCTTTTTTCTCTGACTGCTGTAATTGCCAGATTCACTGTACAGCTTTCTTTTTTTTCAAACCAACGTTGATTTTTTGGATTCTAAGAGAAAAAAGGGAAGCTTTTAAAAAAAACATATGTAAAGAAACAGGGGGAAATATAGAATAGTGGTATTCCATACTCCCAACAACCTACAACATTTTGTAAACATTTTAGATTAGATTTCGTTAAGTATAAAAAAATAATAAATGGCAGGAGTGCTTTTGTAAAACCCATTTCACGTACTAGTCATTTTTTTTCGTCCACCCGATTGTCGTCTGCGCTGCGTCTAAATTTTTCTGTTTGCATGTACTTCGTCCACTATTTGCAGTAACTTCACTAACGACAACGCTCTATTTTGTAATTGTTCCAGTGCGTTATGTAAACATTTATAGTAGTTTGAAATTTGAAATCTGTTTCAACAGAAGTATCTTGGAAGCTGGTTTTTTTTCCCATTGCAGCTTCGGAAATTGAATTTGAATAACAGCTTTTATTTTTTGAAATGTTGCATAAAAAAAACCCTTTTTTAAAAACCGGTTCCCCAACGTAAGAATCGGCTGTGGTGGTTCACGGATCCGGGGACACTTTTTGAAATGTTCGAAGACGTTTTGGAGATTTGAGAAACACTCTCTTTGTACTTGATGCATCACCTGGGATAACATTGTCTAATAGTTTGTGCCACAAGATGTAAAGCATGCATTTACAAGTTACTGTAAACAGTCGAAACCCGTGTTCAAGAAGAGAACGGCCTACCGCACGCATTGTCGCTCCCCTCGCCCATAAACACCAACACTTGACGTGTTTTTTAACGTAGTATCACTCTAAGTGCACTAACACCCTTGTAATCCTTTGCTGCTAGTAACGGGAAAGTGTCGGTTTGTTAAGCCGTACGCGAACTATACTTGTTATTCGATTTGTCTCGTCAACACAAACAAAAAATGATTTTTTTTTTGTAGATATGATTTTATTTTCCACCCTTTTTCGTACAAAAAAACATGCTTACGTGCTGTTCCCTTGGCCTTTAAAGCCGGGTTGTATTTGTTCCAAAAGTTCTTAAACGATTTCTTATCCAGTATGTTAAGTGCAAATTAATTTATTTTTATAAAGTAAATCGAAAATAAAATCATTTCTAATTGACGCGCCGTTTTTTTATTTCGTTTTTCACTATTTACATGCTTCCTACGACAAAATTTCTCGCACACTTTACAAATTTTTGCCCCTCTAAAAAACTGAAACTCACGTAAAGTTTTTACTTTATAAAAGGGTCGTTTTTTTTGGACATGGACATTTTTTTTATTAAAATGTTCTTGAATAATATTTCCCTCTCTGATTTAATTCACACGAACGCCGCGCTAGTGATGATGAATTTAAATTTGAACTGCTTTACCACCCGGCAGATGTTTACGCATCACATCAGGCAGGCGCGCCCAAGTTCCGGCTGCCCCACCCATTATTATGCCAGACAACACGATTATCTTACCTTATTACTTATGTATTTTTTATCGCATTAAACATTTTAAATACCAATTTAATAAGTTTTAAATAATGTTTTATTCATTTAAACACGTAATTAAGGTAAGCTTTGGTAATTCCCAATATTCTAGAAATCCGGGTGGGCCTTGTTTTGATAATTCGAATCATCGAATCTCCACTGCATCTTTTAGATGAAAAAAGGAGAAAATTTTAATACGGGACAATTTCCTTTTATTGGAAAGAAGTTAAAAAACCATTTTTTGTCATCCATGAACATAAATTCAGACTTGCTAAATTGCTTGTTATTCTTTTGGGAAATTTATACTTTAGGTTTTTATTCAATTGTTTTTTTAAATTTGTATTTGATGCGGGAAAGAGACAAATGCATTATTAAATTTTGATTTTTAAACCCCAAGGAGCTGGTTTGGGTTACATCGAAAAAAGTACAATTTTCATGGGCAATCATTTCAGCCATAAATAAACATGCGAGATACCAGATAGAAGGCTGAATATACGTACCTTCGCGAAAACAAAAATAAAAACTTTTTAGTTTTCTTGAAAGAAAAAGTACCGCTTCGACTTTTATTAGATATCCGAAGAACTTACCTTGTAATGTTATCAATCGCTATCTTTATTACCGGACTATCTATGTCTGCATGTAGCAAGGATACATATTCCCAGTTACTACTGTACGGAGACTCATATGGGCACGCCTACACTAGATACGACTTCACGGTGTAAATGTCACAATAAACAACAATAACGAAACAGAACCTTTCGCCTCGAACAAGAAAACGATGTTATGTAGCTAATAGAAACTGGTTTAAAAATGCTGTCAATATCCTTGATTATTCATGGTTCTTACATACATCCTATCAGGTTGTAGTATGCAACCACCACATCTGACAAGTCTTTCTAATTTCTATTAAACACCCAGAGAAAATCCAATTGTTGTCATTAAAAAAATGTTGTTAAAAGAAATAACGATGGTATACAGTGTGATTCTAAATACATTCCTTGGGTTATTTTGATCATGAAAGTTCGTATGAACTTGCATATGTCCAAAACGGTTTAAATTAAAAAAAAAAAAGATCAATAATAAATTAACAGCTTATACATATTAATACAACGTAGATAATAAATAAAATGAACTTATATATAGCAATTCTTAGCAGGGACAGAAAGTATGTCAGAACAATAGTAGGCCTGCTAACGGGGCCTTAAAAAATTAAGAAACATATGAGCAATTTGGCCTGAAAGAGGAAATAGCATGTAGATTAGCCCGGAAGAAGAGACTGCTGTCCGCATGCTGTGCTATGGTACAGCAGTAGCAGGAATACGGCTTTTTAGAAATTGGGGGGTCGGGAAATCCAAAAACCCAAACCTATACAAAGGGATCACCACAAGGCTGCTAGGTCTGGTGAAAAAAGCAAAGCTAACTAAAATTGATCTGATGATAGAGGAACCACAATAGATCTGAAGAGGTCGCAGTGAAATAGGTCAAGAACCACCTCGATATTGAATCTAATCTATAACAATTGTTGGAAATGACCGCCGCCAACTAGCAGGCTTCTATTCTACGTTGCAGTGATTGGCGAGTGCGTTCCAAAATACTGAGAATGTTTCGAATTGTCTCAAATCCTGCAGCAATGCGATTTCTAAATTCATCGACATTTTCAATGGGAGTCGTATAAAGTAACGATTTAAGGTGACTCCAGAGAAAAAATCTAAAGAGTTTAAATCCGGAGACCGATAGGGAACTTCTTTTAAGAATAGTAGCGGCTCCTCTTAAAAAACATGGAGGTATATTGCTTCATTCAACCTCATCGACAAAAGATGTGGAACTATCAAGTAATCTCCAACAATCCCGGCCTGCGCATTAACAGAGAATTGGTGCTGATGAAGGGCATTCAATGTTCCGTGAGGGATTCCTTTGGCCCATTTATGACTATTATGGTCATTAATAACAGCAGGTAGAATACTTGTGCCAGAAACTGAGAATCTTTTTGATATTATCTTCCATCAATTGCCATGCGAATTAGCACTGGCAGGACCGTAAAGATGGATATCGCACATCTTAAGCATTTGTGTAATTCAGTTAAACAAAAAAAAATAGATCAATACTTTAGTCAAGTACTCGAACTCTGTGGCACTGCAACAGTACTTACCACAATACTTCACTAGCACTGGACGTACGTTTCGATAGCCAAGCTATCATCATCCGCAGTAAAACTGAACTAACAGACTAAACGAAAAACTAACCTTATATAGTAATTTTAAATTACGCGAATACAAAAATACGCAAAGTAGACAATTTTAAAACAGTAGTTTATAATACTATTAGGAAACATAAGATTAGATTAAGAGTTAGAAATAGAATCACACTTGAACGTATTGACGGCGATAAGATGTATGTTAAAAACCCTCTTATCCAAGTTACACGAAAGGTCTTCAAAAAATCTTTTCTAAAGTTGACGGCAAAATTGCTTTTTCTTCAAACAATAACCTCAAAAACCTTTAAGGAGATTCTAAAGACCCCGTAGATAACATGGATAAATCAGGAATTTCCAAAATTTCATGTAAAGATTGTGAAGAAGTGTATATCGGGCAGACAAAAGGATCGATCAGAGTTAGGTATAAAGAGCATTTGGCTTATCTCAAATTCAGAAGGTTTAATAAATCTAGTGTCGCCCTACACATGCTGGAAAATAATCATAAGGTTGATAATAACAAGTTAGTTAAGAACGTAAACAGCATTGTTCAATTAAATTGTTATGAAGGCATGAACATTTACAAAAACAAATATAACAATGAATTCAGATTTAAGATCACTAAATTCCAGCCTTTATCCTTTGCTATATCTTGTATTAATTAACGGTAACTCAACATTTTTTCATACACATGAAAAGATTGCCTAGTAACAATAACCAAAAAAATAATGCTAATATAGCCCATGGTATTGGCGGAATCAATTCCGGCAAAAAACAAAGCGAGGGAAAAGGGACAGCGAAAAACCCTCGAACATGTTTCTGCCTACCCGGCTTCATCAGCGCGGTTCCATACCTGTCCTTCTCCCTCGCTATTGTTCTTCACCTCTCGAAGGACAGGTCCCTTTTCCCTCGCTTTGTTTTTTGTCGGAGATGATTCCACCAATATCATGAGCTATATTGGCATTAATTTTTTTGTTATTGTTACTAGGCAATCTTTTCGTGTGTATTTTAATACATCATGGTAAGCCTATAGGAATCGTTTAAAGGTGTGGACACGCGGCGTTTTAGTCGTCATGCCATCCTGCGTTAAGCAGCCCAAGAGCTGCTCGGTAGGTGGTAGGAGTCTGCATCCCGAGATGTTGTCGCTATTCTCTAGACAACATGTCTGTGTTTCACGACGCTAAGTGGCGTGGGGAGATATATCGTGATTCTGTTCGTGGGGAATGGCAACATATACTCGAGAGGTAAAGAACAAAAGCGAGGGAGAAGGACAGGTACGGAACCGCGCTGATGAAGCCGGGTAGGTAGAAACATGTTCGCAGGTTTACGCTATCCCTTTTCCCTCGCTTTGTTTTTTGCCGGAAATGATTCCACCAATGCCATGAGCTATATTAGCATTAATTTTTTGGTTATTTTTTCATAATTCGGGGTTTGCATATTTTAAAGTTGTTTGTTATAGAATTGCTTACTTCAAATTTGCATAATTTAAAATTACTATATAAGGATAGTTTTTGGCTTAGTCTGTTAGTTCAGTTTTACTCCTGATTGCGATAGCTCGGCTATCGAAACGTGCGTCCACTACGAGTGAAGTATTGTGCTAAGGATTTTAGTGAAGTGTTTCAAGAACAATACTTTGAGGCAATAATATTGAAATGACAAATAAATAAACGATTGGTTTCGCAATGTTTTTATAACTCAAACAACTCAAGTAATCAGCGCCTAAAGTTTCCCGCATTTACTTAGAATCACCCTGTATACAGGCAGATTCATAGTTGTTCAGTAAAGAATGTGCAATAATAATTTGATTCTGAAACTTTAGGGTTCACAATAATTACCCGTTGCGTCCAATCTACCTTTCGTTAAACATTGCAATGAGCAAGCAATGTGTTTCATGGGTTGAATGTGCGCTGATGCACCATCCATTTGGCACCAATAATTTATTTCGTCTAACAAAGGCAACTCAGCCGAAAGAATTCGGTACACCCTACTTCAGCATTTTGTGTGCATACCATTTGCTAGTTACAATGCAATGGGACAAAAGTAAATCTGGACGATACGCAATAAACTTGAACGGAAGTGGGCCTTGTTTACTACCATTACTATCTCATTGCTTGCTTTAGAACCGTACATATCGATGTATGTATGTTCCACGCCCATTTCCTTTGAAATTAAATAGCAATATAAATATATATTTGGTTTTGCTAGGATGCAGACTTGCGTAAAACCCAAACATTATCAATGTTTGTATAATCTCATTCACAATAATATCATTGACAAACTCACTTTTACTTTTACTTCTAACTGACGTCCACATACGCTGAAAAACCAGTATGTTTCAGTTAATAAAATTTTTTTTTTCTGTTTATTACTATTTACCATGTACAAGTATAGTATTATTATTTATTATATAAATATATAATAAATAATAATAATAAAAAAAGGGATAAATAAACTTAATATTAACTCATTAATTATTTAGCTACATAAAAATAATCCTTATTTAATTATATTATTAAAGAAATAATTTAGTTATATTGCAACATATAAAAAAAAAATTCATTAGTTCATTCACTTGCTCCTAATTTGAATTATTAACTTTAGGTTTTTTTGCCATTATTGTAATATTTCTTTTATTGGATATCTTTGTAGCTGGCTTGATGATGCGTTTTTGGAACAGGAAACCGATCGCCTAATTTCTGAATAGAACTTTGTCAGGTCTGGACCATTTTTTCATTCCTACCTTTAATATGAATATTTTCTTAACTGAAAACCAAATGATTTACTTGGAAGAGACATTTTTCTGTCGTGGATTTTCTTGATTTTCTAACCCGAAGAAAATATTTATTTAATACAAATGACATTTCAAAAAAATGATTTTCTTATATTATACATTTTTATACTCTTGAAATAAAAATATTTTCTTGAATAGAGATTGATTTTTGCAAGAAAATCTATTTTCTTGGTGCGAGAAACGATTTCTCTGCGTGTATAATTATGTCAAACTTTGACACTACCACGGCAATGTATCAATACCTTCTACGTTTATTTTTGAATATGTTATGCAGAAACTGCCAATAAACATACCATATAACGTTTCCGTGTAATTCCGTGCATTACAAAAGAAATTGTTAATAACAATAGAGAAATTTAGGTTAATTTCACAACCCTGGTGCATATTACTATAACAGTGGTCCACAACGTTTAGTAACTTGCAGAACCTAGGTATGTAATCTTAACACAATAACTATTACATTAATATCTTGATTCTGCTGCAGATTCTGTAGACTTGACATTAACATGAAACACTTAGTGTTTAACTGGAAATGTATAATTCCTCTATCTTACTTTCTAAACCCATTCACTTTCCCAGACAATGCTCGCTACGAACACAATGAGCGACATCATATTAATTGTATCCCTCCAATATTTGATTGGAGTAGCTTCTATACTAGCAGCAATTGTCTACTATCTAATCAACTTCATCCAGCTCAATAAATTTAGTTAGTAGAATAGTTCTTGGTTAATTAAATTGTATTTGGCTTGTAATGGGATATAAATGGAACAGTAATGGTCTTCATAGCACACCATATATTACATACAATAGCTATTAATGTCAACCAACTAGTTCCCGACGTTAGAATTTAGTCCTGTTAATAAAAGAAAAGTCACTTTTCATTTTTTGTAAGTCAATTTAAGTTGAAAATTGAAAAATATTTATACGGATATAATTATAGTTTTATTAAAGAGAGTTCAATTATAACACATCTTACAGTATTCTCGAAAGTATACGCTGTTACTGTAGGAACCTCTTGTTTATTACCACTTGGTATTTGGTATTAAAGATAATCTTATAACGTAGCGGAATTTTTGGTGATGAAGAGCTGAAATTTTTAATAGTTATACTGGGGCACGTAAGGGACTCATTTATAGTCGCGAGTCTATCACATATATCCGAATAGTGTTAGTATGAAGCGTCCTTGATTCTTCGTGCACTCCATACTCTGGTATACTAGTGGGCAACGTTGCTAACACTGTCTACTTGTCTTCCTTTACGGAACGAGCACGTAATTTTATAGTTCGATCTTTCGATTTGTGCATTTTGAAGTGCTTCTTTGATGCAGTTGTGCCATTATTTTACCCTCCACACACCCCCTCTTTTTTCCATTTTTATATACAGACTGATTCATTTTCGGCCTTCATCACGGGGATCTCGCTTCTAGTTGGAGATAGAGGGTAGCTTTAAAGTTAAGTTTTGTATTTGTTATGAACCCGAAGAGAAAATGGACCTGTGACAAACAAAAAAAAGCTTATTTTCTTCTTTTATCTTGAGTATCTTTATTTGGCCTTATAGAGAAAAACTAAAAACACATTCTCAAGACTACCTTCGACCTTCTATTTAATGGTGCAGCCAACATTTTTATATGACGTTACGGTTCTTTCTGGCCATCGTCAACTTTCTTATTTCTTATCGGCGCCATATTGGATTTTAACACCACCAGAAAGAGCATTTCTTCTGATTTCAACCATATATAACATGTTGACAAAAGTCAGAAAAGTATATGAAGAACGGAACTTTCCTTTTTGTTTTCCCGTTTAAATATGGATGCATAGTATACTTGCAAACTTGCAATAAAAAATAAAGTTTCACAATATGTTAATTTTATTTATCGAGTTATAGTATAGAATATTGTTAGGTCTAATATGGAAAGATGTAAGTGATTAACACGTAAAACCAATTTGTTGAATTTTGGAACACACGTATGGTGCTAAAAATAGTTTTCGAGTTCCATAACATTTTGGAGCCGGTATTTGATTTAATTTTGTTAAAATGTCGACCAAATCGTACAGCTGGAGCCTAAAACGGAGAACACATATAAAGATCGATCGCGTCGTGAAGATAGTGTTGACGATCAGATGTCTACACGAAAGTAATTAAAACAGCGCATACTTGTTGCGATCTATTGGCGATATAATCGATTTGTACGTGGCATTTCATTTGCAGTTGTTTGACAGATCTTTATGAAAAACCTAATGATGGAAAACACATACGCGATCACGACCACGGTTGCGGTAGCGATCGCGTTGGCAATCAGATGCATTACACGAAAGAGCACAGCACAGCACATACTTGTTGCGATCTGTTGGCGATAAAATCGATTTGTGCAATATTCACTCGCGTGCAGGCGCAACATGTTGCATTTATCACAGATCGCGCGAGGAACATTATACAGCAAATGGCATATCGCGACCGCGTATATGTGTTCCCTGCTTCCTACGATCGTAATCGCCAACGGTATCGGTACCGCGATCGTGGTCGTGATCGCGCATATGTGTTCGCTTAAACTGGTTCCAGATTTATTTGTTGCGGAAACGTTGCACGTACGAGGGCGAAGCTAAAAAATCATATTTCTTTCGACCGCAATTTTAATCAAATGCATACAAATGTCGAACTGGCACTTAAACGGATGAAAGTTAGGGTTTTTCATTTTTTTTTAACCACTACTTATTTCCGTTACTATTGCAGATACAAAAAAAAGTTTCAAGCAAAAGTTGTAGTGTTTTACCTCTAGCGAATAAAAATCTGATAACTATCACAATTGTATATAGAGAGCGCGGCCAACAGAATATAGTTTTGCTTTTTTTAATGGGACACCGTATATGTTTTTATATTTTTGAATAGATCTACATTGCCTGCTTCCAAATATATAATATTCGGTACAAAAGGCTTGCTTTCTAACTCAAAAAAATTCCTAAATGTATTCAGTAAAATAACTTACTAATTACTTAAAATAGTGTAATGTAATCATAGTAAACAAGGTGAAAGATTTAACAAATGCTGACACCGCTCTACGATGTCAGTGCATTAGAAAATACGTGTCCGCATATTGAACTTTAGCATCAACAATCGAAGACCAACACCTAAGGAAAAGATAAAACGTAGTGAAGGAAAGTTTAATTGGATGAGTATACAGTTAGTTATAATAAGTAGATGTAAGACTACACATGTAGTAAACAGAGAACAATTAAAAATAAAATGAAAATACATTTTTTTAGCAAGTCATTACCTGCCCTGAAACTATATCCATTTCAGTAGTCTTATATATGTAATATAATATATTTGGAATCAGAACGAGAGGCTATCCAAAAATATAAAAAAAGCGTAATTATGTCTTGTTGGCCGCACCCTGTATACACAATTCTAATAGTTATAACATTTTTATTCACTAGAGGTAAAACGCTACAACTTTCACTTGAAATATTTTTTTGAATCTGCAATAGCAACGGAAATAAGTATTAATATTATAATGCTCAACAGTCCTTGTAGGGCCTGGGCGAAAAGAAGTTACATTCTTAATTACACTAAAATAATATGAAACTCAATACAAAAACTTATTGTTCAATAATTTTCTTCTACAGATTTTCGATTGGCCATTCCTACAACCTTCTCCAGCTCTCCCTATCTTTTGCCCCACGGCCTCTCAAATTCAAATGTGTAATTTTTTGTAAGTCTTCTAAAACGCTGTCAAGCCATCTTTTCCGTGGTCTTCCTTTCCTTTTTTTTTTCCTACTGGTCTTCTATTCAGTATCAATTTGGTCATTCTGTCATTCCCCAATCTATGCACATGTCCTAGCCATCTTATTTGTTGTGCTTTTACAACTGTTGTTATTTTTGGTCTATTGTATAGTGCTTCCAATTCTTTGTTCGTTCTTCTCCTCCGTGTTTATTCCTCCATATATCTTGGTATTTTTTCTTTCCTACCGTTTTAATTTTCTTCTTCAGCCTTATTTAATACACACGTTTCGCATGCGCGTATATAGCCGTTGCTCTGATTACCGTCTTATAAATTCTCTCTTTCGTTTTTCTTGACACTAGTTTCGATTTCATTAGTGATCTCTAAATGTACACTTTCCATTGTTGGGGACACTTTTTAAATCAGTGAGATAGGTTTCTAGATTATTTTGGTTAAATCTAATACACACATACAAACTTTTCCTCTTCATCGTCTCAGTACAGATGTAAATTTTAGCCCCTTTTAATATTTTACTCGTTTCAATCCACAACCCCTGTCGAATAACTTTACATCATTTAACCTTTAAGTACCAGTACTGATAATAATTCTTTGTCGAACCTGCTTTTGACTAAAGTAATACAGCGGCCAGGTATCTTCTACCATCTATCGACGTATCCCGATTACGGCTTTCCGGCAAGCGACCCATCATGTGGGCAGGATCGCTAAAAATCTCGCAATTCTGTCCAAAATACAAGCGCATAAATATTGCCATTTAGTGGTGGCAATTATAAAGAAGAAATTGGGTTGAATGAAAATGGAATTGGTGATATTTTCTGTCAACCTAGTTAAAATAGTAAAAAAAAATCTACACGGAAAAAATAAAAATTAAAAGCTACGTTTTTAGCCAAGATGTAATTACCCTCAATATTTCTACTGATTCATTGTTATTCCAATTAATCGACGATGTCCAGCAAAAAAAAAATCATAATCCATCTTACTGACTCAAATTGTGCAACCTACAAAGTAAAATCAAGTATGCAATTAACTACGCGGGCCTTAAATTCTGATTAAGCAACATATGCACGAATATATTCTAAAAATATCCAAAAGATTGCTTCGGCGACTAAAAAGCGTCCAACATTATTGTGAAATATTCGTGAATGCATGTACGCGTATGTAAGTTAAGGTTAGTAGGCTACCTGGTGATCACCTGGTGCTCCCCGCTTGCAGAAACACCAATTTCACCTTTTTTAATTTCAGATTCAAAAACTTTATTACGATGCATATCCAAATGGAGAAGTTACCGCTTCCGCTGTATGTATTAATAAACATTTACGGCTTGTACGTGGTCGTCGGATTTACCTACTTGACCTTGTCCGTACTAACCAACGTGAGACTGCTAAACATGACGGGTGATTCGTATTTGGTCCGCGTGTGTACATTGGTACCTATCTGGCTGCATTTATGTTCTTTACCATGACGTGATGACAAGTACGGAAAGCGAAAATGCTGACTACATTTTTATGGACGACACTTCTTTTTCTTTATTGCCGCATTTGGTCGCTGCGTTGTTGTAGAAGTTGGTGTTATTGTCGTTTTAATGTCGGTAGTTATTAATTATTGCGGTGAGTAGAAAGATTGCTCGGTGAAGAAAGTGGAAAATCGTTCTAAAATGCCTGGTTGCTTATGAAACAGGCACGTATCTAACGTTAAAAGCAATTAGACATTCCGCGCGAGTTTCTGTAATTTGACTTCGTACTTTAGGTAATTTATCACTTGCGTATCTAATGGTTTTGATAATTTCCTCAAATTAATACTAATCACACTAATATGCAAGTATACGTGGTAGAATTAGAAAACGAACTTTAAACAATAACGAAAAACAATTGACTTTTTATTTAAATTTTATTATTTTAATAAATGTGAATTAATCTTTTAAATTTCACTTGACATTTCCCTAGTCTTTCATTCCGTCAAATCTTTTCTTTCATCAGAAGTTCTTCCTTGATTGATTGATTGATTGATCTTTCTACCAAAGCGGGGCTGGTCTTTACATCCCTAACACTGAAGCTTAGTAGCTTATTGTATTATTCCTGCTTCAGTTTCGTTTTACTTGAACAGGTTAGTTCCCGCAATCAGGTTTACGAGCCTATGTAGTGCTTCGCATAGCGAATCTACGTTGAGCTAACGCTGCATATTCGAAAATAATATGAGGGGCTGTTTCCTCCTCCTCATTGCAAAATCTACATAAGGGCTCATCTTTGTAGATCCCCACTTTATGCAAGTGGCCTCTCAAACAGCCATGTCCCGTTAATAGACATGTGGCTGCCCTAAGCTGTATCTTGTTTAATTCAAGCAGGTCAGCAGTCAGATGTTGTGACGGTCTTCCCATCATCCGTTTGCTGTGCTTTTGTCCAGCTGCATGTTTCCAATTTAATTGGTGTTGTGTTATGATCCACTCATTAATTGCACCCGCACTGCACTCTTGGTAATACCTAGACCCGGTTCAGGGCCTATATAATCCATTTGTGAACCTTCCCTCGCTAGCTGGTCTGCAATTTCATTGCCCGCTATGCCCTGTGCCCTGGCACCCACCCAGTGTGACCTTGTTGTGTTTAGACAGAGCCATTAGGGTTTGCAGGCACTCCCATACTAGTTTGGAGGTTATACGATAAGATGCTAGTGCCTTTAAGGCTGCCTGACTGTCAGAGAGAATGGACGCGCAGGTTTGTATAGCATATATTTCTGTTTGAAATACCGTGGTGTATCGCCCAAGTGATACACATACTTTGTATCCCTGGTTTTCCTCATATACACCAACACCAGATGTAGTGCCCTTTTGGACCCATCTGTGTACCAGACTAGTGTTCTCGGTTTTCTCCCTCTCCATCCCTCCATTCTTCCCAATTCAAGAAAACTTTGAAAGGTTTGTCATAGGAGATCCTGGAGATTGTTGTATCACTACCCATATCATAGATAGGGTTTGTCACTACTGCTTCTATTCTGGTGTGCCCAGATCCACCGTGGGATCTCCAGTTGCTAGTATTTTTCAGTCTGTATGCCCCCATTCTGGCTTCTCCCTTGATATAAATTTCAAGAGGAGGTACGTTTAGCATGATTTCCACAGGAGCTGTTGAAGGGCTTTTAATCGCTCCTGTTACATTGACATGCCAGTCTCTGAATTTTCGAGAGACTAGTTATCGCATGCTTCTGTGTGATCTTAGGCCACCAAACCAGGCAGTCATAAGTTATCATGGGTCTTACTACCGTAGTGCATCAACCAATCAGAGCTTGTTCCTACTTGTTAGTACTTATTCGTACTTGTTTCGACATGTTCAGCCTTGTCCTCGACAAAGAACCTGTTTCTACTCGTGCCCTTTTTAATGTCTTAATTTGGCGCATGCGTACAAAATATTTTGCAAGTTTAAACCTGCACTATTGTGAACATATAAAAAGATCGGTAGTACTCTGAAAGTGTATTCGTCCTGTTCAATTAGACTGAATAGTATGTGGTCCAGTAAAGGCTCGGCTGTACAAGCTTTAGCGTATTTAGACGAACTGGAAAATCTTTCACCAGGAGATTCCGAGAATGATTCTAAATCAGTTAGTACGGACAGTGAAAACGAAATTCGTTCTCAAAGTTGTTGCGAGTGAGGAAAAAAAATAGTGATGAATCTGACAATGACACAGTTTGTGCTGTAACGGTTGCAGTGACTAATGCTATTTCCCAGTGATAAGCAGGAAGGGGCGTCTGTTCGTTCTAATCGCCAGCAAAAAAAAAAAAAAAAGGGTTTTCCCTTCAATCTTGGTGGGTTTGCATATAAAAAGAAAATTTCCTTAATGGAAAAGTAATTTCTGGGAGTCAGCCTAGGGGCAGAAAAACTAACCCAATATATTCAGGGACAATCCGGGGTCAACAGGCGATAAAAAACAAAAAGTAACTGCAGAAAATGTGAGTCGTTTCTGGAGATTATTTATCGATGAATCGATGCTGAGACAAAAATGCAAAGAGACTAAAGCAAAAAGATAACTAGACAGTCAAGCCCGGAATTATCTTTGGGAATTTTAGAATCCTTTATTGCCATTCTATACGCACGTGGTGTTTCGGGGTTCCAGTCCCCTTAAAATTTTATTCCTTGTGGCCCAAAAAAGTGGGGAATATCGTTTATTAGTCAAACGATGTCTGAAAAAAATTTAGAAAATCATGCGAAAATTTTCAGATTCGATCTCAAATCTACGGGGGAAAAAAGATTGGAACATTACAAGGTTGCTTTAGTTTTTGAAAAGGGCAAAAATTTGCTTACAATTGCAAAATTTGTTATGTGCCCGGAAAAAAACATAACAATAGACGAACAATTTTTCCACAAAAGAAAGATGTCGATTTACGGAATTTTGTCCAAAAAACCCGGGAAAGTTTAGCGTTAAATTTTGGCTTGCTGTTGACACTGAAGCTAAATATGTGGTGAATGCTTTCCCATATCTAGGAAAAGATTATTCGAGACCAATAGGACAACTACTTGATGAATACGTCTTTCTAAAATTATTAGAGCCTTACACCTTACACAAGAGAGGAAGAAATGTGACAACGGAAAATTTTTTTACCATTTTGGGAACTTGTAAAGAAATTAGCAAAACTAAACACCACAATTTTGGAAGGGAACAGGTCGAGAAAAGAAATTCCCGAAGTCACCAAAAAAAAAAAAGGTTTTTTTATGAACAAGTAACAAACACAAGTAAAAAAATGTATCAAGCCAAAATGAAAAAAAAATTTCCCCTTTCCCAAAGTAACATCCAACAGTTTCGTTGATGCTGGTCAAAAATAATTAAAAACAGTTTTATACTATAATAGCAAAAAAACACCGTTGACGTAGTAGATCAAATGGCCCAAAAAAATACAGCGTGGGGGGCACCCTGCGGAAGATGGCCAGTCCATTTTTTTTAAAATTTTATTTTGGGATTTTTGCTGCAGTCAATGCGTTTGCTGTATTAAAGCATCATAGAAAAAAAAACGTCGCGACTTTTCGGGTTGGCAGAAGAACTCTCGAAACAATCCAATAACAACGAAGAAGCCCCTCGGGAGGGAACATCGAATAAAAAAATAAAAAGAACTTGGAGACCGGATCAAAGACAGAAAAGAATCTCGAAAAAAGACGTACATGCCCAAAAAGGAAAATGTGAAAATAAGATTCAGATAGATGTAAAACTGTAACAAGAGCATATGGGGGGAAAATGGGGGTTTTAAAAGAAATTTGCAAAAATTGTAACGATTTTTAAAAAAATCCCAAAAGGAAAAAGTTAAATTTATTTTTATTTTTTTTAATAAATATACATTTTTGAAAACAAATTACCCTTAATTAATAAAAACAGTCGAAACAAAATTGATTTTTTAATCCGGTCAATTTGCCCGGGGGGTGGTTCGAGGAAGAAGAATTTTTTGGGGGGTTTCCCTGGTTTTAATTTAACCGTAATGTTTTTGGCAGTCTTCAATCAAAATCGAAAAAGCAGCGATTTCCCCAGATAAAATTCTACATCCGTCTTGTTTACTGCTACATTAATTTTAAATAAAATTACTTATTTGAGCAGCTAGTTAAACAATTTCTATAAACGATCTGTATTAGCTTTCATACAATTCTCATTAAGATCAAACCAAAAACAGCAGTGAAATCAATCACGAAACGAATAGCAATAATTACCACTTAAAAGGGCAATTTGAGTTATGATCCATCCTTAACATAGCGTTATGAACTACGATGAAGTAAATTTAAAAAAATATACACATATAGTAATAATAATTTCTAATTGCTGCTATCTTTCTTTTACAAATTTCAAATAACAACACAATTTAGTAGAAGTAGGCATATGCAGAACTACAGAAAACAGAGCGAATACAGCAAGTACCAGGTGGTCGCGGGCTTTCTTTAGAACCCGGAAGACTTTGCGACCGACATCTATCATCTTCCGCAATTCGTTATAATATTTTAATGTTTCAGTTAATTTGTTTCTTTCCTTTGCTTTAAAAAAAGATAAATTCTGGCTTGTGAAACGAGCCCCGAGGACCAACTTCGTGCTGCTACTGCACTATACTAATGACTTGAAAAACTACTAGTGCTATAAAGCAAGTTATAATTGTGCTTAAATTACAGGTAGTCAATGATTTATTTGAAATGTCGGTCATTAGATCCATTAAATAAAGATGATGGGTTTTTTAAATTTCCTCTTCAATTTGTTTCAAAACAATTTAAAGATAAGGAATGAGAATTCCGTCAAAACAAATAATATCTGTAAAAGCTGCAGAATAACTTCTCCAAACGTTTTTGAATTAATGTTCTATCGTTTACAAAAAGAACAAATATTTTCTCACATATTTCTTGGAGATTCTTAAGAAATCATCTTTATTTAACACCAACAGCACTTTAGTCGGCTGAAATAAAGTGCGCCCATGTTATCAATTCGTCTTTTTTAATTCATTTTGTCAATAACAACGCTTCTTGGGCGTCCATCATGACAAAGATGTACAGCTGCGACATTAATTTTAAGCGCTTCCCCAATATGCGCCTTTTAAATCATGCTTAAAACACCCCCCTTTATCTTTTTAAAACGTTCCCTGACGACCCTAAGCCGCTCTTAAAATCGTGAAAGATTGTAACTCGTTCCAGAGTTATTTATTGCAAGCGAATGTTGAGATATTCCTGTGTGCTGCCGCTTTGCGTTAGACGCTGAGTTTTAAATCCCTTTATCATAGTAACGTCAGCCAGATCCACTAATGCGATTCACACTAAATAACTCATATAATGAGATAAATAAATATATATTGGAATATTTTTCTCAGGGGATTTTTGGTAAAAATATAAAATTTTCTAACTTAAACTAAATATTTCAATTCTTAGTGGGTTCGGGAGTATCCCTGGATACCATTTTTGGGAAATTTTTTAACGAATTTCCAAAATTAATTTAAAAAAGAAATTAACGAATTTTTTTAAAAACATAAATGTAACTAACCTTTTAAAAATTTTAACGATGCCAACGTTATATAAACTCTCTGTTTATAACAATTGGAAACTGCCCCGTTCTGGAATTTAACCCTTTTTTCCCTTTGAATAGATACTTTTATTTCACAATCGAACACTTTAAATTTGGGGTCGGAGTTAAGATACACTTTAATTCAACAAGGCTGAATAAAGATTGATGAAATTAACGGCGTCGCTCATCTTTCTTTTATTTTAAATCGCGAAAGACCGGCGATTGTTTTATTCCATAGCAAATTGTGATAATATGATGTTATTTCTGCAAACAGCATACAGTGACGCAACAGGTTTGGTTTTTATTTCGAAATTTATGATATAAAATTTTTTTCGAAAAGCTTTAAACGTGAAAATTCTCCCCGATTTTTTTCCCTTTCAGATAGATTTAATTTATAAAAAATTTTAAAATCCCCTTTTAATTTATTTTCTTATTTTAGACGATTTCTACATGAATTTTGGGCGAATTACGGGAATAGAAAAATTAACGGAAGAGTGGGGTTTTTTCATATTACCCTATGAGAGTCGTTATCTGGGTTTATATTTTTTAAAAAATGTCCTCGCCCTGGGTTTTCTGGGGGGAGATGGTGACTGGGAAATTTCCATTTTTCCCCGCAAAAGGGATATTTAATTGAACATTACAATGTATTGTTAGGATATTGTCTCATTACTCCTTTCCAAAAATTGGAAAATTATATCAGTATTTACAATGTAACACAGTAACAGACAAAAAAAAACATGTGGATGAAAAGTAGCTCAATAATTATTATTTATCTGGAGGAAGTTGATATTTTGCATGTAATTTATCCATTGATAAAGAAGTAACTTTTCAACTGTAAATAGCTTACCTAACGTTGTAAAAATATGTGGCACTTCAGTAAGGTTATATAGTATATACCAGGGATGGCCAACCCGCGGCACGCGTGCTACAGTGTGGCACGGCGCAGTCCTAACAGTGGCACGTGAAAACTTCTTTAAAAATTAAAAAATCTAAAAAAATAATGTAGTCTTCGGAAACCCTTTTCAAAATTCTAAAAAACCCTTTCTCCCTACCCCCTGAATTTCAACGGGCCCCCGGAGAGCGGCACCCCGCCTGACACCAGTACAACGACGCGGTAAAACCCGCGGTCATGAGGCGGCCCCAAAGGTTTGAGTTGTCTTGCTTTCCCCCTTGTCCGTTGTCGCCATGTGCGAGAGCAAATTTCGGCACTGGCTGTTTTGGCCAGTACTGCCGAAAATACGGAGAAAAATCCGTTTCTCGGGTTTTTTGATCTTCGTTAAAAAAAAACGGATTTTGTCAAAAAACGAATTTATACAGAGCGTTTCCCCCCCCACGTTCCCTTTTTTATACG
>JAROYC020000013.1:1293823-1399378 GCA_029619255.2 Dynastes hyllus
AATTTTCCCCGACCTTTTTCCTGCAATTTCTGCATTTAGCTTGTCAAGTAATGATGCTATTCTTTTCCTTTTTCCATCACATTTTTGGCCGATGGAACGGTCTTCGCCTTTTTCGGAGTCGATTCACCTTTCGCAGTCTACAGTTATTAATCGACGCCCAAAACTACAACTTATTTCACTTAACTTTTTCGCTCATTATGCCCTATACGCAGGACACCAACTCCAAGGCTACCATAATTGATCAACTATAATAAATCGTGACTGAAAAGGCTAAATTGGTTCAAAGACCCGGGGAATGTTTATTCGTTTTTTTAGTCCGAGGGGAAAAAGGGCCCCCAGCGGTTTAGCTTTTTCATCCCCAAAATCTTCCCCAAAGACGAACACTTTCCCGAGAAGCCGCTTCCCATCTCTGAAACCCCCAATTCGACGGTCGTCTAGCACCATTTGGTGAACTTTTCCGATGTTATCGGTAGAGGCATTTTTTGGCCGTCCGAATGTTCTTAACCGCTAGTACGCCCACATTTAAAGCTGCGTTTCCAGTGATTAAATTCCATAACAGGAACTAAAACGTATTTTTGTTAAGAAAACATTTATCAGATGGCGTTATGTTGCTTTAGTCATGGAACGGGGTTTGATGTTCAAAAACGCACATTATGTGTTTGCAGCTTTTATGAATGAAATCATTCTTACATCGCAGTTCGACATTGGTTTCGAGTTTGAAGTTTCCCCGTCAATGAACACCAGTACCAATCTATCTAAGTCCTGGATATAGAAATGTAATGAATGAAACTGGTTCGATTGGAAATATTCGCTCTCCTGGACTCCCGCGAAGTGTGCGCATTAATTGAAACATTAACCGTGTTCGTGGTACAATGGCATACCGATCAGTCCGAAAACAAGCTTCGGTTTTGCAGTTACATTGGCCTACTATTTCCGCATTTTCAAAAGAGGCTTGAAACTACATCCTTTTAAAACTCAGTAGAGGGTTTTATCAGAATTTTCCTTTCTAACGATGCACATTGTAACGCCAGGTTCGCTGTTCGGGAGCCAAAATGTAACACTTAGCGCTGTTCGTTTGGCGTCTTGCCAGACGCTCGCCCACCTCTAACGATAACGAGAACACTATTCGTGCCAACCTCTAATTGAAATAGCAGGTGTTCCCTCTCTGGAGAGATTCGGCAACTTCGGTAACTCATAAAACTTAAATAAAATTCTCTTTGTGCTTTATCTTATGCTTATGATTCGGAACAAAAGGAATAAAACACTCTTTTGAATTATCCTATATGTTGATTTCCTACGGGGAAAATTACTTGCAGGCTTGGTTAACTGCGTCCGCTTAAAATTTCGCCTTCGGTATCAATGTAAAAACAGCTGACATGTGTTTGAAACACGAAACAGTTATAAACCTTACCACAACAAAGTGTTGTGGAAAGGGTTTTAGTGAACTGTTTCATTTTCCCACCAAGTTTTAGAGTATCCGTTTAATTGTTTGAAAGTTTATATTTCGGTAAAACAATGTCGGTGTCAAGAATTTAAAGCGTTTACAAACGTTGGTGTTTTTGGCAACCGGGGATAGCTTTGGGAAGGTTGTATGTTCTAATGATTAAAATAAGTAGATAATATGTAGGGTTCCTTTACTACATGTTCAAAATAAAATAAATTCCAAGAGTATTTCAAGGGTTTTTACTGTTTCATGTACTTTGGGGATACGAAATTGACGGATTTAGCGGGTTGAGAGATAGAAAAGTTTCGTGACTTCTACTTGTTTAAACAACAAATGACTCTATCATTCGGTGTCGAAGTTCGCAAAAAAACAATCAAGTTTGCGGCGGTAACAGCTGATGGCTGTATTTACGGGGGTAAAATATACTGGAATTGTCTACTGACGCCGACTCTTTCCAGTATTTTTGAACTTAGAAAAATAGACCTCTGTTATCGACACAAGTTCGAATGCCACGAGGAATATTTCCCGAGACTCGATTTAGCCGTGGTCTGCGTAAAGCCGACCACAACCTCGAAGAGCCGAAACTGCTGTAGCCTAAGATCACTCCGGACCTTTAGAACCTCAATTTTTCGGAATCACGATAAGTGACTGGAGTCACGTTAAGCGACTGATTTGGGAAATTCCCGTCCTTTTTATATCTTTGAGGTCACTACGTCACACGTTTTTGTCCTGACGTTCGTTGGCCTTGTACGCGACGCGTACAAGCAAAACACTCGTTACCTTACATCATCTCGCAATTCTAATCGACTCTAATGCGAAATATACACAGGTTTTCAAAAGTATTGTACAGGGTTTTCTGAAAACCACACTAGAACTGAAAAATGGTAAAATAATGAAGATTCTACAGAAAAGTTGGTTACATTAATTTTAACGTTCTTTTTCTTAATCTAGAAACCTTTAAATTGGTACGGACGTTTACGGTTCGTCACAACGTTTTCATCTGCATGCTTACATCAACAAGCAAAATTGTCGTTATTGATCGCAATAAAATCCCCGGGAGAAACATCAAACTCCATTACATAGGCCTAAAGTTACTGTTTGAGCAGCAATACCCTCTAGAGGCATAATAGATCCATACTTGTTTAAAAATAACAACGGACAAACGGTTACTGTAAATTCTGACAGGTACGCAGCAATTTTTGTCCCTGTCCTCCAAGAATTTTAATGACCAGTGGGGCCGGCAATGAGGTACACCCCGCCCAAATACGCATTAAAGCGTAAAGCCGTTTTAAGGGCCCGGATTTTTGGTCGATTAAAAAAAGTTGATCTTCGATTTTATCGTCCCGTGTAAAACAGAAAAAATCGGTACGATTTCTTAGAATGTAAAGCAGATATTTCTACCGATTTCTTGGTCAAAAACTTGTTCAATTAATGGTTTCCGAATAAATTGATATCAAGAGGGGCGACATCAACTGGCCACCAACAAGCTCGGACTCCAAACGATTTTTTTTGTGGGGATATCTTAAGAGTCGAGTTTATAGTAACGCCCCAGCAAATTTGATTCAGTTAAAAAACTTCCAGGAGGGGATTACTCCTGACTTATGCACAAGCGTAATGGAAAATCTAAAGCATCGCTTGGAAGAGTGCCAGCGCGAAAATGGGCGACATCTACTAGATGATATACTTTTCTATACATGAATTTCCAATAAATGCAGTTTTAAATTCTAAATAAAGTTAGTTGAGGAACTGATGATAGCTGAGCAAAATTAGAAAGAAAAGTGCAAAACTTTGAGACATCTTGTAGAAATTACCACCTTGGCACGTGGTAATATAAAAGTTAATTTATTAAAAATTATTATTTACATGGTATTTAGCAAAAGCGGCGTATACAGAAGCGTTATCAATCAATGTCAATCACTTGAACTTTCCCTTTATTATATTCACGATGTATGTAGATGTATACTTATATGTTGTTTGCTATATTAATAATATTGCACAGTATTAAGCAATCAGATAGACGCTCGTCAAATTTCTATATCTCATATTTCTCCCAAGTTAAGAATAGAATATCCTCGGCTTTTTATTCGCTTACTCTCTGTCGTTTAAAGACGTTAATGTTGAGTAAATTAAAAGCCTAAAATCAAAAATTGGCCTTTCGTTCGACACTCACCAAAAAATATTGATTTAATTAATATCAGACAATGTAAGGCAAAACGTCAATATACTAAAAATAGTACATTGAATTACGAAACAGCTCTGTGAAGATTTCAACGTTCACTTCGAAGCAATTTACATAATAATTATATTTATAAAAAATCGAGTACATCGTATAGCTTTCTAAAGAAGCGGTTTTTGCCTAAAATGCTTGCTTTAAAATCGATCTCATTTCCTCATTGTTTAGTTATTTATATTATTCAATGACATTCGCTATTTGCCAAGGCGTGTTAAAGGAATCTCAACAATGACGCCTAACGAGATACAACCTTGAATGTCAACGTTATTATACGAAATACTTTTCAATACAGGAAATGAACTTAAGAACATTTTTTTTGACAGTTAATAAATTGTAAAGAAAAGTGCATGCAATAAGAAGGTCAATTTTGGTTTGTATCGTGAAGAATGTAATGCATATTTAATTGTAATATGTTCGTTCTTCGCGATCACTTTTCTTCAAGCTAATGTATAACTTACTGTTAGTTACACATGAAAAGAATGTCTAGTAACAATAAAAAAAAATTAATGCTAATATAACCTATGGTATTGGTGGAATCATTCCCGGCAAAAAGCAAAGGAGGGGGGGAGAGCAACCCACGGACTGTTTCTTTCTACCCCTCATCGGGGTTTGACCACTGTCCTTTCCTCGCAATTGTTTTCCACCTCTCGGGTTTATGTCGTTACTCTCACAAACAGCACCAAAATATATCTCCGGGCGCCAAATAACGTCGAGAGAAAAGCTACCTCAAGAGAAAGCGAAAAAAACTGAATACAGACCCCGACCATTGGGCAGCTTTTTATGTTAACGAAAGGGGTAGCGGTGGGTGTTTACACGTAAACGTTCTAAAACTTACTTAATGATGTTTTAAAAATATTTTATACATCAGGGTAAGCTGGGAATCGAAACCCCGAAGGTAAAAAATTGGGAGGAATGGGGGTGATCGAATTCCGATGACGCCGGTGGCAAAAATGTCGGGGGACGCTTTCCCTTTCCTCGCTTTATTTTTTGCCAGGTATTATTCCACCAATATCATGAGCTATATTAGCATTAATTTTCGGTTATTGTTAGTTGATTTAATTAATTTCTCGGGCGTCATATCCTTTTATCAAAATAACCACTCTAGATATTCTAATATGTTTTAGTCAGCAGTTGAATTTTTAAACGAAGTAGGAGCGGAGATAAGTTAGCTATTGTAACCAAGTTTGACAGGTTGTAATTACTATTGTTTTATTTGAAGTGATCATTAAAACTGCCGATGCGAGAGCTGCAATATTAGCGGCGCCGTCGATAAGCCAGTACGTACAGGGTACAATAAGTTATATAACATTTACTCAGTTAGAAAAAAAAATCCATCACAACGAAGAAACTAACAGCTTTAGTCACAAACGGCAACAAAACACAATCGCTTACACATGTTAAGGCTACACGTCGGCATATCGATTGCATTCGATTTCCCTGAATTTAACACCACTGCTGTAGCACTCACAGGTGGCAGTTTTAGTGATCATTCAACCGAACTATCATTATGAGAAGCAAAAATTAATAATAAAGAAAGAAGGCCCTGTTGAGAATTTATTTTGAGAACTGCTATTAAATTGCTTTTAAAAACTTTTCCTATATATGCAAGATGTTCCTTTATCGTTTTAACTGGGAGACTACCTCCGTTAATATTAACCGTACAAAATAAAGTAAGTTACCAAACTAGTAAACTTTTGAATTTGATACCAAAACAATTGAAAAGATATGGACAGTTGAAATAAATATAGTTAATGCAAATAATCATTTTTATTATTGTTATTAATAAAAGACATATGGGATCTGGCTGGGGATTGGAATAAAGGAATTATAACGCCAATCCATAAGAAAGGAGATAGGGAACTATGTGAAAATTACAGAGCTATCACACTATTAAATTGCACCTAACATTTTAGCCAACTTAATATACAACAAATTGAAAAATTGGAGATTGTCAAAATAGATTTAGACTGGAAAGATAACAATAAATGCAAATAAAAATTTTTGGAACAGATACTAAAAAAATCAGGGGAAAGTATCATAGAGAGGGCACGTGTTTCATTGATTTAAAAAAATCCCTTTGAAGTATTTAAAAAAATACCTAAGAAATCGAGAGAGTTAGCAATAATGACCATAACCAAAACAAAAGCACAAGTACACGTTTAAGGACTGACAACAAAGGAATTTGAAACTGGAAAAAGAAGCAAACAGGGAGACCCAATCTCTCCAACATTGTTCAATTTGGTAATTGAAAAAATAATGAGAAGACTAAAAATTGATATATTTCAGCACAATAATAGCCTATGTAGATGACGTAGCATTTATAGGAAAAACAAAAAATAGCGTTATAAAAGCAATTGATGTAATAGAAAAAGAAGCGAAAGATTACGGATTACAGATAAATAAAAAAGAGACAAAATATATGGAAAAAAGGAAAAACGTGAAAATAATGACAGAACACAAAAAGACTGGTAACCTTTAATTTGAAAAAAAAGCTTCAATTACTTGGGGGTTACAGTAGGGCAAACAGAGAAACAAAAAAATTCAAGAAAGAATAATCAAAGGTAATCAAGCATTCGGGAGAAACACGATTACATACTTGCGGAAACAACAATGAACAAAAAAGAAGAGGAATGTTTGAGAAGACTAGAAAGGAAGATTATGCGAACAATACTAGGACCGGATATCACCCCAAATGGATATAGAAGACGGAAAAGAAACAAGGAAATAGAAAAAGAAGTAGAAGGCGAAAATATAGTAAGAGTTGTTAAATCCCAGAGCAGGACATATGTATAATGAGAAGACCTCAAACTAAGATCGTAAAAAAAAAGGGAACCAAATGGGCAACCCAAACCAGTGAAGAAATAGAGGGGAAAACCCCGAACACGATGGTAAAAGGAAAAAAATCTGGAAGGAATGAACATAAAGCGATGGGGAAAAGAAATGCAGAGACAAGAAGATATGGAAACAAGAACAAAGTCGGGAAGGGGCTCACAACAAATTGTAAAAACAGAGAACAGAAAAAAGGAAAAGCGGACTAATCCACCGCAGAAAATGTATACAACACGCTTAAGCGTGAGCTATAGTACAAAGGGATTTAAAGGCGTTGATGACGATGATGATATAATCATTTTTATCCAAAATTTTACCCCTTTCCCAAATCTCTGAATATCTAATTTAGATAAAAGATAAAAAACCTTATTTCGTTGATCATTAAAAAATAAAAAAAGAAAACTTTGGCGCGATGTAGAGCTCATGTACATGTTATTAGCGCCGTATAATTTTAAATTATATTTTTAAAATGTACATTTATCTGTCATTTATTTTCAATAAATGGTTTTGTATAGTTTTTGTCATTTTTCAAGAAAGCCTTTTCATTAAACTCGAAGCAATTTGTTTTTCGAAGAAATGCTCGGACAGGTCAATTTTATTTTTTTAAAATAAACGTTTTTGCACCAATTTTAAGTTTCCCCCACTTCTGGTTGTCAGTAATACGTCATCGCCAATTTTTTTTAAATGACAACTTCCGATTTTTTTATTTTGATGGATCATTTAATTGTCTAAATGGTACCATCAAAATTTTAATACCTCACATAACAACAGTTTTTAATAAAAATCATTTAAAAAGTGGAAATCATAAATTTTATTAATAACAAAAAGCAAAGATAAATGCTGTTATTCAAGAAATGAAATGATCGTTTCCTTTAAGTCAAATGTTCGTAATGCTGTTCCACCGGCCTCTTGACAATAAGCAAATCCATGGACGTGTTAATTCTATTTTTTAAATCCTCTAGATTTTGTGGTCTACCAACATAGATTTTTAAATACCCCCGCAAGAAAAAAATCAAGGAGCGTAAGATCTGGGGATCTGAGACGCCATTCTACTGGTTCTCGTCTACCTATCCATCTCCCAGAAAAGCAGTTTAAAAGCTTGCGAACAAGACATGCAAAGTGCGGAGGGCCACGAAACAAAATATCCCGAAAAATTAAAAACAATATTATTGGTGGTGAATGTTTAAAAAATATCTTTTAAGACATTGCATAATATTAATTTTTTTTCAATTTTAGAAACGACCTTCTCCAAAATTTTATTTTTTGCCGTAATTTATTTACCGTTTTCAGGTTGTTATTTATTTACGAGGCAATTGTGATGACAAACCTCTTTCTAGGCATTTTTTTAAGTTCGGTTTTTCTTCCGTATGCTTAATTTTCAATTTTGAATATCAAAGAGACATGAATTTGTTTTGCGTACAAGTATACAAATACACAGATGGTTATTTATAGCAGAAAAACAGTAATAACTTACTTCCTGTACCCGAACAAGATTTACTAACAATATGTAGCGTGGCCTTCTAATAAAAAGTTGCTGGAGCCATGTGTGTACGTAATTCTGAATTAATTTTTCTTTACTAAATGTAAATAAATGACGACATTGAATATATGAATTCTTTGATAAAAAAATATGTCTTTTATAGTTTCAAATTCAAGAACTTAATTTTCTATATCTTGTTTACGTTTAGAAGTATGTTTACATAAAGAAAAAAAAACATTTCCCTACATCAAACTACTCACATATTTTTATTATACGAGGTATGGTCTCTTTCCGCTAAGCCTAGCTGACAGGCTGTGATATTTTGAAACAAATTTTGTTTGACATTTTAACGTAGTTATTTACAACTTTAATTAAAGTGAATATATTTGAGGGTAAAATTGTGACGTGCATACGTATGTATGCTAAGGGCAACTTTGCTTCTTATGCCCGGGAGACTGGGTTGTAGGACTTAAGACAAAACTTAAATTTCGATTGGGGACCACAAATTTAAAAAGCAAAAGAAAATTATTACAGGTAACCTAAACTTTGGGACTCATAGGGGTTATTACGGGGTTTAAAATAAGAATACGAAAAATTCATAAATAAACTAAACCGTGAGAAGCAGGCATGGTGTCGACCTTGAATATAAATCATGTTAAACCGCGCTGAGAGATTTCGTTTTAGTACCGGTTGAGCTGTTGCAGAGATTATGAACGGTCAAGGTTATGTGTTAGTGTCGCTTTTGAAAATATAGCTGGTGTTTTTGTGTTTAGTATTTAAAATACTAATTAGTGTATCGTTTCAATACAACTAATTTTACATACCAAGAAAACAATGCCTCGTAATAGATTTGCTACTGTACATAAGTCGTACATAAGTTTTGTCACTTTTTCCCCATTTAAAATATTACGGTATGCAGTTTTTTTTAATACAATGTTGTTTGGCTGCATTAAACAACTGATTCCAGAGGCATGTCAATGGTTTTAAACATATGAGAAATGCAAAAACAAATACCTTACACTATTTCATACTTTTTATTAATTATGTTTACCTCTTGTAATCTTCCGTTGTCGTTGGTGAGAAAAGCAGTTTTTAAAACGTTTTGGCAAAAACAATACGTTCCAAAGTCCCCTTTTAAATTTCACAAACACAATTACAGAATCATTTGCCGCGAATGAAAGAGATGCTAAAAAATGTGTGTTAAAAAGTGATTTGTTTTCCCAAAAAATATGGATTACCGTGGATGAGACGACCGATTAAAGAAAAAAAGTATTGTGAATGAATTCTTTTTATCAAAAGGAGAACACAGCATCTCGATATTTGTTACTTCAAACGTGAACAATGTCCCGGGGAAAAATATTAAAAAAGGATAATGGACGCGAAAAATTTAAAATTGCCCAAGATCAAATTGTGATGATTGTGACAGATGGTGCAGCAACGATGTTAAGTGTTAGCATCCTTAAAACATATATTTCCTAACTTAATACATATAACTCGTGCTGCATGCTTTGCATTTAGTTGGTGAAGTTGTTCGACAACATTACGGAAACGTTGATCGGATGATTGGAAGTACTAAAGCAGTGTTTCGTAAATCTCCTAAACGTTTAAAGAATTTCGTAAATTTGTCCCGGTATTCCAGAACCTCCTGAACCAATTTTAACGCGATGGGGTACTTTAACAACAGCTTCTTACTATTTGATCCATTTTCAACTAATTCAATCAGTTATAATGCGATTTAATCGGAATGAACCCAAAAGCAATTAAGAAAGTAAAAGAGAATTTCAAATTCCTCAACTTTTAGAAGATTTATCAACAATATGTACCAATTATACAGTATTATTTAGATGCCATCGAAAACTACAATGTATTGAATTGTCATTCAGGAATCATTAGACATAGTGGAGAGTGTAAAATAAATTACAAAATTAACTGATACGCAGGATTATCGCTAGTCAAAAGTTGGCAGATGTTTTAAGGAAAATTCCAATTTTAATACTTTAAAAGGCCGTTTAGGGAATAGTGAATTTTTAAGTGATTTTAAAAAACAGTTTCTACAGCAAATGAAACTTCCTTAGTTTGGGGAGAGATCGTTTTCTATATATAAGAATATTTTTTCTTGTCGACGCACAAGGTTTAAAGAAGTAACTGTGGAAACATATGCAATGATGCAAGTTTACAGTAGTTCACATCCTGATGCCTCTAATTTGTTGAATAATTAGCAAGTAAGTTTATTTATGAATTTTTCGTATTCTTAAGTTTTGGTTACTCTAGTTATTATTAACCTGGGCAAATATGCGGTAACAGCCAGAGGCGTGGCGAGCGCATAAAAGTTTACACATAAAATAGAAGGTAAGAAATAAATTATAAAACGTGCTGAAACACTTACCGTTTTAAAGTCTTCCGTGAAATCACAAACTGGGTAACATCTGTTAAACATTTGAATCATTAGATATGTTTCCACAGCTGTTTCAGTCAAGTGAGTACGACGTGCGAAATAAACGTCTTTTAATGCCGAAAACGACCGTTTGACATCTAGCGGTGTTATATTTGCATATTTAAAATAATCTTTGAAACAACTTAAAGCACTTAAACCTTTCACAAATTTGCCCTGACAAAAGAAAATGGGAGTTTTTCAAAAACACTTTCAAATTTTCATTACAAAATTTGTTTCGCCTTCAACCCCAAACCTGGCGGAACATCATTCACAATTTGAACAAAATCCCTAGCGACATCGAAACATTTTGAATTTTTCTTTTCCTCCGCTAGTCCGAAGTAATTATTGTGGATAGTGTAAATCTTTTTTAACCTGACTATTTGAAATATTTCCGGGCTTTTCTTGATTGCCGCAGCTTCTGTCGGATTAAATTTTTAAAACTACCTTTTTTACTTGATCAAAATATTTGTTGTAGTAAAACGCACCCTGCAACCATGTTCCCCAAGGGAACAATGGGTGGGGGTTTGGGGGAAATGGGGACCAGTTTGGAAATGTCGGGACGTTTCGAGGACCAAAACATTCCCTTTGTACTAGCAATCAATGCATTTACTAATGGAAAAAAGGGGAATCGTTTGTGGCAAGATTTGGGGAGGATTTCATTTTACATGAAAGGGTTACCACTATGTTCTTTAAGAGATGGGAAAAACGCATGTCTGGGCACCATCACTCATAAACATTAAAAAAATTTCTTAGTTTAAATCAAAATTTTTTCAATGAGTTCAACACCACCTTTAAAAAACTCATATCAAAAAAAAAGGATTATTCGAACAAAATTCATGGAATTAAATTTTTTTTAAATTTAAAAAGGGATTGTTAATTTTTGATTTATAAGTTATTTATTTCGAAGAATAGATTGCTTGTTCACGAAAGGGGTCCCCGCTTTTTATGCCAAAGGGTTTATTTTTTTTTTTCTTTTTGGGGGGACGGGTTAACACAAAGCAAAACCCAAAAAATAAATATTGTATATCCGATCGAATCGACGATTTACGGTATGTAAATTTCATATTCAAGAGGAACGATTGCAACAATTATAATAACTTATTCTACAAATACCCTACTTAAAAATTATTGTGGGAAAAGTAATGATAGATTAGGTAAAACACCACATAATAGGAAATTAAAGACCCTGGTTAAATACGAAGTGCATTGGAGTTATAACACCTCCGATTTGTTTTCTCAGAACTGGAAACAGACAGAAACATGCGGTTTATTTTAAAATAAGCGGGCACTCTTTCTCAATGCGTGACAGAGATAGCAGCACTGTACGGCACACAGAATCTTTAGCGGCAGCGGCGAGAGTGAGAACTGTTTTTGATACTTCAAATGGCGACGTTTTCATTACAAGATCAGGGTGTAATCATTCGATTTCTCCATTTGCATGGTGCAACACCGATAGAAAATCATCGCCAGTTGAGTGAGATATGTGGTGATGGTGTCATGGATGTGTCTAACGTGCGTTCGTGGGTACGACAGTTCAAAGAAGGCAGAACGTCGTGTGACAACAAACCAAGACAATCTCGGCCTCGCACAAGCCGGTCTGACGTCATGATCGAGCGAATGGAGAAAGTTGTTTTAGGGGATCGCCGTTGAGTGTGGAATAGATCGCCTCCAAAGCTGGAATTTCCGTGGGATCTGCGCACACAATCCTGCATGACGACCTGAAAATGTGAAAAGTGTCCTCCAGGTGGGGCAGACAACGCACCAGCGCATCGGGCGAACGTGATGCATCAGTTTCTTCGTGCAAACAACTTCGAAGTGATTTCTCATACTCCCTACTCGCCTAACCTGGCTCCTAGCGACTTTTAACTGTTTCCTACGATGAAAGACTCTCCGTGGCCGCACATTCACCAGCCGTGCAGTTATTGCATCAGCGATTTTCCAGTGGTCAAAGCAGACTCCTAAAGAAGCGTTCGCAGCGGCCATGGAATCATGGCGTCGACGTTGTGAAAAATGTGTTCGGTTGCAGGGAGATTACGTCGAGAAATGACACAAGTTTCATAGTTTTCGTGTGATTAGTTAGTGAGAAAAACAATCGGAAGTGTTATAACTTGAATACACCTCGTATTACTACCAATGACGTCAAAATATGCGTCCTTCGCCCCTCCGCCCACAAACTTTCGGTCAAGTATTGCAAGATAGGAACTGAGACAACCTTTAGTGTCCGAAAACCGAAAACGGTTCTTCCATAATAAAATCGAATGGGATGCGAAGACACCATTCAAAACTTAAAAAAAAATGCAAAAAAACGATTCCTTTACCGCTTAGGCTAATATCGTGCATGGCGATAGATCACCAACACAGCGTGACGTCATCGGAGAGCGCTGAGGCCTTGTTATATTGGCGGTGACGTCCAAGTACGCCTAGTGGATCCAATATGGGGTATATTGAAAGTAACTTGAACTCAATCAAAGATTCTCTAAACCAGTTACGGCTCAACCGTCAGAAATAAGGGGAAATCAAAGAAGCTTTTAAATTCCTTATAAATTAAAAAGTAGTAACAGAAATAAAAATAAAAATCCAGAATTAATCATGTATCGATAAATATGAATATGAAAAAATAAAAATCTAGAAGAGGAAAAAAATAAGTAGACGTGATAAAACAATAGAGAAACGAATCAGATCCCTCAGAAGCGTTTCGAAGACACCTTCGATCACAAGGTCAATGACGAAAGCCGCAAAAAATCACGGTAAGAAGTAAGAAAAGAAACTTAAGAGTATTGAATATAAATGCAAAATGAATAAAGAGAGAGAAGGACTGATGTTTAAGAAAAGAGTAGAAAAATAACAGAGAGCACATCAAATGTGAGGGCTATAAACGAAAAGAAATAAAGGATCCGCTATGGCTATCGAATACTGTAAATTAAAAGCAAAATAAAAATATTCATAAGCATTAAGTATTTGAGTATTCTTAAATATATACAAACTAAATCAAGGTAATGCAGAACAATTTGGTTAATTAAAAAGAAAAAAAAACACACTAAAGTAAGGTAAACACATTCAAATAACTATAGCAATAAACAATTGCTACAAAATACATAATTTTAAAGTAATCCTTTCCCCAAGAAATCATAGAATTGAATAATGAAATTTGTTACAATTTCAAGAAGGGCTTAAGGCATAAAGAGTGTTTTGAGGAAACCAATCGAGTGTTTAGTGACAAGTTGACAACTCTCAAGCTTCAAAGCCAAAAATGGTAGTTACCGAAAAGAATATTGGTCTTCTACGAAACATGATTGAAGAGGACCGGCATGTAACTGCTAGGAGTATTCAGGCAACTTTAGAGATTGGTATGAAAGCAATTGATATCATTTTATACAAATATTTGATAGTACGTAAACTTTGTGGCCGTTGAATTCCCACAATTTGACTCCAGTTCAAAAAGAAAATTGTGTGGCATGGTACAGATTTACACTGGAACGCTTCGACAATGGATTGTCTCATTTGATGTACAACATCGTTATAAGTGATGAAACGTGGGTATACTGCTATGATCCCGAAAGAAAGCAACAGTCGGCAGTTTGGGTCTTTGAGAACCAGTCGGCTCCAACAAAGAAAGTGGTTCCTGAAAATAATATCAAAATAATATCCGAAACAAATAGATGGTCGCCACATTTTTTGGAATTACAAGACATATTTCCACTATAACAGTGGAAGACCGTCGTACTTAATGCTGAATGGTACACTACAGTTTGTTTGCCTAAAGTTCTCAAAAATGTTCGCAAAAAACGTCCAAGATAACGCCAAGATAACGCTCGGGCGCACGCTGCTGCTTGAACGATTGAGTAGTTGAATGTCCTAAACATTGAAATAATGGGCCATTCCCGGCGTAGTTCAGATCTAGCATCTTATGATTTCTTTTTGTTTCCTCGTGTAAAGAATTAAGTTACGAGGTTTACGTTTTACATCGGCCGAAGAAACGGTTGATGCATTTAAAAATGGAATAAATAACCTAACACGGGAAGAGTGTCTAGAGGAATACTTTGAAAAATTACAAATAAATCTGTTTTAACGATAAATTGTGTATACCTTTACTAGGCACAGCCGAAAGAGAACAGTCCTCGGACCTCTTACAAAATCTTACATCATATACCAGAAGATGAAACTTCGACAAATAGGAATGTTTTTGTGGATTCCTTATTTATCCAACTTGCTATAAAGAAGAGGTAATGTTTGAATACCGTGATGCATAGACGTATTATTACTATGACTATATCTGTCTCGCGATTTATTCAAACTCTTACATAACGCTCAGGGAAGATGAAACGTGCAACATTCTTATAAGAGTGATGTTACAACGTCGAATACGGTGAAAGTTGTTTCTATATGGGAAAGGTTTAATATGAGATGAACTGTAGGTCAGATTATGAATTGCAACAATATACCCTTTAGGATACCCGATATAAAACGAAATACAGTGCGAGTACTCTATCTTTGATTCTTTACTAACTCCCAAGGAAAAATTATATGAGTCTTATTTTCATACAAATATACACGCTTAATGAATGCTTAAAATCAATATATTTTAATGAAAATACATTCACAGATTGAAGAGCATAAAGGGCCAAATGACACTTAAATAAACGAAAACTTTTTTCCGGAATAAAAAAGCATTTAGCTAAATTTCTTCTGAAAGTCAAATCGAAATAAAAGAATAGAAACTTTTTAGCGAAATAAATAGAACTACCTAACGAATGATTTGTTTAAAATATATCCTAGGAATTTTTCAAGTAACTGCCTACATCGTTTGAAAAACAAACAAGGCTCACCACTTTACAGAATTCGCCGAAATCTTCAGATGTCTTAGAAGTAGATAAGTTAAAATTTTAGGTACTATTATTGGGATGCTTTAGATTTTAAGAATTTCGAAATGGAATATTTCAGGTAACCTATTACAAGGAAATCTATGGAATTTTTGTGACAGTTGTGGAATCAACTGAATATTTTAAATTTAAATCTTCTTCAAATAGTTTATGTATGCAAAAAAGAAATAAAAATCAATCAAATCATTTCCTTTTGCGTATAGCCATAACAGCAAAACTGTAGATCGACTTAAAGTGCTTTATCGTTTATCAAAGTATTCTCCACAAAGATTGATACACTTTCTCATTCTTTCAAACCAATTGTTAAAGCAGTTATACCTGTCATCACTTGGAACAGCCAAAATTGTCATTTTAAAGGTTAGTTTAGTTAATTTTCATTTTAATAATCTACTTCTAGAAAATGTTTCTTTTAAAATATTACTATTACTAATAGTTTCCAAATTTCAAGTAGATACAATATTATAACTTATACTATATATAACCCACTCTTTCTGAAAAGCAGCTAAAATTAAATAAAACCATCACAATCGTTCTGATTAAAAAGGTGCCTTTCTTTAAGTTGCGATACGAGGGTTATCTCTTTATCTTTGTATGTAGCAATGACAGCAAAAGAGTAGATCGACTTAAAGTGCTTTACGAGGATTGTTCGGAAACTATGTGGCCTAACACAGAAATGGTGCGAATTCGGAGGAATTTTCGTGATCATTCTGTAGAATCATCTTTTAATAATTTCAATATGATAGCACAGAGCGATCTGTCAGTTAGTATGTTTTTGACAGTACGCCAAAGTGAACGTCTCGTGTGATTTTGTAAACAATGGAAAAAACTGAGTTGAGAGCAGTGATAAAGTACTTTCATTTGAAGGGCTTAACACCAACCGAAATTAAAGCAGGGCTGGATTCAACACTATTTGAATCCGCTCCTTCGTTTTCAATGGTTAAAAACTGGGTTACCGAATTTAAGCGTGGTCGTCCCGAGCACAAATGGTGAATCCCGTAGTGGACGTCCTAAAACTGTAACTGCCTCGGATATGATTGAAAAAGCCCTACCGTATCGTATTGGATGACCGTCGAGTAAAAGTGCGCAGATAGCAGACATAGTGGGTATCTTAAATGACTGTGCACAGAATTTTGACTGAAGAATTGGTAATGAAAAATACTCGGCGCGTTGGTGCCGCGGTTGCTCACACCGGAGCAAAACTGAATCGTTTGAGTGTTTCTCGTGACCTTTTGGCACGTTTTCGCCACAATCCGAAGGACTTTTTGCGCCGTTTCATAACCGTCGACGAAACTTGGGCCACCATTATTTCTTTCCCCAAACCAAAGAACAGCCCAAACAATGGACACACAAAAGGGTTTTCCGCCACCAAAGAAGGCAAAAACGGTTTTGTCAGCATGAAAGGTTATGGCAACTGTTTTTGGGATTCTCATAGAATTATCTTGGTCGATTACTTAGAAAAGGGGAAAACAATAAATGGCGAGTATTATGCCACTTTGTTGCAACAACTTAGCGACAAAATCAAAGTGAAACGGCCTCATTTGGTAAAGAAGAAAGTGCTTTTCCATCAGGATAATGCACCTGCCCATAAGTCTGCGATTGCAATGACCAAAATTCATGAATTGGGATTTGAATTAGTGCCTCATTCGGCCTATTCCCCAGTGATTATCATGTTCTCAAACCTGAAAAAATGGCTCGGCGGCAAAAGATTTTCGTCTAATTCGAGGTAATCGCTGCTATAAATTGCTATTTCGAGGACTTGGATTCATCGACCTACAAGGAAGGTATTGCTAATTTGGAATATCGTTGGAATAAGTGTGTTGAGCGACCAGGAGACTATATTGAAAAATAAAATATTTTTTGTTGAAAAAAAATTGCGTTTTCTTTGTTAGGCCACGTAGTTTCCGAACGATCTTCATATTGTTTTTCAAAGTATTCTCCACAATGATTTATATACTTTTTCATTCCTTCAAACCAACTGTTAAAGCAGTTATGACAGTTATCAGTTGGAACAGTCATAATTGCAACTTTAAAAGCATCGACTGCTTCTTCCGGCGACTGGAACTGTTGACCACGCAGTCCAATCTTAAGTCTAGGGAACGTAAAAAAATCGTTGGAACTTAGGTCAGAACTGTACGGATGATGGTCTAATAGTTCGCTGCTCTAAAAACTCTATCGTCTTTTGAACTCTATGTGAACTTGCATTATAGCAGTGGAGGACGATTTGTCGTTGGGGAGTTGGCTTTTAGGAGCACGGCAATCACTTCTGGTAAACGAATGGTTATATACCAATCAGCATTAATCATTCTTTGATCTTCTAAAGGAATTGTAGCAACATGACCCGAAATTGAAGTTAAAGTTGCAACAATTTTCTTCGACACAGTTCGGGAAGGAATAACTTTTATAACTTCTTGAAACACCGACATAGCGGACTCATGGCGTTCATAGGAATAAATCCATAATTCGTCATCACTCAGGATACCCTGGATCAAATTTTTTCGACACTAATTAACGCCAGTCGCCATTTGTTCTTTAGTTAAAAGATGTGCATGCAGAATTTTTCGGATTAAGGACCTTGAAATGCCTAAGGATGTCTCAATTTCGCGATATGTTACATATCGGTCTTCCTTGATTAATTGACGCACAGCAGCGATGTCTTTTTGAGTGGCTACTGTCTTTGGTAATCCTGTCCTGGTATCGTCATTAAGACTGGTGCCTCCACTTTGCATTTCTCAGTATCACGACTGATGTGGTGCTTCATTACCAAAATCAGAAACCAACTCAACGAGACAGTGTTGTTAAGATAATCCTCTCCGAAAGTTGCAAAAAATTATTGCGAGAAAATTTTCTCGGCTTAATTCCACTTTTCCAGTGACGTCCATTGCTTCCATTGTTGATGAGACTTCGGATTTAATTTCAATAAAAATTGAAATTAATTTTGACAGGCGACGTTTCATTAGTAGCGCCCGTTATGCGGCTATATGCAAAACTAAAAAGGCAACCCTCGTATCAATATTGTTCATGCATTTTATTTTTCTCAAGAGATTTTGGGAAAATTGTTAAATTTTCTATCTTAAATTAAATTTTTCAATTCTTAGTGGGTTCGGGAGTATCCCTAGATACCCTTTCGGCAATTTTATAACGAATTTCCAAATTAATAAAACGAAATTAACGAATTTTAAAATTATGGATGTAACTGATCTTGAAATTTGAACGATGCCAATGTTATATAAACTCTCTGTTTATATAACCTCTACAGGAAACTGCCTGTTCTGGAAATTTAACCCTTTTCTCTTCAAATAAATACTTTGATTTCACAATCGAGCACTTTAAATTGGGATCGGAGTTAAGAAACACTTTGATTCAACGAAGTGCTGAATAAAGATTGATGAAAAATTATGGCGTCGCTCATCTTTCTTTTATTTTAAATCGCGAAAGACCGGCGATTGTTTTATTCCACAGCCAATTTTGATAATTTAACCCAAATAGAAACTTTTACGATGAATTTCGAAGAAATGAAATTATTTCTGCAAATAGCATACCAGAATGAATGCAGTGACGCAACTAGGAGGTTGTATTTTGAGGATTCTATGATAAAATATATTACTGACAAGCTTTAAACGTGAAAATTCTCCAATAATTTACTTAAACCTTTCAGATAAAGATTTAATTGATGAAATATTATTTATTGTACCTTTCAATTTACGCTGTTGCTTATTTTAGACAATTTCTACAGGAATTTGGACGAATTACGTGAATAGGAAAATTAACTGACGAGTAGATTTGTCCATGCTGTCCCACACTCGTCGTTATCTGGACTTATATTTTTAATATAATGTCCTCGCTCCACAGTCAGTTTGCTAGAGGGGAGATGGTGACTGGCAAATTTCCATTTTTCCCCGCAAGAGGGATATTTAGTTACCAACGAGTGGCTAACCTGACATTTAGTCGTTCGGAAATGACAGCTGAGGCTGTTGTCGAACATACAACGTTGAACATAACAATATATATGTATCTATATAAATCACTTCTGTGTCAGAACCAATATATTATCTTCTTAAGGGTGGTCGTTAAAAAGACCTATTCTCAACGGACTGACAAGTTTATGACTAGGGTGATTTATGTGACGTGCAACTAGAAGTGACAAGGACTTGATTCATTTAGTTATACGAAAAAAACTGTATGTATACCTTTTTTTTACGAAGTTGCTTTATAACCGCGCCAGCGGTCACACCAAATATACAGTGCACTCCAGTAATGTAATTCAATTAAAGTACTATTAAACGAAACACCATTCTAGTTTGATTCTTGCAATACCAGCACTAATTTTAAACAAATATAAAATGATATATAATAATAATAGTTTATTATCCAACAGCAGCGAATGTTGCTAATTACAGGATAATCTACAATTTATTGAAAGTACAATTGTTACTTAAACCTGCCGAGTATACATATGCATATATATATAAAGATAAACAATAATTATTAATTATACAATATTACAAAAAAAATTGAAAGAGAAAAAGGCATATCCCTATGAATAAATGTATACGTAAAAAGAAAAGAAAAGGAAAAAAAAAGATATATAGACAAAAGGAAAAAGAATTGTCTTAGGTCGCTGAAAATGTCTCCAGCAAGAGCGCCCTTAATGAACTTAAAGAAATAGTAAACATAAACATATCGATATCCTGACAATACCTATTTACGCTGGCACAGATTGACAGTAACGGAGAATGAAAATGATGGACAGTAGAAGCGAGAGGAAGATAAAAAAGTTGAGGATGTCTAATACACAATCTAGGAACATAAAAGTCCAATAACTGCAGTAATTCAGGAACCTGTAATGCATTATTCATTAACTTATAAGCGAAGATTATTTCAGATATGATTCTACGTTTGTCTAAAGAAATGTAGTTAAATTCTACCAGTAGTAAATCATAACGGTAACCATGCGGCAAGAACGTTCAATGGGCGCCGTAGTAAAGAGTTTTCAAAAATTTTCGTTGAACTCTCTCAATCATATCAGTGTATTTAGCGTACGTTGGATTCCATATAACCGAGCAATACTCAAGTTTCGATCTGATGAATGCGCTGTAAAAACTCACAAGGGAATTGTTTCCTAAACACGTAGTGTTTCGTGTAAGAAAGCCAAGCATTCTTAATGATTGAGAACAGATAGATTCTACGTGCAAGTTAAAAGTTAATTTCGCATCAAATGTTACACCAAGGTCTGTGAAGGAAAAACAACGGTCCAGAGGTACATTACAGAGCCCGTATGGATAGGTAACTGTATTTACTCTCCTCGAAAAACTCAACACTTTACACTTACCAATGTTAAGGGATAAACCGTTATCGGAACACCACCACACCAGGGACGCTATGTCATTCTGCAAGATTTTGCAACCTTCTTCGGTTGTAATCTTACGGAAGATCTTTAAGTCATCTGCGTATAAAAGATAGTCGGATGAAATAGCATTTGTGACATCATTAATAAATACAAGGAAAAGTAGAGGACCCAGCACAGAACTCTGTGGTACACCGGACTGGGAACGGTATTTAAGGGACCTAAAGCCATTGTATTCTACATAGTTAGTCCGACCATCCAGGTAATTACCAAACACCTCAATAAGTTCAAACGAAATACCAAACTTGTCCAGCTTATCAAGAATCATAGTATGCTGTACCGTATCAAACGCCTTACTGAAGTCGGTGAATATTGTGTCTACTTGATGTTGATTATCCATAGCCTCAGAAACAAAATGAACGAAGGAGCACAAATTCGTAGCAGTTGATCTTCCTTGGACAAATCCATGTTGAAAGTTTGAAAGCTGCTGTGCAATATGATTATAAAGAGGTTTATACATCATAAATTCAAATATTTTGGCAAAATTAGGTATAATTGATATAAGTCTATAATTCCTAATCTGGTTTTTATCACCAGATTTAAATACGGGAGCATATATCCTCCATTGTCAAATAAATTCTCACATAAACTTAATGCGAACTTTAATGCAATTAACATAAACACTATTTAATCCAAATGAAGTAGTTTTTAGAATCATTCTTCTCCCTTCTCCTGGTCCAACTTCAATGTAGTGACACTCGTATGTCTAAAGTGCTGCTATACGTTAACCTAATAAGATTCAGCTTTAATTTAAAAAAAATATGATTTTTCAGTTTATGTATATAATCCATGTTAATTTTCTGCTTGCTTTCACGGTAATATCTTAAAAAACCCACATTGATTATGGTAGGAATGAAATGAACTTTATTTGAAAAAAATGCATAGTATTTATGCATTCTCAAATATTATCGCAAGTAAAATTGTTTTTAAAATTCACGCTACGATAACCATATCTTAATATGCAATACTTTAGCAGCTATATGTTACTATTGACCCCGTAGATTTAGTATGCTACCGGATGCAACCTCATCCGAAATATGCAAGCCCATAAAACAAAAACCAATAAAAAACGGATACGAGTTAAACAGCTCTCTTTACTGCCGAGGAAGGTTGTAAACGGCGGTGTAATTACATTTCTGCTCGTCCAGCTCAAGAACGGGACGGGACGGTAGTAATTTGGTTGAAAACAGGCGGTTGAACGTCGCAAAACTAACGAGGCGCAAGTGGAATATAAATGGATTAATTTCGTAAGAAAGATGAAACCATACACCAACACGCTATTATTATGCGGAGAGTGTAAGTGATTTTGTTTGTTCTAAATTGATCTTGCTTTTTTGCGTTTGCCAAATCGAGTTGAAAATATGCGACATTGACTTTTACTATGTAAATTTCGCAAAAAGAACTTGCTTCGGTGCCGCCGGTGAGCATTACCGTTTTTTTTTTATTTCATTATCTTTTATATGCCGGGTCGAACAAGCCGCCTCTTACTTCTTCTAATTGCTGCTGTCTGGATGACGTCGAGATCTCCCTACATCTCTATACTGCTCGAGAGCAATTCTTTAATGGACTCCAGGGGTTTGCAGAATGTGTAGTACGCTCTGATGATGTATTGAATGATCTCCGTGGAGTACTAACCGTCTGAATAGAATGAAAGGCGTTTATAGTGCTATTGTAATCATGATTCATAAAACGACATTTTTAAGATAACCCCGTTTAATATCTATATCTTCATCAGGGACATTCTTCTAAATTACTTCTCTTCATCAAGAAAGAATCTACATGTTTAACAAATTATATTTATTTCTAAAACTCCACACATGAAGAAATTAAATCTCTAAGCTGATACGAGGAGATTATTTTATGTTATCCACCTAGCTACGAAAACGAGTTAGAGAACAAATAAAATTTTATTTTTCAACATAAGAACCATCAACACAAACACACTTATTCCAACGTTTTTCAAAAAAACGTTATGCCTTCGAAAAAAATCTGTTGGAAATTCTATAAAATACGATTCCACAGCGTTTTCCAAATTATCACTCGATAAAAAGTGACGCCCTCTCAAATATTTTTTTAATTTTTAAAAAAGGTAATAATAGTAATAATAATAATAATAATAATGTTTATTGTCCAACAGGTAAACCCAATTACAGGACAAATATACACATTGTGAACACAATACATATTGATTTAAAGACATGACATAACTATACAAAAAACTATTATGTTTCGTATATCATGGCGCCAACTCTCCGGTGAAAATATCACTAAATATCTTCTCAGCATTCCTGATCATGTGATAGATTGGCGACCGCAAACGAAGATTGGTCCTCGGTGTCGGCATAGTAAAGGTTGGGGTATAACGGGATGCTATTCGTAGGTACGTTGAATCCTATGTGGGAAACCAGCTGCATACAGTCGATCCTATCATTTAATAATTTGTGTAAAAATCGGGCGCTATGGTAATCATGACGGGATGACAATGAACGAAATTGATGCGATTCGAGAAGGGTGTTGTAAGAAGTATGCCAAGGCGTATATTCGCCATTAACTTTGAACGATAAGAATTTCAGGAATCGACGCTGAACACGTTCAATTGAAGCTTGATGGGACATATAGAAAGGATACCAAACAATAGAGGCATACTCCAATTTCGAGAGTACAAATGCAAAATAAAGGGATTTTAGCACTAGTGCGTCATTGAAGTATTTGGACGTTCTCATAAGAAATCCCATCATTTTAGAGGCAGATGAACAAATTTGTTCAATATGTATGTTACACGATAAAGTTGGATCAAAAGTGACACCTAGATCTTTAAGATTGGTAATCTTGTGGATGGAAATATCGTTGATTTGATAAGTGGAGATATATGGATTTGTTTTTCTCGTGAAGCACATAAAATTACATTAACTAGAATTTAATGTCAGTGTATTGGATTTTGACCACTCGGTCAGTATATTAATGCTCGTCTGAAGACTTTCGATATCTTGTTGGCAGTTAATATTACACAAGGGGCGAGGTTGGAGCTGTAAGGTGGATGTCGCAACTCCTAACAGTCGCATTCATTAACTACTGCTTGAACAATTCGTACTTTATGCACCCTGCACTTGTCATGCAGAAGAGTTTTCGGAGTATAATCAAGTTTCTAATTGTGCCTTTGTAGACACTCCCTGTTATTGTAGTCCCTTTTGGCATATACTCAATTAAGAGAATCCTGTCCGCGTCCCAGAAAACTGTGGCCATCACTTTCCCTACAGAAAATTGCGTCTTCGCCTTCTTGGGTAGTAAAGAGCTCTTATGAATCCCTTCCATGGACTCTTGTTTCGTAGGAAGGTCCCAGTGGTGTACCCAGGCCTCATCCCCGGTTATAATTCTATAGAAATCTTTATTTTAGAACAAAGCAGTCAAATTCCTCTCGCAAATTTGTTGTCTACACAGTTTTTGTTCGGGACTGTTCGTTTCTGATATTCCCACTTCTCTAGAAATAACTGAAACTTTCACTTGGTGGTTAGTCAACACCAAATCTTCAATTTTTTTAGATTTTTTCAGTTCGTGTTTCCCAAAATCTTCCATCTTTGGGTCATCTGAATAGTTTCCCCTGCCCCATTTGAACAACTTGCACCAATATTTGACTTTGAAATAGGACGGACTATTTTCTCCATACACTGCCACCATTCTCTCGCAGATATTCGAGATTCAAATCTCTCATTTGATATATAAATTACAAATATTAAGCCATTGGAACTAACTTTGGGAGATAACTAAAAAATGAAAGAAATTTGAAAAAAGAAAATTGTGGCATGTATTGTTTTCATAGTGAGATAACATTAAAAAACCCCCCGTCGCACGTACATTTGTTCTACTCCACTACATAAAATCTCAGAATAAAATTAGATTGCCATTTTTTTAATAAACAAAACCCATGAAAATAAAATGCCTCTACATTCCACATTTCGTGTGACAATAATAAATGGCTTGGACACCCCTCCTGGGGATTTCGCCGCTTCAGATGAAGATTTCTAGATCCCTCATTAAGGGGAGGATCAGTCCCGTTCCCTTCCCATTCCACTCTTTCGCATATCCTTTCCATCCCTTCTATCTTTTGTTTTTTTTGCCTTTTCGATCCCCATCCTCTTCAAGTCTTCCCTACATCACTCATCCAGCTAGATCTAGGTCTTCCCCCTTTTTCTTTTTTCCCCCTGGCTCCCAATTTGCACTATTTAATATCTTTCCTCTCCGCTCCCCATATGCCCCAATACTTTGCTCTTTGCTGTTTTATCTTCTTCACTATGTTTTCTCCCATTCTTTTGCCCCTCATTTGTTGTTATCCATATTCCAAATTTGTCATTCTAACTGGTCCAAGTATTGATCTCAGTATTCTTCTCTCCGCGACTCTTAAATTTTCTTCACCCCCTTTTTGTCATTGTCAGTGTTTCCGGGAAAATTTCATTATCACTGGTCTTATGGGTTGTTCTATAAACTTTTATCTTTGTATTCTTTGAAAGTTTTTTTCTTAGGGTGTTTATTGATATGTAGGGGTTTTGTTGGCTGCCATTGTTTTCCTTTATCTCAGATATTTCCCGCTACAATTCTTCTGTTGCGGGAGTTTTTCCCCTTTCCCCCCTTTATTTTTTGTCTTGTTCTCATTTATTTTCAATCCCATCCTCTTACCTTCATCTACTATTTCTTTTAAAAAATGTTATTCATTATCCCCCTTTTTTTTGCCAAATTATAGTCATCAGCGAACGCAAGCCCAGAAGGGGAAATTTTTTTAAAAAAAAACTTTAACCAACCCTTTTGCCTTTGCTTAATAACTTTTGTTTTTCCTTTGGTTTTTTTTTCTGTGAGTGTAGTAGTTTGGGTTACATTCAAACTGCTGTATCTCGTAATCAATAACACATGTTATATGGAAATTTTTATTCGAATTAATCTACACTATCACTTACTAAACTATTTACCGTTCCTCCTGAAACATCCTGTATAACGGAATAAATTAATTGCTACAAAATGAACCTACCCAGGTTCCAAATATAAAACAGTCCTCTTCAAATCCATTTTTCATTTAATACATACAATCCATTTGGCATTTAATTTGCCAAAATACTGCTCTATCCAAATTTATGATATTTCATATATAGTTTCTCTAGAGAAGTTATTTCTTATGTCACCGGAATAACCATTAACGAGAGAGATATAGGTTAAATAAAATACGACAAGAGAAAAATTTAGAAACAGCAAGAACAAATTTATAAGTACACGTGACAGGTGCGTGGGCGTAAAAGATGTTATTCGTCGAAGACACGATAGTCCGCAATAATTGTTTATAATTATGTTCTGTGAAGTATTGTAATACAGATAACATTTTAATATACGTATGCGTAAAATTTCCTGATTTTCGTCTTTGCATTGATACATCGATAAAGAATCATGTACAGTGTATATTCACAAGTAGAATACGTTACATTTTTCATAAAAAGAACTTTGGTGTGGTTTCTTTAGTTCAATAATAATATAAAAAGTGGAAACTAAAATTAGCAAAACAATGAGAATAATTGTACAAACCCTTTTAATTTTGTTTAAGTATTTTTAGTATATTTTTTTAAAAATCCATTAAAATTATTTCATCATTTATTTTGGGTTTCGGGTTCAGGAGGTTCTCTTTGTATTTTTACCTATGTTATTTATAAGGGAAACTTTTACATTTTGGTTTTTAAATTTAATTTGTTTTGATAGTTTAAGATTCTCATTTAAATACCAATTTCAAATTACTTTATGAAGGGTAAAACCCTTGGGAAATTTTCCCAAACGCCCTTATCAATCCCCAATATTTCATACTAAAGAATTATATGATTCAAAAAATTTTTAGTCATAGTACCCGCCCGTTGTATACCACAGGTCTTAGATGTGTCATGAATAGGTTTATGGTCGGCCGTTCAATCTAAATCCATTCTTTTTTTATGCCATTACCTAAAGCCCTGTTTCTAATTTTAGGGGTTAAATTTAGTTGTTTATCTTTTTAAATTCCAAAGGGATCCTTGTATTATTTACTATTGTAAAACCTTTTTTAGTAAAATCTTTTCTTTTATAGTCCTGCAAATGCAATTAAGAGGGAGTCTTGTAACCAAGCTGAAAGAAACCATTCATCCAGTAGCATAAAATAAGAGTTCGATGATAGCTTGCTGTAAACAATTTAAGTCTTTGTAAAGTTTTAAAGATTAAATAGTTAAGTGTAAAAAAAGGGTTTCAATCAAAAACCTTTTCCCCGTTCTGGTCCTTCGAGAAGTTTAAAATAAGTGGCGAAGAAACAAATCTACAGTCCGTATAACGCGAAATCCTTTTACTTCGTTACAACAAACAATAATCGCATTCAAGATGTGCTGTTCCAGCTACTATAACAAAGTTTCTGTTTCTAAATTAATTGAGCCCCGATTTTCTTTAAGTACAGTGAATAATACTGCCTACTAAAATCCTTTCGCATAAAAATGGAACTTAAACAAACATTCATCCTTACGCGTATATATACATATATACAAGATAAGTATGTTTATGTTTGCAATTCAAACAACACCAACTAAAAATATTGCTGTTTACGTAACACAAAATATTTGTTTTCTTATCACTTACTCCGCGACGTTTTTCACCATGCAATTGCTTGTAGAGAATTTCTAGAGGTTTTTTGATTGATTGTCTACGACTTTAAGTAAAATGAAATGTTAAACTTGGAGCAATCCTTACGCAATTATCAGTAGAGCAACGCAAACTGCGCTGAAAGCCAGTGGCGGACCCATAAGAGTTTACACAAAATAAATTAATGTGATACTGTAAAATTTACCTTTTTAAAGCCCTTTCTGGGGAAATCACAAAGTGGATAATGCTATTTAATATTTGAAACATTAGATATGTTTCCAAAGTTGTTTTGGCAAAGTGAAAATGGGGGTGAAGAAAAAAATGTTTTTGTATGCCGAAAACGAACGTTCTACACCTAGTGACGTTATATTTGCGTAAGTAAAATAATCTTTTTAAATAACTTAACGGTTCTGTTGACGCACCTTCACAAATCTGTCTTAATGTGCCAAAATCAGAGTCCTTATCTAAAATATTTTCAAACCTTTCTAAAACAAACATTTCTTGCGTCTTTTATCGCGCACAGCTGTGCGTGAACATGTTGCACTATTTGCAAAGATTCCACTAACGACACCGAAGTTTTTATTTTTCCCTATCATAATAACCACGTAATTGTTCTGAAGGGATTTAAAAATCTTTGACTATCCTGAAATTTCAACCCTTCCCCGACAGCCGCAGTTTCCCTTTTGGGTCGAATTCTAAAATCAGTTTTTTATTTTCAAAAATTTTAAGAAATAAAATGCGCCTTTAGCCATGTTCCCCAACGAGTATGAATAGGTTTTTGGGGTTTCGGAATACCGGGGCATAGTCTATGAAATTCCTGAATACTTTTTGGGGGTTTTCAAACACAGCTTTTGTATGTGCTATTAGAGGTCTACCCGGGATAACATTTTCTGATACTATCGGGCATGAGCTGAGACTATGAATTTTACATGAAATTTGCAACAAGTTAGCACAAGTTTTTTAAGAGATCGACCTACAGCAAGCATGTTTGCGGCACCATCATATAAACATCAACAGTTGATTTGTTGAAAGTTCAAACTTTTCCAATGTATTTAACACCAACATTGAAATTACCGGCAGTGCTTTGTTGTATTCTTAAGCTAGTAAAATTGGGGGTGACGGTCGATGGGTTCCATTGTGCGTCCCAAAATTTACATTAACCACAGAATGTTTTTTACGATCTTTTTGTTTCGTCCACACATAACCAAAAGCTTTTTATCTTGCAACTCCGATTTAATTCTTTTCTCGACATGCTCACGAGCAGACGGAAACTATCTTAATTTTCTCATTTGGTAACTTAAAGCCCGAATATTCATTCCAAAACAAGACTTGCTTTCTTCCTTTAGTAAATGAAATGGTAAATTACATGCAATAAAGGTAACAAAATAAATTAAATTTAAATTTATCATAATCTCGTGGGAATTTTTTTTTGAAACATGCCCTGCACTATTTACGTGCCGTGACAATCACTTTTCGACCAACACATTAAATCTATTTTACACACTACACATTGAATTTTAGCGCCAAAACATTTTAAATCAGGCATTTCTGCAATAAATTCTTTATTGTGTCCAACTTTGGTCGTTTTCGCGACGTAGGAAACATTTTTTAAAACAAACGTAGAATCATATAGTATACGACAAAAGGGAGATGCATAACAAAAGATTTGGTTTTGAGTCGCAGTTATAATTTACGTTTATACTGAATTGTCCCGGCCGGTTTATTTTTTTGTAAACTTTTATGCGTCCGCCACTGGCTTTACGCGGTTTTCGTTTTAGAAAACACATTGTGTTTAATTAGACCCTGGATTTCAATATGCATCTCCTGTGTGATTTGAGCAAAAATGTGAGAATTATAAAATCTTAGGTGTAGATACTAAATACACGTATATAGTATCTTCAATTTCGGACACTAAGAGAGTATACCAAAATCCGAGCTATGGTTACAATTGAAAACGATTATAATATACATACATATGCACTGTGTTGAGCCTTCCCAATGATGAATGCAGGAATAGTATGCCAGTACCCTGAAAAAAGAAGAGAATTGAAGTGAACTATAGAAGCGATATCTCACAGGTCATTGTGTTAGGAATTATACAACTGTGCAGTTATTATATTCTAAAAAATAAATAAATGATTTTGGCGTCCCTCCCGGAATAGACCTCGGTCAAACATTTTCAACATGGCGAACAATTGAAAAGTAATTGTTAATGTGCGGACGATTTAGTCCACTATCGACCACGCATCACAGCCGCCAGCGGCGTAGTGCAGCCACCGATTTCCGCACTTCGTATAGGTACATGCGAGATACACAACCACATACGCAGTCGTTCGCTAGCGTATCGTCAGCGAATCTCCATTTTGGCGGTGATGCGGTTAATGAGTTAATCTCCCGCGTCGTTCGCCATTAACTGGAGACTCGGCAGCAATCATTTTTCGATGTTGCGTAGTCAATCGTTCGCACGCTAGCACAAGGGCACTAGCATAAATTTCGGCGAATCGACGGCGGCGAGACGCATTATTAGACGCTTGATTGAAACAAATCAAATAATTAAATCCTTAGCAAATGTGGAATATAATGCATTACATGCCGAAATAAATGAAATTGAGAATATACTAGTTGCTGTAATACCTGTAAGGTATACTTATACTATAAATATCCTAATAAAATTCATATATTCGAATATTACCGAATTATTCGACTAGTGGAATATGAGATAATTGACTTTTATTTATTAAAAAAGAACTTTACAACCTCTTACATAATTACTTTTAGTCCACAAATACAAATAAATTAAATGGAAATTAGAAAATATGACAAACCAACTAAAACAACTAAATCGAAGAGAAAATAAGGTCAGTTTATACTTCCCTTAGACGCTCATGTAGTATATATACAGTACCGGGAATGCAACAACTACCAAACACAAGCAGCGATATATTTGCAGATAAAGTAACATCTAGACATCAAGTGAATGACCCTAGCATAGTCCTCGTGGTGTAGTGATTAGTACTGCTACGTTCTAGCGCCTTGAAATTGCAAAAGGAAACAAATAAAAAAAAATCGAAAATAACAAAAGGATGCGACAGCTTTCCCCGTAATTTAATACTTTAATAAATAGCGAATCCTTCATTCAGAGTGCCAGCCTGGTCGTCGGCGAAGGAGTGGGTCAATACACTCACCAAGACAATTTCACTTTATGTAGGCGCCACCTGCTTGAAATAACCCTGTCGGGCGATCGGGGTAAACAGGAACCCGCGAGATAGTGGTTAAAAATTATAAGGGGAAAGGGGAAAAGGGAAAATTTGGATTAAGACAAAAACCCACAAATTTAACGTTGAAGGAGTAAGCTTCTTTAATTAACACGTAAAGTACGATTACAAAAAAAACGAGTCAATATTTTATAAAGAAAAGTATATATGAGTAATAAAATTGGACCGGAGTACTACCTTGATTAAGACTCATCAAAAGTCACAATAATAAAGTTAAGAAAATTACCGATCGCTATGGCCAACGCGCTACGGTTTACAAAATGCAAACATTCCTTGTAAGAAATTCTGACCTAAGATAAGGTAAAAGCTTTCCGGTTTTTAACCGACCAAAGAATAAATCAGATAAGTAAAAAAATAAATTAACTCGCTTAAAATATCCAGACGTTACACAGAAAAAAATTCTATATAAATCAAAATTCTGAAAATTGTGCAAATCTAGAATTAAACAAAAGGTAATAAATGATAATCTAAATTACTATGAATTGTGGAGTCAAATAAAATGCAATTACAACCAGGAGAGAATGATTGCTGTTAATAGCATTAAATTTAAAAACAAACAAACTTTTAACATAGTGTAATTAATGGTCAAATTTAAAGAACTACGTGGATCAAACACTTAAATTATAACGGAAGATGATAAACTGATGATTTAAAATGGAGCAATACGTAAATAAGGTTAAATGAATATAAATGATCAGAAAAATCAAACATAACAAAAAAGCCGGTAGCAATAAAATGATCAAAAACAGCAGAAGCCTGCTTGCTCGCAATATGAACGAACGCGCTACTCGAAGGATTTATAGAACGCAGATAAGCTTGAAACTCTCGTAATCAGCTGATTGACTCAAAAATCCCTTCTAGGTATAAACAGAAGTAAACAGAATTAACGCTTCCAATTGAAGTAACAAATAATAATAGAAAAGGCACAAATGGTTACTAAGACAAGGAAAAGAAGGAAAGTGTAGACCCTCAAAAAAAATAAAAGACTAATTTTAACTCTATTCTAGCTGTAAGAAAATTAACATTAATAGGAAAAGCAGATCCAATGAAGTATCCGATAACCAAAGTAGCAGAAAGAATAACAAAAGGGTAAATAATCAAAAGCAAATGCCATAAATAAATAAAATCTGTTGTTACAGATTTTATTGGAGCATATATGAGTATCGCGATAAACTAAAATGTCAAAAACCTAACGAGGGTTACGAAAGAAGGTTAAACCGATACATTTTAAAGGGAAACATACACAAAAGATTTAACAAATTAAGGTAAGCGAAACTATACAGTATGACTGAAATTTAAGAGCTTGTCACATAGGTTAAGGGAAAAATAGATTTCAAGACTTCCAAGAATAAAACGACAACTTGTACAATACAGAAATAAATGTCCGCACATACACTGCGCTCCAGGCAAGCGGGAAATGCGAGATTCGTTTCCTCGCCGTGGACATTATTCCCTGTAATTAATTACGTCGAAAACTGCAAGGATAATTATAGATTTTCAATAAATTTCTAGTTTGACAATCCATGTATGCGAAAATATCCAAATGTTCTCACTAAAGTAGCTACTAATAATTACCTCGAAAAACTAGTCCTATAGGATCTTATAACACCGCAGAAATAATGTAAAGACCTAAACATGCAACCCTATAATAGGGCCAATCGAGAAAAGTGAAACTAAAATTAATTTTAAAGCTGATGTAATAAGTTTGGCATAACCAAATTGATGCTAATTAAACAACTTGTGCAAAATTGATGATTAATATCACGCCCAGATTTTGTTAATACGAGAACTTTAATAATCTATAAAACAGGCAAATGGAACCGCATAGTGATACTTTTATGACGTTCTCGTTATTGAAACGCCGTACGTTAAGCAATCAGCAATTCCTTAGGCTTTTTTTATAGCTAATGTAATCGTAAATATCGCTAAACTAATTTAAATGTAATTAACACTTCGCATTATGTGGATCAATTAACCTAATTTTCCTTCGACACGTATCTTCTATCGAATCTTCACATGTAAACTAATTACACTAGCGTTCACAGAAGTTTGGCCAACAGAAACATCTTTATGATACTTTCGTGACAAGAGTTTTGAAGGATAAACAACTACAAATTTAATGTATATTTGTTTCAAACACACATGTAAGTCAAATAAAGGATGTGTTACCAACAATAAACCTATTTTATAGCATACAATTTGCCGACGAAATGCATATAGGGAAAAACTCACAATGTTTTAAATCTCAAGATATTGTACAACGTGTCCACCTAGTGCGTGGACGAAAGACAATTCCTTTCCTGAGTAATTTAGAGAAAAGGCTATCAAATAAAACATATTCAGGGACAAATGCTGCATTACATAAAATTATATTCAAGCAGACAAGATTTCCAGTTTCTGCCGCGCACGATACAAGTTTGGTTTTTTAAATGGAACACCCGGCATATTATTACGTTTCTGGATGCATCTCTTCACTTCATGTCAACATTTTTCAATATTTCCTTAGTTTTTAAGATATTTGACATAATTTGAGATTTTTTCGAAATGCCAGTTTTTAACGGCCGATATGTTGAACGCCTTACACGCTAGGGCGGCAATTCAAATTTTATTCGATTGAGTATTTCTTGGAGTTTTCGGCAAAACGATTTTTTATATCAACCGGATTCTACAAGAATGTCATCGATATCGTTGCCAAGTTTGATTCACGTTATTTAATTTTTTGGAATGGAACAGCCTGCATATTTTTACAAAATCTAATATAAACATATAAACAATGCCCTATACCTAAAATGCGCTCTTTTTTAGTAACTTAAATATGAAGCTATGCAGTACGTTTTTTGTTTAAAAACATAGAGTGCTGAGACGAAATACTATAAACTTTTGTTTTGTTAAAAATATTCGTTAAAATAAATATGTAAATGTTATCTTTTTTGGTACAATTCCATCCTCTACTCAAAGTAATCATCATTTTCAGCAGTAAAAAATATAATAGGAAGATACTGACAGTTGCAATTTAGCTAAATAGAAATGTGTATGAGATCATCCCCATCAGATATTTCGTACGTTAATCTAGAACCAACCAAAGCATGCAAGTTAATTGGTTTGAAGATATCACATGTTTTAAATTTCTAAATAAACAGTAAATTGAATTATTAACTAAAGCACTACAATGTTTCCAATTTAAGAGTTTATCCAAAGTTGAACCTAGGAATTGACAACTGTCGCAGTACTTGAGGACCTGTATATTAGGACAACTTTTCTGCCTATTGTGAAAGCGGATCATTTCGATATTATTAGCATTCAAGTGCAACAAATTTACATTGCACCAATTACTCATGCAATTCAATGTTGATTAACACTTCAATTGCAAATCATCCTCGTTTTCGTTAGAAATACGAAATGTATTATCACATGTGCGCATGTCCCTTCTGCGTTTCCTAATGTTTATTTTATATTTTATAATTTCCAACAAGAACACTAACTCTCAAGTGTTAAGTATTTTTACAAATTGTAACAAATTATAATTTAACAAGATTTTAACCAATGGTTTTATCCTATTTAAAGAGAAGTATTATAATTCTCTTCGAATGAAATTTGACGGTTTATTAATGCAGTTTCCTTACTCTCATAATTGTTTCTCTTTGATCAGGAATTGAATTAAATTCCAAAGCTTAGAGTACTCTAAAAGAGAGTTTTGTTTACTCCTTCAGTTAAGTTTTGACTGCAATCCCCAATATTCTTTTGATCCTGTATTATCATCTGCGTACATAACTAATAAGCAGGGAGCGGACCGACGACTGTCCCATCGCATTGGGAAGACGCTAGAACATAGACGTACTCGTATAACACCTATGCAGCGCTGCTCTGTTGAGCAGTCTCTCACAAAGTTTTACTCTAAAATCGTTCGCGCTCTCTCTATGTAACTATTTACTTATTTATTTTTTCTTTTATTTAATTTACACCTTAAAAATTATTTTGTTAAATTTCCGGTTGCTTAATTTCAATTTCGTATTACAATACTTATTTCCTTGCGTTTAAACAATGTCACAACTCTTTTCTATTCTTTTATCATGTTTAGAGTTAGTTGGATCAGTTCAAGTTCAGACGAAACAATGAATAGATTAGGCAGAAGTGTAGTTAACGTTGTTATTGGTGTTTTACACCCACATATTATATATATATATATATATATATATATATATATATATATATATATATTTTTTATCTGGCCAACAACGTTGGCAACTCAAATACCCTCTTGCGGGGATAATTGGTAATTTTTGCGTTACCATTCCCCCCTTAGCCAACTGTCCTTGGGGCGAGGAAGGTAGAATTTAATTATAAGTCCAGATAACGACGAGTGTGGGGTATCATGGACAATTCTACTCATTTATCAATTTTCCTATTTAATTATTTCTTCCAAATTAATGTGAAAATCGTCTGGAATAAGCAACAACGTAAATTCAAAGCACAACAGATAATATTTCGTCAATTAAATCTTTATCTGAAAGGTTTCTATAAATTAGTAGTGGATTTTCTCTTTTAAAGCTTGTTGGTGACATTTGTACCACAGAATCATCAACAAACAACCTCCTGGTTAAGTCACTGCATTCGTTCTCGTGTACTAATATCATTTTGATTGAAAGTCATCAAAAAGTTAGTTTCTATGTAGGCAAATTATCAAAATTGGCTGTGAAAGAAAACAATCGCCGGTCTTTCGCGATTTAAAATAAATGAAAGAGAAACGACGCCCTCAATTTTCATCAATCTTTATTCGGCCTTGGTTGAATCAAAGTTTGTCGTGAATCCAATCCAAAGATAAGTGTTCGTGGTGTATTCAAAGTCATTATATCAGAAAAGTAAATAGGGTTAAATATCCAGAACAGGCAGTTCCTGTGGTGTGTATTTAAACAGAGTGTTTATTTACATTGGCGTCGTTCGAAAGTTTAAAGGTTAGTTAATTTTAAAATCTTAAAAATTCGTTAATTTGATTTCACTAAGTTACAAATTCATTCAAAATTGCCACAGGGTATCTAGGGATACCCCCGAACCTACAAAAATCATTTAATAGAGTTAAATTTGAAAATTTAACAAAATTTAGAGTAAAAACCCTGAGAAAGATATTTCAATATATATATACATCAACAAAACCATATCTAGTAGTAAGCATGGTTCTTAAACCAGTGAATACTCAATGTTTATTTTATTTTAATAATATGAAGAAAGTCGGAAATATCGTAGATAGTTTAAATGAGGATACACAATGTATAATTAAATGTAAAACAGTTTTGCAGAATCCATCTGCACATATTAATTTCAATTTTATCAATGAATATTTTGGAGATTTGTCTAAAGAAGTAAATGCTGCAAAACACACACAAGAAATAATATCCTAAACAAACTGAAGAATATATCTAGCAATTTTGGTACTCCTTTAAGTAAATATTTAATCCAGGTTTTGCTCTTAATCCTGTTTTAAATGTACTAAAGCTTGTCCCAGAAAAAATTGTTGCCAACCCTTTTTAGGCTAGAGTATTGGATTGAATCTCAGCAGTTAGTACCAGCATACCAATACGGATTTCGCAGTAATTCCAGCACCCATCATGCATTAGCTAGACTTACTACAGAGATTCAGATCAGTTTTACACGAAACGAATACGTCGCAGCTCTTTTTGTAGACATTAAGGACGCTTACAACCATGTTAATCTTCATATCCTGAGAAACAAATTAGAAGAACTTCAAATCCCAAGTAATATATGTAAAAATATTATCAACCTGTATTTCAATCGCAGACTCATGATTCGCACGTATTCTGGTGAGTACTTAGGCCCGAGATTCGTATCAAAAGGTCTCGCTCAAGGCTCTGTATTGAGCCCTCTGTTATTCAATATTTATACTAACGATCTGCTTATACCCGATTACCAAATAATCCAGTATGCAGACGATATTGCTATTTACACCACACAACAATCGTATAGTGATTGTTTACATATGTTAAGTAGAGCCATGGAACATTTTGTGAATTGGTGTGACATGAAAGGTCTTTCAGTTTCCTTGCCTAAATGTAGTGCGCAAATTTTCACCAGGCATCGCGTTCCAAGAAATGCAAATTTCAAATTAGGAGAGGTCAACCTTTTAATCAAAGATGAAACAGAATATTTAGGCATAATTTTAGATAACAAACTTTCCTGGAAAGCGCACACTAATAATAATAGTTATGGGTGTACGAAACAACAGATCGTAAAAAACATTCTGTGGTTAATGTAATGGTACGTACAATGGAACCAAATCAATCGTCACCTTCAATTCTATTAGGTTCCAGACGAGTACAACAATGTACTGCCGAAGTAATTTCAAAGTTAGTGTTAAATACAATGGAAAAGTTTGAAGTTTCAACAAACCAACTGTTGATGTTTATGAGTGGTGCCGCAAACATGCTTTTCGTAGGCTAGTTTCTTAAAAAACATTGTACTAACTTGTTACATATTACGTGTAAAATTCATGCTTTCAGTCATGTGGCAGATAGTATTAGAAAATGTTATCCTGAGGTAGACGCTTTAATAGCGCATATAAAAGCAGTGTTTGTGAAATCCCCAAAACGTATTCAAATTTTACAGACTGTGCCCCCGTATGCCTGAGCCACCAGAACCTATCCTTACACGTTGGGGAACATGGTTACAGGCTGCGTTTTATTATCATAAATATTTTGAGAATATTAAGAACGTGGTTTTACAATTCGATCCAAAGGAAACTGCGGCTATCAAAAAAAGCCAGTCAAAATTTCAAACGGATTTTAAAACTATTCGGGACAATTACTTCGGACAAGTGGAGGCAATAGAAAAATTACAAAATCCTTCGGTGTCGTTAGTGGAATCTCTGCAAATAGTGCAACATGTTCACGCACAGCTATGCGCGGTAGAAGACGCAAAAAATGTTTGTGTTCTAGAAAGGTTTGAAAGTGTTTTAGAGAAAGATTCTGATTTTGGCACATTAAGACAAATTTGTGAAGGTGCGTCAACAGAACCGTTAGTTGTTCCAAAGATTATTTTAATTACGCAAATATGACGTCACTAGATGTAGAACGTTCGTTTTCTGCATATAAACACACTTTTTCCTCACGCCGCACTCGGCTTGCTGAAGCAACTGTGGAAACATATCTAATGTTGCAGATACTTAACAGACATTATTCACTTTGTGATTTCGCGGAAGACTCTTAAGACGGTAAGTGTTTGAACACGTATTATATTTTATTTCTGACCATTCATTTTGTGTAAGCTTTTATGCGCCCGTCACTGGCTGTTGGCGCAAATTAAGCAACTCTACTTATAACGTCAAATATGTATAGTCAAACACGGTGGTGGTTCAAGTTTTGAGATAGAGACTCTGAGAAACGCATGCCATTCCTTCTGATTTGTGGCTTAATGGTCACATTATCATTTCAATGCAGGATTTGTCCAAATTTATAAAGATTATTTCAACGAGCAGCACCAAACTAAAGTGTCGCCATTGCAGAGTCCCAACCTAAATACTATTGAGTTGTGGGATGAAATTGACACTTCAAGAGGAATGGAACATTATTCCAGGCCTTTCTTTGTATAAATTTATTAAAAGGATGCCCCGAGTCACGCGAGCTTCTATCAATGGGTAGGGTAGATCTTTTGGATGAAACATTTGTAGTTCTTATTCCCCGTAATAATAAAGTTATGTTCCTATTTTTAATCAATTTGTACTTTTGTAACTTCTAAACATTTTCTATTTGGTTAAACTTCCACGAGCGGTAGTGCATATACGTCAAGTTCTCTAAAGCGCGACATGTGTACGTTTCGCAGCTGTTTTCAATAAAAACAGATGCTGACTGGCATTCTCCGTCGGACAGTTAAAAAACAGCGCTTGTAAACGATTCCGACAGGATGATAACGACTCCTAACATCTAAAACATAGTTTAGATCCTACAATGGTAGAAGAATAAACTGGAACGACTTGTTCGCCAGATGTTTTATGCCTTATTATTGTCTGAGCGGTGTATTATTATTTACGTATTGTTTGAGGTCGGCTGTGCATGTCTATTCGCGAGTTGCAGTGTGCTCTGTAAAAGCTATGCATTTGCACACGGGCTCTACTGGTACGAAATATCGGCGTTTTGCGGGAAATAATCGTGGGAAACCTGTTCCGAATACCGAACGGTATATTTCATATTGATGTTCGTGAGATAAAAGACCGTATCGCATCGCGTCGTGTTAATATGTCGAAAAATATTCACCAACGACCCGAGATTTACGTTAGCGTTGCTATATACGACGAGGTGGATGTTTTTTATGTGCGATAGATTACGTACAGTTAGTCGCGGCCAAAGAAACGTTAACCGGCATCTATAATAAGCTCAACACAACCCACGCTTATAAAATTCAGAAAGATGAATTCGATCTCGTTAATTACTATAACAGCACATTCCGTTAGAAAGGAATTCCACTTTTTCTAGGGTCATTAAAAAATCGATGAATGGCAAACGACTATTACAGAAGAGCCTCTTCAGAATAATTAAGAAAATTATAGGTTTATTTGTTTATTTAATATCTACAGTAACGGTACTAACACAAAGATATTGTAACGTAACATACCAAAAAGAAACGCAACTCATTCTACATAAAATATACAGCACACCTTACAAGAAATGAAAAGCCAGAAGACAGAGAGATATGGAGAAACATAATGGGAAAAACAAACACTTAATGTTAATTAACCCTTTCACCAATGACTATGTTTCTCTTGTAAATTAATAAAACTGTTCTATAAATTAATGAATAATGGTAATGATATAACAAAAGTATCACTAAGAAGTTTTTTGGAAAATTTGGAAAAAAACATGGCTGTGGGATCTTTTGTCCCAATAGTATTTTTCTGTGGGATCTCTTGTCCCAATAGTATTTCTTAGTAATAAAACACAAACAAAATAAATGAAGTCAGAACATTTATTACGAATGAAACGGCAAGAAGCATTTTTTACACAAAGGTAAGTTACATGCTACATAACCTGTTTTTGTTATAGTTTCTAGTTTGTTGCGGCTACAGCGTTGGTATCTTCTTGCATTTCCTTCCGTAGGTAGATGATCTTCCACATTATTCACTGTTTTTTGACGTTTTGTTCTGAGACCACACTCTGTACTAAGACGCCTTTTGACCTTAGGTTTTTCTTTACGTTTTTCGATTATATGTTCGGGCCGGTGGAAAAAAACATAAAAAAAACCCGGGAAGTTGGGGCAAGCTGACAAATTTATTAACTTTTTAAAAAAAAAAATTTTAAAATTATATAATAACATTTCGGGGGGTTTTATTAAAATTAAATTTTTCGGAACCCTTTTTACCAATTTCTAGTATTTTTTTTAATTATAAGACCTTTATCATAAAATATAAAATTTTAAAAGAAAACCCTAATAATTACGGGACAATAAAGCTTTATAATAATTCCTAGGGGGGGCTGATCCCCTGTGTTACCTGGAAATTTCATACCCTTTATAAAGTATTATAACATTTGTAAACGCAGTAGTTCTGAAGAGATTGTTATTGTCAAAGTATCTGTGATTGTGCAAGTGAAAAAAAAAAATAATTTCGGTTTGACTGCTTAAAAAAGCCCGTGAAAGCCCTTGTTTCAAAACGACCCGCAAATTTTTACCTTTTATCAGGAAGGGTACGCAGAAAGACGGATTTGGGGTAAATTAAAAAAAAAAAAATCACAATTTCATGATAATTTTGATTCGATTTTTAAACCATGTTTCGTGCAAGATCCCCAAACAGCCGGGGCCTCAAGAAAAAAGACTCCGCGGAAGTTTTTCGAATGGGAAAAAAAAAAAGGGAAAAGAAGCCCAATAGCATTGAAATTGCCAGAATTTAATAATGGGCAAAATTCCCCCAAAATTTCTGTGAGTACTGTGAAACGTCGGGTGAAAGAGGCTGGGTTTTAGGGCCCAGTGGCTTGTCGAAAACCCGTTACTCCGAAAGGAAATAGGCTAAAAAGGCTGAAATGGGCCCGGTTATAGAGATTGGACTTGGGGATTTTAAAAACGTTTTTTGGACTGACGAATCAAGTTTTTAGGTTTTTGGGGGAAAAAGACGGAAGGGGTTTTCGTACGCAGATCAAGAGGGGAAAAAAATGTTTCAGGGGGGTGTATAGTTCTACGGTGAAGCATGGAGGGGATCTGTAATGGTTTGGGGGTTTTTTTTCCTTAATCGGAAAAAGGGGACATGCTCAAAATTGAGGGCATAATGCAAAGAAGAATATCGGAAAATCCTGGAGGAAAATGCCATACCGTCGGGAGTCCGATTAATTGGTCGTGGATTTGAATTTATGCAGGACAATGACCCCAAACATAAATCTAAATTGTGCACAGATTACCTGCAACAAGAAGAAAATGAAAGAACCCTAAAAATGATGGAATGGCCGCCACAGTCCCCCGATCTGAACCCGATAGAATTGTTATGGGCAGTGTCCAAAATCGAAGGAACATTTGTGGACCATTCTCCAGGAGGTATGGACAAGCTTGCCCAATGAAACATTAGCAAAATTAGTTAATCGGATGCCGAGAATGGTGGCAGCAGTCCTAAAGGCAAAGGTGGATTTTTCGATGAAAATCGGATTTAAATTATTTGTATTACATTAATTTTTTCTTTTTAATAAATTTGTGTTTGAAAATATGAAAATCATGTAAGCAAGTATTAAATACATGGCCATTTAATATTTCTCTTATTTTCTTTGACCGTACATTTTTATGCTTGCCCGAACTTCCATGAACGATAGCGTACATCACGCCTCATAATGTTACTGCACACATCAAAAATATTTAAGTAGGTACGCAAGAATTGACAATACTGTTTGTGTGTCAACCTAATTCAGAAATTTTATTTTAGTTGAGCTACTAAAAAATAAAAAAATAGAAATATGTTAATTTATTTAAAAAATATAATATGGTTTTTAGTTCTTTTTTTAATATATCTACAAACATTTGCATATAGCCTCGAAATTAAATTCTACGAAACTTTTTCAAATAACTTTTTTGAATATCATGCCATCTAATCTCATTTTTTAACGATTCATAGCATATTTTTAAAATTTTCCGTCATGCTAGTGGTCATGTAATCTACGCCATAATAAATTTTAGCACTTTTAGACATGTTGAGCCTAATCTAAAACAAATTTAACAAGATGTAATAATTAAAAAACTTCTCATATGTTACAATATTTATGTCGGTCACTGCATACGAGGGTAAATCTGGCGAATAGGGTAGACGTTCCAACAATTCGAACTTAAAATTCCAAATTCTGTGCTAGGCCGAGAACTTTTCACCTTACCCTCGTATATCTTTGAAGCCATGCATTTTCTTTAGAACAATGCTAGCAAAGACTGTGGGGTAGTATGGCAAATAACACAAAGTATCGGCAGACTCCGCACCACATAAGTTATTAATTAATTCGGAACGGCCGTTTCAAGGACTCGTGGGTCCCCATCCTTAACCGTATGACCAAATGATGTGAGAAAAAAACCCAATTCCAACATGCCTGTTTTATCCCTATTCTCGAGAAAAATATTTACAAGTACCTACTTTGCCGCCTATATACCTTAAAACTAAAACACTCGAAATACATGGAAAAATAGACGAAAAGGTCACTTGTTATTTATTGTAACACGAAAAATAAACCATGTGTCCGCTTTACCCCAATAAACCAAAAAGACTGGAGTAAGGCCCGTTCTCTCTATTCATCAAATGTACGTTCCTTTTTATATAAATAGTTTCGTAAACGTCTAATTTCCGCGGCAAAGTTACGTTCTTAATTAATTTCAAGTTTTCTAATTTAATATTATTCCCAGTTTTGTTTACATGTTGTGCTACACTTGACGCTTCTATCTTCCCGTATCTATAGCAGCTAATGTGCTCTTTTTACACAAAGATCAAGTACCGAGATTATGTGGATCCGGATAATAGCTCTAGTTTTAAGTCAGACACCAATTAGAATTAAACTTATCAAGAACGGTACCTATTTTCTTTACTTACTATCACAATAAGTTCATTAAAGTGCATTGAAAAGATTCGCAAATTGCACCTTGAGAATTTGAAATTGCGCATCAACAAAATTTCTTGAGCAAATCAGGTTAACAAAAGATCCTCGCACAATAAGTAGCAATAAAAGAAGGTACGGTACCGCCAATAAGTCAGCCAATTATTACAAAAAAGTGCCAGTGAAGATGAACAATTTCAATTAAATAACCGGATGTCAAATTCTCATTGTAAGACTATAACATCCAAGTCACGTCTAGTAACATCACACAACTCCAATTACCATCATGGTTCCCGAAGAGAAATCTCCCATTCGATAAAGAATTACGCCTAATTAATGTTAAACGAATTTGAAAGTTTCATCCTTGCTTAAAATTCTGCATTTGGACGGCAGTTAAGAAAAAAAGAAATACATGTAGAGAAAACATACAATCACATGCCGTACGGAGATACCGCATATAGCCATTATTAGATGTATTTTATGTCTTCTTTGCCATTAAATCAAGAACAATGAGAGACGATTTCTAAATGCTAAGCGCGTGCAGCTTACATGTTTATTAAAATTTATTTGTGGAATTCCTCAATGCATTTCGTAAGCGTTCGGCTCTTAAGAAACGTACACTCGTGCCGGAAAGTAATGTTATTCCATTAAAAATAGGTGAAAATTAGGTATAAGATAACTATGTTATGTTAATTAGTGCACTCTGGTAGTAACTGTAACAGTCAACAGATATTTTGTTAACAAGTACAGTTTGTTAAGAAGGTAGTACCGGATGGCAGTAGCGTAGCGGTAGCGGCGTGGGTAGGGGTAATTTTCAACTCGTAGTCGATCTCGACAGTACCGTGAGAGAGTTCAAAGCGACAGTACGTTGCACGCTGTACGTCAAATAAGTACGCGGAGATGGGACGCCCAAAGGGTGTAACGTTCCCTTCGAATGTGAATAAATATCTCAAGCTTTTCCCTAGATTAGAATATAGAAGACCGCATATTCATTGCACAATATGCAATAGCGGATTGCTAAGTCGCGATAGGTTTGAATGTAGAAAACATTGTAAAAGTATACGTCATGTATTGAATTTAAGAAACAGTATCCATTTTGGCAAGTTTTATATGATTTTATTTTTATGTTAAGTGTGTGTAACATCCCACAACATCTAGTATCTAATGAACACTTTCGACTTCTTTGGGCTAAGTATGTTCCCTCATGGAAGCTGTCAACATCTATGCAATTACGATACAATTTGCCACGTGTGCAAGGTACAGTAAAGGAACGTATAAAAGACGAGTTGAGAAATAAGAAAATGTGCCTATATGTGAATGAAACAACTGATGCTCAGAAATCCAACGTCATTCATGTTGTAGCGCGTCCTTTAAAACGTGATGGTCCACCAGCTTCATTGTTGTTATCCAGTAAGGATTCAGAAAACTAATGCAGAAACCGTTGTCAAGATAATAAAAGATTCCTTGAGAGAATTTTGTATCACGGGAACCCAAGTCACAATGTTCGTTACTGATGGAGCCACAACAATGCCGTGAGTTGGTAGGATGTTGAAAATATGCTTTCCGACTCTTCTTCACATAACATGCCTCATACACGCATGTCACCTCGTAGCAGAAACCACTCTAAAGAAATATCCGGTGGTGGATAAGTTAATAGCATCTACCAAAAAGTGTTCATGAAATCTCCCAAACACGTCCGTGTATTCAAGCAATTGTGTCTGAAATTACCACCACCACCTCAGCCTGTAATAACGCGATGGGGAACATGGTTCCAGACAGTATCTTATTATCAGAAATACTTTTCACAAGTGAAAAATGTCATCTTGAAACTTGATTCAAATGATTCTGCAGCAGTTCGAGATAGTCAACAACTCTTTTCCAATTCGGACGTTCAACAACAAATAGATGAAATTTCCATGAAGTATTCTAAAGTTGCACAAGTTATTGAGCAATTAGAAAACAGTCACTTATCTGCACGAGACGCATTAAATTGCATAAACAATTTACAAGCCGCTCTAGAAAACTTGACGAACACTATAGGAGTCGATTTGCTCAAAATTTGGTGCAATTTTAACGAAAAATCCCGATTTATAAAAGGTTCGGTCTACAACTGAAAATCAAGAGTGCCCAGATGAGGAAAAGGAATATCTGACATTTGCGAATCTTACTTCACTGGATGTCGAACGATCATCTTCCCAAGTATACGACAACGTATTCACAACACCGTCGACGGCTGAATGAATCGACAATGGAAGCGTTGCTGATGTTTCAATTCTGCACTTACCAGGGCGGTTGCCAATTGCCAAGTGGACATCAAGATGACAGGAAAAGGTAACAATATTATTTTTCATTAATATTGTATATTATGTACCTGCTTTTATGCGGTGCGCCACTGCCGGTAGCATCTTTTTAACAAACTCTATTAATAAAAGGACTCCCTCGTAGGCCAGTGTACCATATGCCAACAAGCACGAGCTGAGGATTGATGTATTATGAATAAAAGAATGATAGCGCTGACGCACATAGTTTGTTTGCATTAGTTAGTAAAGAATAAAATACGAGGCAGTAGCCAAAAGTTCCCAAAATATAGGGATAAATAAAACAAGAATACCAGGATTTCATTCATCTCCACTAACGATCCCAGCCCTGCTGCTGCGGATCGACGACCGACTCTATTACTTCGCATAGACGATTGTGCCGATTATGTCCGTCAGTCAAGTCATCCCCTTCACCGCGCTCCACACAAGTCAGACGTCATTGGTAATCAGAAAGGCTGTTTGTGCATGTTTCATCTTTGACTTTGTTTTCTATTCTTAATTTCTAATTCGTTTTCTCTTAGGATTTTTTAAATATCTTTTCTATACGATGTTATCAAATTTTAGTTTCTTCCACGGTTATTTTCTTTGTTTTCGATTATTTTTGGACTTTATCTTTATTTTCCCATTAGCTACAGAATTACCGAGTTTTAGTTTACTCTACTTCGAACTCTAACTCGAACTCTGTGAAACTGGAACACTGAAACACTTCACTACCACAATACTTCACTCGTACTGGACGCACGTTTCGATAGCCAAGCTATCATCATCATCCTAGTCAAAAAATTATGCAATATAGAAATCTAAAGTAAGCAAATTTAAAGACAAAGAAACTTAAATTCATTTATGCAAATCTCAAATTAGTTGCTGCGGTTAATTAACTATCAATGATGTAACAAAGGATAAAGGCTGGGATTTAGTCGTCCTAAATCTGAATCATTAAGCAGTAATTTCCAGTGCTATCTCTAATGTGGTACCATTCCATGACTTCTTAGTTTATAAGAACGTAATTAAAAAAAAAAACTATTCAAGTAAAATTTCCCAAAACCAAAGGTAAAAAAAAACCAAGGAAAAAAAGTAAATGCAAGGATGATCAAATAAATAAACTACGGTATAAACGTTAGAGTCTGGCGGTTTCCCGACGGCGTTGGTTTTTTGATTGAGATAGATTGCTTCGCCCAACTCCCCACCTTTTCTTTTATAGGGGGAAAATTCAACACTGTCCATATATTTTAAGGGTTCACTTTACTACGGAACTTACTAACGTGGTATATCTATATATTACTACCAATGGCGTCAAAGTATGCGTCCTTCGCCCCTCCGACCACAAACTTTCGGTCAAGTATCGGTGAACTGAGACAACCTTTAGAGTAAATATATTCTACCAATCTTGGACTGTCAATACTAGTGATAGCGACATAATAGTTAGTAATGACCACACGGCGATTCCTAGTGTAGGATACAACACTCATTTGTTAATTAACAGTCTTTTGGGAAAACCCCCAACGCACCACTGTCGAGTTTCTTGCAGGGAAAAAGTATTCCCGTTCCGAATCGCTCGGAAGATTTTGAGAGCGTGTATCTAAACCATATACTACGTGGAAGTAAATTCTGTAACTTATTTAATGCAAGAACAATGCACTTTGTAATGTTAGAGGAGAAGAATTATGTCGGGAAATACAAAAAAAACTTTCGAGTCTTCAACTATTTTACGAAAAATACTTGTCAGATCTGAGCGGCAATGGAATGTAAAATAACCAACTCCATCCAAAGGCACAGAGAAACTCTAAATAAATTCTTCACAGAGAGAAAATAATTGCTTGTAAACTGTACAAATGTTCCAAGGAGTATTAAAAAAGGGACTAACTAAGAACAGTACATCACAAAAATGCTGACACTTGAAAAATTATTTTATATTTCTATCTATAGCCGTCTCCTCAAAATGCTATCCATCCAAGCTGCTTCCCCGTTATCTTAATTAGTAGTCTGGGCACACAGCGGTAACAGTCAGTGTAGTAGATATGTGGTGCGGAGTCGGCGATTATTTATTTCACGCTTTCCCGCGTGTAAAATCGTGCTGTATGGATTCTCTGTATATGTAGGCGTCGTAACTTATTTCGTAATTGTTGCTTTAAAAATGTCGATTCGGTACGCCCGGAAAACGCCCAAAGGCGCACAGTTAAAAACTTTATAGTGGACATGCCGGACTTAATTTTTGTGGCCTAAAATTCAATTCTGTTTTTAAAAACCTTTAAATTTTGGTCCAGAAGCCATTGTCAACGTCCCTCGAAAGCAAACAGCATTCTTCTGCAAAAAAGGGGCATACGAGACCAAAAAAAATTTACATTTGATTTTGTTACTCTTATTTTATGTAATCTATCTTTCGTTTATAGACAAAGAAGCATTTGCCCCTTTGGAAAAAATTGGGACCGAAAATTCCCAATCGGACATCGATAAAAATGTAGTCCCTTTTTGTCGTGAACATATAAAAAAAAGAATAAAACAAAATTGAAAGATAAAAAACTGTGGTTTTTTGGGAAAACAACAGATCGTCAAAACATTCTGTGGTTAATGAAATGCCAATAAAACCCACATCGACCGTCATCCTCCTTCTTACTTGTTTCCCAAAAGAGTTAAAAATTGTACTGCCGATGAGATTTTAAAGTTTGTGTTGAACTCATTGAACAAATTTGAAGTTTAACTATCAACTTTTAATGTTTATGAGTGATGGTGCCCAAAACTGCGTTTTTGGGGCGACCCCCAAAAAAAACATAGTGGTAACTTGCGTGTAACGTGTAAAATCCATACTCTAAATCTTGCGGCAAAAACTTCCACATGTTTTCCACTATAAATGCATTGATTTTTATACAAAGGCAGTGTTTCTAAAGCCCCCCCGACTATTTAAAAATTGTCCTGATTTACCTGAACCCACCCGCCTTTTTAACGTTGGGGAACATGGTTGATGTTTTTAAACAAATTTTTGATCAAGAAAAGAAGGTAGTTCAAAATTCAACCCGACGGAAGCTGCAGCAATCGAAAAGCCGGAAATATTTAAAGATAAAGGTTAAAAAGTTTACAAACTATTCACAACAATTACTTCGGACTAGCGGAGGAATAAAAAAATTACAAAATGTTTCATGTCCTGTGGTTCTGTTCAAATTGTGAATGATGTTCACCCCAATTATGGGTGTGAAGGCAAACAAATTGGTGTGTAATCGAAAATTTGAAAGTGTTTTGAAAGACTCCGTTTTCTTTTTTAAAAAACAAAAAATTTGGGGTGGGAAAATCATTTAAATTGTTTCAAAAATTTTTTTAAATATGCAAAAATAACATTAAAAACATTTATTCCGCCCTCGTACTCACTTGACTGAAACAGCGTGGGAAAAATATCCAAGATTCGAATATTTAACAGATGTTGGTTTTTGTTTCAGGAAACTTTTTAAAAAAGTAAATGTTTCCAAAGTTTTTTAAATTTTTTTTTACCTTCTATTTTATTTTAAAATTTTAGGGGCTCCCGGGGCCCTCTGGGTGTTCCGCATATTTGAGGGTTTTTAATTAGTGGTTAAATATTGGTCATTCTTACAAAGAAATAATCAAATCTACAAATGCCAACTTCGGACAAATAAATAAAGCATAGTAAAACTTCAAACTTGCTTTAATAATATTCCTATTATATTTGTTTGTTATAGTTTGGAATGTTTGTGTTTCTATTCATGTTTAATTGATGGTAATTTAAAATTATCTGAAGCTCGAAATGCAACGAATTTACATAACTTTGTTTAATGATTCTCCGAAGCGATAACTCAATTTTCTGGCGGAATTACCAGCTGTAAATTGAATAAACCATAATACATACATATATATACCTTATTTTGTTTCGAATACATATGTATGTTGAAATCATCAGATTCATCACATTCATCAGTTAGAAAACATATTTAGCATATCTATTTTTAATACATCAAAAGAAAATAAACAGAGACCGAAACCGTAGCCGGCAGAAATCAATCAATATTGTGGCCTGATACTATTTTAGCTGTAAACACGGGGCATAATAAAACATACAAGGGGAGTCTGAGGAATCTCCAGCCTAACACAGAAACAAGTATTTTTCTCAATTCAGTTTTATTTCTCAACATAGTCTCTTTGTAAGTTTATACACTTTTCCCAGCGATGCTTCCATCTCTATAATCCGTCCAAACAGTGGTTGGCATCTTATTCTACAAAATACGAATGTAAACGCCTCTTTATTCGATGAACATTTCTGTCCTCTGAGCGAAACTGAGCCTAGAAAACAGAAAAAAAGTAACTGGAACCCAGATCTAGTGAATAGGGTGAGTGGTTTATCAATTCAAACCCCAATTCGTGAATTATTGCCATGGCGACCGCTGTAGTGTGAGTTGTCTTTTGGGAACAAAATTTACTTTTTTCTTGAAAAGCGGTAATTTTTCCGCAATTTCTGCCTTCAGCTTGTCAAGTAATAACGTGTAAGTATCCCGCCATTACTGTTTTTCCTTTTTCAAGAGAGCCGATTTACACCACTATACGACTATCCCAAAACAGTAGCCATCACTTTCCCGACGATGGAACAGTCTTTTCTGAGCCGATTCTCCCTTCGCAGTTCACCGTTTCGACTGTGCATTGGCTTGAGGAGTATACTGGTATATCCATGTTTCATCTGCAGCTATTAATGGACGCCAAAACTCCGACTTATTTCCTTTAAACTACTTCAACAGGGCTTTAGAAATGCTCATAAGAATGCATTTTTGGTCCTGAGTGAGCAAGCGCGGCACCGAACGGGCAATTAGCCTTTACATGCCCCAATCTTCAGTCAACATATGACAAACACATTTTTACAAGATGCCCACAGCCTCTATTAACTCTTTAACCTTCATCCGACGGTCGTCTAGCACCATCTGGTAAACTTTTCCGATGTTTTCGGTGGTGGTTGTAGTTTTTGGCCGTCGCGAACGTTCATCGTCAACCAAGCTGGTACGACCACGTTTAAATTCAGCTGCTCAAAATTTCGCTATGGCAAATCATGCTGCAGAATCCCCGGATCCGGCGTCCATCTCGGCTTCAATTTGTGTAGGTATTACCTTTCAAATGCAAGAATTTAATGACCATTAAAACCATAATTACAGAAACGCTAACGACTGACACAAACGATTGTTGTTGTTTAACAACTTAGAGTCTAACACGGCTGAAATTTTCGCAACTATCCTTCAACGCATGCGCAATTATGTTACCAGAATATTTCTGAAGAGTAAGACCATCTTCATGCTGAGGCTTGAAATTTTTCAGGGCACCCTTGTGCACACATACGTATATTCGAATAATTCCAAAATTATGTACTTTAATGTTTTATTTGGAAAAATTTGGAGGAATGGGATAGATTGTTTTTGTAATTTGTCGTGAATTGGAGAATATCAACTTGATATTCTCGCCACAGTTTAATTATTAAAATGCGAACGAATATTAATTGTTACAGACAACTATTAAACTAAAGAAAACTAACCTCGTAATTTGACGTTCGTCACGCCTTCTTGATTCAAGTGCGCGTATATAAACACCGCGTTCTTTCAAATAACGCGATATAATGAAAATTGCACTCTGAAATTCTTTTTTTAGGGCTAAATTCCAAAATTAAATCACTTTTGCATACTACCCACTTCGTAACACGTCTGTCTTCTACAACAGCTAGCTCTAAGTGGTTTCGACTGTCTTAGCGTCCCCTTGTTCATTTGTTATTGATAGCGTTTGTTAATTTTCAACCAAAAATAATCGAAAAGATTTCTATTTAGAAAAAAAAGTCTTTCTAAAATAAATCACGTAGGTGATATAAATTAATTCAAATTACAAATTTATTTCCAGAATGTAATATTATGTTAGGGTTTATCGTTTAGCGTCACCGCGAAGTGTCATTGCTGTGTATCTGTAACCTTGAAATGTGCATATTATCTAGAGAACCTAGCGACTCCTTAAATTGTCATATTTCATTTGAGGAATTATTATTTTAAGCCAAAATGAATTATTCCGTTCGTGCTTCACGGATGAAATCTTAACTTTACTTTAAATTTGAAAATTGAAGACTGAAAACATGTAGTGCGCAGATGAATGATTTTCTCGTTTCCCTGAGATTAGTGTTGGCTAGTGTTATGTTATGTTCAACGTTGCATTTACGACAACGGCTACTTCTCTCGGTTGTGACTTCGGTACTGACCAAATGTCAGGCTGGCCACTCGTTGGCAACCAAATATCCCTCTTGCGGGGATAATGGGAAATTTCTTCGTTACCATCCCCCCCTCAGCCAACCGTCCTTGGGGCGAGGACGGTAGAATTTAATTATAAGTCCAGATAATGACGAGTGTGGGGTATCATGGACAAATCTACTCGTTTATTAAGTTTCTATTCAATTATTTCTTCCAAATTAATGTAAAAATCGTCTGGAATAAGCAACAGCGTAAATTGCAAAGCACAACAGATAATATTTCATCAATTAAATCTTTATCTGAAAGGTTTCTATGAATTAGTAGTGGATTTTCTATTTTAAAGCTTGTTGGTGACAATTCGTACCACAGAATCATCAACAAACAACCTCCTGGTTAAGTCACTGCATTCGTTCTCGTATACTAATATCATTTGATAGAAAGTCATCGAAAGTTAGTTTCTATTTGGGCAAATTATCAAAATTGGCTTGTGAAAGAAAACAATCGCCGGTCTTTCGCGATTTAAAATAAATGAAAGAGGAACGACGCCCTAAATTTTCATCAATCTTTATTCGGCCTTGGTTGAATCAAAGTTTGTCGTGAATCCAATCCAAAGATAAGTGTTCGTTGTGTATTCAAAGTCATTATCAGAGAAGTAAATAGGGTTAAATATCCAGAACAGGCAGTTCCTGTGGTGTGTATTTAAACAGTGTTTATATACATTGGCGTTGTTCGAAAGTTTACAGGTTAGTTAACTTTTAAAATCTTAAAATTCGTTAATTTGATTTCACTAAGTTGCAAATTCATTCAAAATTGCCGCAAGGGTATTTAGGGATACCTCCGAACCTACAAAAACCATTTATTGGAGTTAAATTAGAAAATTTAACAAAATTAGAGCAAAAACCCTGAGAAAGATATTTCACTAGATATATTCACCGAATGGAACTTCTAGGATAGAGAGAGAAGACAAAAAACAGAGGACTCGGCTATATAAGCCGCTGCAACATCATATTAGGCGTTGGTAGAGCGTCGCCAATAGTTGAACTTCAGTGCATGTGACTGAACGACTATAACGCGCGCTAATCACACCGATCAAAACAGCATAACATTATAATGCCTACGATGTTGTATTTGCATTCCTGCAATGTTTTTAGAAGAACTATACTATTATGCCTTAGAGTATTTACACTATTCGAGAAGCTATACATGGTTGTTCCATAAAAGTATTGGTTAAAGTAATAGAATCATATATTGCACTCAAGCTAAGAAGAAGTGGAACATGTTGAGAATGTGCAGACGGTCCCCTTAAGGAAGGTAGCTGCCAGATTTCCCAATCCTTACTTTACTGTGGCTTTTGTTAAAAATTACCACGCAGGTTTGCAAGCTGTTGTTCACATTGTCTGGAATTTCAATTACCGATTTCCATGAAGATCTTTGACCAATTTTAGTATGACGCAAATCACTAAGGTTCACAAATCACGGTTCCTGATCACTAGCGTCCGACTGGGAAATGTAACTTTGTTTAAGAATTTATAAGTTATAATTTATAATGAACATAATACATATTGAGAAACACTTACCTAATAAATATTAAAATTTCTGAATGTGTTCGATTAAACATCCGAATCATGGCGTACGTTCCGCTGTCGTTTCCTTGAGCCTTGTAATGACGCAATGTTTGCATAGTTGTAATGGCTTTTGAAACAAGTAAACGTACCTACAGAAGCGCTGTCATTATAAATCTGTCGTAATCTAGCGATGTCTTGAATTTTTTGTAGTACACTATTAAATTTTATTCAACACAGACACTTTTCTCGTCACTTAAGGTTTCCAGCCCTCCTTGCACGTTATCTACTAATTGCAAGGATTCTACTAACGTTAATGAAGACCTTTATTTTATATATGTAAATCAATTTCAATTTGGTAGTCTTGAAATTTCAATTGATTTGCTTTGATGGCAGTAGCTTCTTTTGTCTTTTGTCAGGTTGTAACATTAGGGACCTGAGTGGATGGAAACGCTGAAAATAATATCAAATACGCCTTCCAATCAAGTTCCTCATCCGATCAAAACTGGTTGTGGGGGGTTCTGGGATATTAGGACACTGTTCATGAAATTGCCGAATTCGTTTGAGAAATACTACTTTAATGTGTGGTATTAGTTCATTTATATCTGGATAGCGGTGACGAATAGTTTCGACTACGAGATGTTACGCGTTACATGTAATAAATTAGCGAAATCAGGTTTAAGCAAGAGGACAGCACGTAGCATGGCTGACTCGCTATTAGTCACAAACATTAACACTTGGGTTGACGAAATTTCGAATATTTGCAAAGTGCCTAATATCACGTTCTTAATGGTTTCGCCAACATACGAATGAAATCTTGTGCTGGCTATTAAATATGATGGTGACGATCCACTTGGTTTTAATATTTGAATCATAATGTATACCTCTGAATTTTTTTCTTTGATCCGTTGATTCATGTACGTGTCAGTCACCGGTTTTTATCGTCGTATTTAAAGTCTGGATATTTTGAAATAAACTTTCGAGCATTGGTCACCAAGCAATAATTTTGAAGAATTATTTCTTCAGTCGTATTTGCTACTAAAACACGGTAATGTCGAACGAACCGAAATACTATCTGCAAACTGATTGTTAAATTTCTCCCCTCTTAGGTATGTTTGTAATAAATAGTTTTGTTTGTACGGTGCATGGTATTACCGGAATATCACCCGCCTTTCTACACGTCCCTGGTCTGGCACCGGCTTTGCGAACCTTACAAATCATTTGTAATGGTGTCAATGACAGCTCACATCCAATTAAATAGCTACACCCTTGCACACCCCTACATTGCAAAGTATACCTCTTAAAATAATGATTACTAGAGTAAGATAGATAATCGTTCGCCGCGCCACAGGCGTGCGGTTTCTTCAATATTTATAATACCGAAAAAAAAAAGTAATAAAGCGAATAATAATAAAAAAACGTCAACACACAACCAAAACAACTGTTTTTTTAATCTAGATATGATTTTATTTTCCACCTCTGCGTACAAATAAAACATGCTTACGTGCTGTTGCCGTAGTTGGCAACTTCAACTTCGGGCTGTATTTGTTCCAAAAGTTCTTAAACGATTTCTTATCCAGTATGTTAAGTGACGTTATCATCATGACAAGTAAATCGAAAATGTAATTTCTATTTGACGCGCCGTTTTTTCTATTTCTGTGTTTTGCACTATTTACATGCTTCCTACAGTCGTTCTTTTGCCAGCGCATCAGTTTTCTTGCACACTTTTCAAACTATTTTAGCACAGTCGTACAACAAACCTGGAAACTCACAGATAAAGTTTTTTACTTTATCAGCAAAGGGTCGCTGTTTAGCCTTGCGACACTGGACATTTTTAATTAAAAATTTTCTTGAATAACTAGTATTCCGCTCGCCTGATTTAATTCATACGCACACGCCGCGCTAGTGGTGATGAATGTGTACCAATTTGAACTGCTTTGCCACCCGGTAGATGTTTACGCATCGCATCAGACAGCTGCGCGCCGAATTCCGTTGGCTGCTCCAACTGTTACGGCTATGCTGGGACGACACGATTATCTTACCTTAATGATTACTTTAATGATTCATCAAATCTTCAGTTGCAAGTACTCACTCTGCTATCTATTATTATATTATTAGTACAATTTTGGGAATTGTAAATAAAGGTATCGAGGATTATTTACTGCTCCGATTTTGGTAATCTTACACAAACAAGTTTTAATAGACTTAGAAGCCACCAACCTTACAGAATAATCCAACACTTAATAGGATTCATTTACATACATTCAGAGTATTTTCAACTGTTATGAAACTACTGCCAAAAACTGTAGGATAATCTGAATAGTGGTTGGCTTGGTCAGTTATCTTCCAAAATAACATAATGTACTTTAAAAAACTGAGCAGTAACGGTATAATGAAATGGCAGTGGAAATATGCAACGTCCTAAAATTCATGGGCGTTAGATTTATTGCTTAAATAAACAAATTATGTTGAGTCAGCATAATTTATGCAAGAGTCCTTGTTCTGTCTTAGTTGACAAAGTAGGATTAGTACAAAGTCTTTCAGCGATAAAAAGTCGCAGTTCTAATTTCATGTAAAGCATGAGATAACTCACAATTAGGACAGAGATACGTAATATCATAAATCATTGAATATGTATCTTGGACTATAAATTTTCTGTGTTTGGTATTGTAATAGCAGTTGTACAACACGTGGGGAATTAAAAAAATGTTCTGATAAAGGTGTAAGGGCGACATGAAAAGTTTGTTCAAATGTTTAATTTTTCTTAATATAAATGGCAAAATTAGTTTTAAAGAGCTAACTTATTGAGTTACTAACAACAGGTTAAAAATATAGTCTAATTAATGTTTTAGAAAAATATAGCTATAAGCAGTATAAAAGGAACATAACACAATGATTCAACAATAATCCTAAGTTGAGCGTTAATTTTTTCCAGAATTTGCTTAATGTTGTAGAAACACTTCGCAGAAGAAAGAAAGGAATCGAAGAGAAAACAGAAGTAAATGTACGGACAAGGGTAACAATACAATGACATAGCAGGCCACTATCTTATCGCGATGATCTTTTGTTAATTCTAATACTTTTCCACTAAGCACTTCGGTTTAATACAAGTGATTTAATACTTCTGGCAGTTATGTAAATATCCCTAAACAAACCACTTCAGTGTCCTTACTATATTTGTTTAGGTCTTTCTCCCATTTAAGCATCGTAATTTCAGAAACCATTTCTTTTTCTATTTCGTCGGCTAATCGATTAGATGGCGACTATTGATCGTGCGCTCTAGAAAATATTGAATTACGGTCAGTGGAGTTATCGATGCCATATCTCTTGAAATTGGGATAAGAAGGTTATATCATCGTTGACTTGTTTCCAACTTCTGGGGTTCTTTTTTTGAGTTGTAGGTATTTTCGTTTAACTTGAAATGCGTTCTCTGGAATAAATTAAATGAGCTCACTTATAGCATATAGCATTTTAATTGATTTGTATTGTGAACCCTGCATGTGAATGTTTTATAGATAAAATGATACTTGCTTTCAATAAAATGATGAAGAAGGATATTTTTTTGTTTCTTATTGCCTCAGACAAAAGTATCCTGATTACCCCTTTGGGAGTAATAAGAAATAAGCTCCTAGTTCTGACTTGCTATCAATTAAAATTTAGTAAGGGTAACTCGAAACATCAAACTGTACTTTTCGAGATTGTTACTTTTAGAGCGGTGAAGATGAACATAATAAAAGGCCATATCAAAAATGTCAAACACAAGATTACCGCTTATAAACAGCTTGGTTAATCACTAAAGCTGGTCACGTGCGGTACCGCGCAGTAGCGTAGAGTCGACCAGGCCTCGCGTTCCACTAGAGTTATTCTGCTAATAGAGATGTTTGCTGCCGCAAATAATTTCGCTCATCTTTTAAAGAAAAATTAAATAACACGTGCTCAAACACTTACCATTTTAAGAGTCCTCCGTGAAATCACAAAGTGAATAATGTCTGTTAAATATCTGCAACATTAGATATGTTTCAACTGTTGTTTCGGCAAAACTAGTACGGCATGAGGAAAAAATGCGTTTATATGCAGAGAACGAACGTTCTACATCTAGTGACGTAATATTTGCGTAAGTAAAATAATCTTTCAAATAACTTAACGATTTTGTTGGCGCTCCTTCACAAATGTGTCTTAATGTGCCAAAATCAGAATTTTTCTCAAAAACACTTTCAAATTTTTCTAGAACAGAAACATTTTTTGCGTCTTCAATCGCGCATAGCTGTGCGTGAACATGTTGCACTATTTGTAGAGATTCTTCTAACGGCACCGCAGGATTTTGTAATTTTTCTATTGCATCTGCTAGCCCAAAGTAATTGTCGTGAATGATTTTTAAATCCATTTTAACCTGACTATCTTGAAATTTCGACTGGCTTTTCTGGATAGCGGCAGCTTCCTTTGTATCGAATTGTAAAACCACGTTCTTAATATTGTCAAAATATTTATGATAATAAAACGCGGCCTGCAACCACGTTCCCCAACGAGTTAGAATACGTTCTGGTGGCTCTGGTATACGGGGGCACAGTCTGTGAAATTCGCGAATACGTTTCGGTGATTTGACAAATACTGCTTTGGTATGCGCTATTAAAGCGTCTACCTCAGTATAACATTTTCTGATACTATCCGTCACAAGATTGAGAGCATGAACTTTACACGTAATGTGTAACAAATTAGCAGAATGCTTTTTAAGAGACCGGCCTACAGAAAGCATGTTTGCAGCACCATCACTCACTAACATCAAGAGTTGGTTTGTTGAAAGTTCAAACTTGTCCAATGTATTTAACACTAACTTTGAAATTACTTCGGCAGTACACTGTTGTATTCGTTTGGAGACTAATAGAATTGAAGGTGCCGATTGATGAGGTTCCAATTTGCGTGCCATTACATTAAGAACAGAATGTTTCTTCCGATCTGTTGTTTCGTCGCCACATAACCACAATTTTTGATCTTTCAACTCCGATTTTATTTTTTGTTCAATATGTTCGCGCGCAGATGGCACAATTCTTCGTAACGATGTTCGACTTGGTAATTTGCACTCCGAATAGTTATTCCAAAAGCAGATAAATGGTTCCTTGTCTAGTAAATTAAACGGTATATTACATGCAATAAACGTAACGCATAAATTAAATATAAATTTTTCATTATCTCGTGCGCAATTTCTTTTTGAGACATGCTTTTCACTATTTACGTGTCGTAGACAATGTTGTCTGGACCAACACATTAACGGGATTTTACAGATTACACATTTAATTTTAGCACCTTCATATATTAAGTCTGGAATTTCTGCAATAAATTTCGAAGTTTGTCCGACCCGCGGTCGTTTTGCTGACGAAATCATAATTTTTCTAGGACAGATAAACAATTGCGCAAATGACCGGCAGCGAAAATGTCCGTACTGTTCCGCAGACGAAGTAATACTACCGTTCCTCTCGGTCCGAACTGATTCTACGCCGATGCGCGGTACCGCTCGTGGCCAGCGTTAATAATAAGTGTAGCAGGCGTTGCCGGATCATGTAAAACTAAACCTGCTATAACTTCTGCAGTTTTTGCCCTAATTAAAGAAATGTGAACTTGTTTGAAAGGGCATTCAGCGCTGCTTAAGACGTCGCAATTTGTGCCACCCGTTAATGTTCAAGAAATCTACCAGATGGCGTTATTCCTAACTGTACGAGTTTTTCTCAGTTATCTTTAAAAACTCAAATAATAATAATATGCTTTTCTTATGTTGTGTTTGGAGAGTTTTGACAGACTAAAGTAATGGCGAAAATCGCATAGTGATATATTTTTCCTTTTTCCAGATAATAACGAAAACAGTCCACTGCGCACTGGCCCTTGAAGATTACTGCTTAGCCGTTGAATGATAAAAAATGTTTTCTAATGCAGAGGCGTATGATATGCTCGCAGTGTATTTTCAATATTTTGAAAACGCGTATATTGTTGAACGTGAATATGCTGTTAAGCATCCAGAAAGAAAACATTTCAGCCGAGAAGTATTCTAACGTTTGGCGACACGATTACGTGAAACAGGATATGTTCAACCTCGTGGAAATCATACTAGAGCACGTGTAGCTAGAAATGAAGCTAATGTGATAAATGTCCTTGCATATGTTGAGCCTCATCCTCATACAAGCACTAGAGAAATGTCTTCCGTTGTAGGTATTAAGTAAGTCCATAAAGATACTGCGTGTTGCGGACTGATGTAGCTACTTTTGCTAATGATTAAAGCGTGACAAACGGTTGCACTCGCTGTGTTTACTATGTACATACAAGGAATTGAGTGAAAAATTTTCTAAATTCCAATTGAAAGCCTTTCTAGTTACCCACACACCTGAAATAAAAAATCAAAAGGAAATACCTTACCAAAATCTGCATTGATGTCGAGTGCATACAGTGGTCCGATTGATCATAATTTGTAAGTGTGTCAGGTTGTCTAGGGCAGGCAATCCCACACACTTACAAGGAGTGTGGGGGGGGGGGCAAACCTGACACAGGTGACAACCTTATTCGTTATATGTATGGGAATAGCACCTCTCCTTGGGTACCTTTTTAACCATGTGTAATTAAAGGATTATTCCTTAAAATTAGATAAAGGTATGTATTTTTAATAGATTGACAAAGTCTGCCAAATAAAATAGCTGCAGTAGTCAAACTCAACGTTCTTTTGAATTCGACAAGTTTCATATTACTTAGGTTGCAGAGTTTAGTTTATTCCAACATTTCATACATTGACAAAAAATAAGTTGAGCTACAAGTGACAGTTTAAAGCAATAGGAAATAAAAAAACATGCAATAATATATCATATAAAAGATGGTTAAGTGTTGTTTAAAATTAGTGCAGGTATTGCGAGCATCAAAATAGAAATGGTTGTTTGTTAGTACTTTAATTGAATTACACTACTGGAGTGGACTGTATACTAGATTGTTCCCGCTTGCGCGGGTAGAACTCTGGTAAAAAAAGGTATACAAACAGTTTTGTTCCTATAACTAAATAAAAAAGGTCCTTGTCACTTCTAGTTGTAGGTCACATAAATTACCCTAATCGTCATAAACTTGTCAGTCCGTTGAGAATAGGTGTTTTTTAACGACGACCCTTAGAAAATAATTTATTAGTTCTAACACAAAAGCGATTTATATAGATACATATAGATCTACCTAAAATGCATAAACAAGTGTTTTCAATGAATTATTACAAAGTAAAGTATTAATAATTAATAGGTAACAAATAAACAACAGGTTTATGAAATTAATTTCCTTTCCCATTGCAGACGTACTGTTTGTTTATTTTTATAATAATTCGAAATTTATTTTTATAATAATTCGAAATTTGTTTTTATAATAATTCGAAATTTATTTTTATAATAATTCGAAATTTATTTTTATAATAATTCGAAATTTATTTTTATAATAATTCGAAATTTATTTTTATAATAATTCGAAATTTATTTTTATAATAATTCGAAATTTATTTTTATAATAATTCGAAATTTATTTTTATAATAATTCGAATTTTAATAAGCAGATACCGAATTGCTATTCATAAATAAATAACTGAAATGTTATTAAAATAAGTTATTAAAACAAAACGAAATGATTATAAGCCTTCACAATACGTTGGATGATGCAATTAAATTCAAGTAAATAAAAAAAAAACAACCAGCATGTTAAATTAATGCTAAAAAGGTGAATTCATTAACTTTTATTTTATGTGCATATATTACAGTTGCATACTCAGAGTGACATTTTAATTTACAGCAATGCAGGTCGCGGGATCGACTCGTCAACTGGAAATTGAATATGGCATATGCATATTATTTATGATTCAGTATGTAAACTTCGTAACAATATGTATAAGTTCGACAAAAAAAAATCGATAAAATCGATAACGCAGAAAATTCGGTGTATGACAAACAAAATAAATAAGGAATAATAACGCACCCAAAGTTTGCTTTTCGGGTCGATCGTTTGCTCAGAAAACGAGGTAAACCGCGCACAAGGTTAAGGTGTGAATTGAAGATAATTAAAATGCAGGCGAGGTTGGGGAAAATACGACAATGTAATTACTTTATCGCTAAATACTTATGGTAACATTATCTCAGTGCAAATGTGTATATAAACATACAAGAATGTGTCATATCTTTTGGCGTATGTAATAGCAATTAACATGTTACGAACAAAGTAAGAACAGGTATATTTCAAGAAGGAAAAGACCACTTATGTTAATGACTTCTTAAGGGAGATTAGGGTAGATTCCAACATTTTTGTGTTCGAATTAAAAGTGGAATTCCTTTGTGTAGGTTTCCCAAAGAGTTACTCGGCTTAATTAGTTGATAAGCAGAAGCAAGTAAAGCATAAGATTTATTGAGAGTTACAAACACCTTACACGATTTGCTATGAAAATTTTAACGCTACATTTGATCTTGATGTATTATCTGAATTTAATCGGTTTACGGAATTCCATTATTATATCAATTGCAATCAATTTATCTTGGATATTTCGAGACCGAATTCGTTCAAGTGTTGAACATTTGGTCGACTTAAATATGTTAGGGTTACAATTGGACATCGACCCAGTATATCTCAATGTCTAAAACAATATCGATATATATAACAACAAAATAAAAAAAAATTACACCAAATTGTGGATGTTATGAAACAACAATAAGCTTTTAAGTAAAAAATATGATACAACATCTTACAGACCCACAGCAATTGAGATGCTCTGGACATTTAATACGAATAACTGAAAGAAAAAAGTGTGAAGAAATGGATACGGGAAACACGGAGAGAAAGTGAACTAAAATAAAAATGAAATACCACAACAGCAACTGCAAAGGGTGTATCATTAAGAACGGCGATTTTGTTTGTAAAATAAAACACAGGTTTCCTAAGAAATTTAAGTTTATTTTGAATTCGGTGTAAAATTTATTTAATACCATTATTCACGGAACTCAACATCTTTTAAATATCCTCCTTTGAAGGACTGGCAGGAATGAATCCGTTGAATCCAAGTTGCCATGAGTTTCTCACATAAATGGATCCGAATGTCAGAAATTATACGTTCAATGTTGGTCATGTAATGTCGGCCTGTTGGCGTAAGCTAACGACTTAACGCAACCCCACAACAAGAAATTTAGGGGTTTTAAATCACACGAACGAGGAGGATAATTGGCTGGTCCATTTCTGTGGACTTGTTTGTAAGAAGTGAATTGTTTCATGGGCAGTGTGGCAAGAAACCGTCTTACTGAAACCACATGTAGTCTAAACCCACAGTGTCCAATTCGAACCAAAAAAGTCAGTCAAGCGATAATGATTTTCATTCACAGTAATATCGTCCACAAAAAAATAAGGAGCAATCACTTCTCCAGCTTGAAATGCGCAACAGACAGTCCGTTTAAGAGAATGTGATGCTTTTTCATGCATTGGTTCTGCCTGATTTTTTGATCAGATGCAGCAGTTTTACTAATTCAGAAAACCATTAAAGATTATTTTCATTATAAAATTCTGGATCATTTTCAAGTTTTTCTGAAGCCCAATTACTGATTTGGATCTAATATTCTGACGTACAGCTGCAATATTCTTTTCGCTCCTTGCACTTCTTTGTCTTACTGGAATGGGAACATTATGAAGTGAATATCTTGATCTGATTTTTTTAATGAATAATTTGTAAACGTTTTGGATACATGTATCGTGTCATCATGAAATGGTAGATACTAACAAGTACAAATGTCAAAACAACAAACTCAACATTGCTGTCACCAGAAAAAAACCCCAATTTACAAATGCGTCGTTTTTAACGGAAATACCCATTATTAGAGAAAAAGGGCAAAACTTGATTCTAAAAATAAGAACCCGTAGAGATAACTCATCATTTCTACATCCATGGTGAAAGAAACCAGAGCATAAGCGAAGTGAAACCAGTCGCAAATATATTTCATATTTGTAAGTGCAGCGGCCTCCTTGTGAATAGTACGAGTCTACGGTCCAACAGCTTCCTTGTTGTTAGCCAGTAAAAGGATTGAAAGAACTGATGTCGAAACCGTTGTAAAAATGATAAAAAATACGTTAAGAGAATTTTGTATCGTAGGAACCCAAATCACCATGTTAGTTTCTGACGGAGCCGCAACAATGCTGAAAGCTAGATGTTAAAAGTATGCTTTCCGACTCTTCTTCGCATAACATGCCTCATACACGCATGTCATCTCGTAGCAGAAACAATTCAAAGCAAATATCCTAGGGTGAATGATTTAATATCATCTACCAAAAAATTGTTTATGAAATCTCCCAATCATATCCGCGTATTCAAGCAATTGCATCCGCAAATTCCGCTACCGCCTCAGCCTGGATTGACGCGATGGGGATCGAGGCAGTATCTTACTATCGCAAATATTATTCCCAGTGAAAGATGTCATTTTCAAACTTAATTCTTCTAATTCTCAAGTGGTTCGCGAAAGTCAGCAACTTTTTTCCGATTCGGACGTTCAAAAAGAAATAGATGACGTTTTCAAACCGTCGTCGAGGCCTGACCGAATCGACAATGGAAGCACTGATGATGTTGCAGTACTACGCGGCGTACCATGGCAGTCGCACATTACCGCAGTGGTCATCGATACGTCAATAAAAGGTAACAATCTATTATGTTTTTATAAATTTTGTGTCTACTTTTGCGCGGTACGCTCCGGACGGTTCCACTAGTTTCTCGAACATTATAAATACTACACGCACACCGATCAACCGATAATAACCGAACGTCCACTCGATTCCTTGTATGTACATAGTAAACACAGCTCCTTTCACAGCGCCTCTGCGGGTGCAACCGTTTGTCACGTTTTAGTAATTAGTAATTGTGTTTAATCGTTAGCCGAAAACATTAAGACTCTCTCACATATCAAAAGAAGGACAGCTGAAGTTGGATAAAAGTTTTTTTTTGCGGCCTACTGAATTCTTGAGCGTATGTTTTGTAAACTAGGCATATTAATCTAAGCATTTTGCAAAATAATTCAACTTAATTTTATACTAGTTTTACATATTTAACTGAAAATCTTGAAATTATACTACATATCACAGTCTTTAATAATAGCGACCTAGTTTTATAAGAACATTGAGAAAAAACCGTTTAAAAAGATCAAATATTTCATCCAATATTTATCATGTGGTTGTTAGGAAAGAATCCGAAATGTGGTAACGGTTAACTAATTAATAATTCATAAGAACTAGATGCGTCCGATTGCCGAAGCTGCACAGGTTATTTTAAAATAACGGAGACGATCATCGAATGCTAAATTTATTTTTTTATTTCTGACAAGGTTACGATAATTATCTAAAGGTATATGTAAAAATACTTCTACAAGCTGCATACGAGGGGAGTCTGAAAAATGTCCAGCCTGACAAAAGTATTTTTCGTCAAAGTTTTATTTCTCAATACAGTTTTTCTTGTAAGTCTATACACTTTTCCCAGCGATGCTCCCATCTCCCTAATGCGTTGAAATAGTAGTTGGCATCTTGTTCTGCAAAATAGCCGATTACGTATATGATGGTTTCCCCATTTAATGAAAATCTCTGTACCCAGCGAAACATTGAGCTTAGGAAACAGAAAAAAGTGGCTGGGGACTATGCGTTATCTTGGTGGAACAAAGCTTTCATTTTCGTTAAATGCGGCCGTTCTTCCGCAATTTCTGCGTTCAACTTGTCAAGCAATGATGCGCAGTAAGCTCTCGTTAGTGCTTTTCCTGACTACCCCAAAAACAGTCGCGATCATTTTCCCGGACTACCGGGAAAGTGATAGCGATTGGTTTTTTGGAAGTTTTCACCTTTTTCGGAGCAGATTCACCCTTGTTTCGACTATGGCTTGGGTTTAGGAGTATACTGGCGTGTCCAAGTTTCATCTATAGTTATTAATAGAGCGGGCCAAGAGCGCCACGCGCCAGGTTCGCAATCAGGCTGCCGGGCGCATATATGGAAACATAGGAAATTTTAAAAACATGTAATTATTAGGACGAGGACCAAAACCACTGTCTATTACGTCGTGAAGACGCGAAAAAACACCTGCAGTTTGGGTTTTCGTTGATAAATAGGGCGTTGTTCACAGTGGGCCACTAAAAAAAAAGTTCATTCATCGCCCGGGTTACGAACTAACAGCGCGTTTATTCATTTACGGATGACGCGCTCTATTCATCAACAAGTGACGAGTCTGCAGATGTTACGTTTGCACCACTTCGGGCATACTGGGAAACAAGCGTCGGTGTGCTCGCTTTAAGTGTTTTATGTCTAACGTAACTTTTAAAAAATAAACGGCCATTACCTAAAAAGTTAAAAAATTTTTTAGTGAATTTTTGGATTTACCCCTCAATGGGAGTACAATTTTTTTGAAAGTTTTTTTGGGAAACTACTGGGGTTTGGAGCAAACGTGATTGTGAAAGACATATAAATAGGCACACCACAGAAAAAAAAGAAATGGTGTGTCACAAACGTCAATTTCAATTAGAATTGCTTTTAACGTTTATGGTAGGGATTCACCACTTCGTATACTTGATAAAAAAGCATTTCGAAAATTCGGGGGTACATACAATACCAAAGGGATACTACCATCTCGGACAGCGTTACGGAGAGATATTCCACGAAAAAGTGAGGACATTAAAAATCGAAAAAAGCCGAATTAAAAGATAAACAGCTGGGGCTATTTTCCTTTGATGGGGACGACGGTTTTGGGGCAAAAAAATTCTATTTTGAATATAATAGTGCGCGTATTAGATCCTTTTAAAACCCAAAATTTTAAAATTTTATTAGCCAGCAGAAGATTAAAACAGTGTACTAGTAAAGCAATTACGGCCGTAGTTCTCGAAACGTTACAAAATTTGGGGTCAACCAGTCAACTTTTTTGTTCATGAGCGATGGTGCAGCAACAAATGAGGGGTTCCCTTAAAGAAAATGTGAAGGGCCTTTTTCATGTTACGGGAAAGTCCATGCTTTACATCTTGTAAAAAACATTGGAAAATGTTACCCGGAGGTGGATGCATTAATAGCAAAAAAAAAAAAAGTGTTTTCAAAAAATCCTAAGAGGAAGGGCATTCCACAGGTTATGCCCTGGTATTCGAAAAAACCCACCCCTTCTTACGCGTTGGGGAACGGGGTTAAAAACCCTTTTTTTTTTTATAATGAACATTTTCAAAGAAAATCCCAAACCGTTATTTTAATTTGTCCCTGCCGGGCTAGAGCTATTAGGATGAGGCCGAAGGGATTTCTCGATATTTCTGTTGGCCATCTAAAGAATATTTGCAACAATTACAAAGGGGTTTGTAGACGCCCAAGGGAAAAATTTTCAAAATTTGGGTTGTCGTTGGTAAAACATAAAATCGTGGGCAAATTTAGTACATTGTTACAGAAAAACGATGCAACAAGTGGACGAGTTTTGCTTTTAAATTCGATATTGTTTTAAAAAAAAATCCGGACTACACGAGATTAAAAAAATGTGCGATGGGGCATCTGCAGATTCCTTGATAATTTTAAAGATTATTTTAATTACGCCTGTCTTACTTTCGGTAGACGTGGCGGTCGTTTTTGAAATATAAGAACATTTTTTTGTCTCGGCGAACATCCTTTTACCGAGGCAAAAGTGGGAAAATTATCTGGGTGGTGCAACTTTTTTTAAAAAAAGCCTTTTCCCCTTATTAAGGAAAAGGAAAATAATTTATTTATTATATCTTTATTTACAGTTACATTATTAAGACAACAGAATAAAAAAACGTTCAGTTTCCAAATTATTTCCTTATTACATCCCATTTCAAGCATACCGTTTTCAATCAAAAAAAAACATAATGAAAATAAAAACACCTCGTGTACATATATATATATATATATATATATATATATATATATATATATATATATATCCGCTCAAACCCAAACATTATTATTGCGTCGAAATATCACATATCTGCTGTGACTCACATATACGTTTTTTAAATAAAACGGCCGTTGCGCCTGATTCCGATTCTGTTGGATGGCTTTTTTGGCCCCTCTAGTTATTAATCAACGCCAAAACTCCGACTTATTTCCCTTAAACTACTTCAACAGCCCTTTGAAACTGTTCATTCGAATGCGTTTTTTTTGAGGGGAAAAAGCGGGAACCAAACGCGGTTGCTTTTCGCCGAAATCTTGTCAATATGTGACAAATACGTTCTTTCGAGATGTCCACAGCCTCTGCTATCTCTCTAGCCTTCATTGGACGGGTCGTCTAGCACCATTTGGTGAACCTTTCCGATGCTATCGGTAGTGGTTACAGTTTTTGGCTGTCCCGAACGTTCATGGTAAACCAAGCTAATACGACCACGTTTAAAATCAGCTCCTCTAAATTTCAGTGTAACAAAAAATGAGTCCCCGTAAACAGCGTCCATCTCGTCTTTAATTTGTGTAGCCGTATTGCCTTTCAAATGCAAGAATTTAATGGTGGCTTAATATTCGGTTTCCTTCATTTCTACAGAAAAACAATTACAAGGGCGATTCGAAAAGTAAGTTCCGTTTCCGCCTAGTGAACAGAGGAGCGATCGCAGCGCTGCGGTGTAGTCTGGTTCAATGTGAGCCTGACAGTGCTAGTGAGAGAATCGTTCGGATATTTTTTCGTGCTATTTTGGTCGTTTAAAATGGTTACTGCAATTGAGAATCCCGCCGACTGCGAACTGCGTGCTGTTATCCGATTTCTGGAAGGCTGCTGAGATTCGTCGTGAACTTTGTTCCGTTTATGGTGAACATGTCATGGGTGACAGTGTGGTTAGAAGATGGTACCGTATCTTTCGAGAAGGACGAATTGATGGCCGTGATGAAGAACGGAGTGAAACCAACTGTTGTGACGAACGAACTTTTGGGTAATGTCGAAGAGAAAATTCGTGAAAATCGGCGATTCACAATCACAGAAGTGAGTGCCTTTTCCCCTCAAATTTCACGTACAGTTCCGCGTACGGTTTGAGAGCGATGAAGAGCTGCAGGACAGTGTTACAGCATGGCTTAATTCACATGCGGCAGAGTTCTATGAAGAGGGCATTAAAAAACTGGTTCATCGCCATGACAAATGTCTTAATCTTAATGGCAACTATGTAGGAAAATAGCTGAAAGTAGTAGCTTTAAGTTGTATACAGTAAAAACCTTTTCACGTACTAGTGTTCTTTTTAATAACCAAACGGAACCTACTTTACCAATCGCCCTCGTATATTAAGAGAATATTTTGGACGAGTAACGCCATCTTCATGTTGAGGCTTGAAACTTTTCAGACTGCCCTCGCAGCATAGTTCAATAAAATTGCATCAAATACAACATAATTTAACAATAATGCATGCCACCCAGTAGAAAACTAAAACTGTTTTTAATTTTTATATTCTAAAGCATTTCCTGCATACTTCAATGTTTTATGTTTACTTTTTGAAAATGATATTTGGGTATGGCATAAAAGACACGTTCATTGACAAAACTGCCGACTGACACCTGTAAATTAAACGTATACAATGGAATACTATGTAATAACTTATTTTAAGGTGACCTATTAATCTTCATTTAAATTTCTTTTAGAATTAGAGCAAGGCGCCTTTTTTTTGTTAAAATTATTAATTGCGTCTTGTGCAATAGATGTAAGCAGTTAAGCAGTGGAAGTTTATCTTGATTTTTAACAGTTAGCAAATATAAAGCTTAGTTATCTGGTCAACCACTATGCACACTATGTTATAACTCGAAAAAAGTCAAACACGACAAATAGTGAAATCTTCTATGAACCAAAAATTCATTTGGTAGTAACCTAAAAGCACTGAAAGTGCTATTGCCACAGTAGTAGTGATGGCTACGAAACGCTAAAGAATAACCAACTCATATGGGAATCGCCAAAAGCCAAGAACAAGTAAATAAAGAACTAAGTGAAATTACAGATGATAACAGATGGTTTATCACTTCATTTTGGGAAAAACGCAAATCAATGTTAACATTGTACATATATCAATAGATATGTAAACTATGACAAACCTTAGGTCATTTAGGCTGAAGGAAATTTTGCATTTTTTCCACCTACAGCGAGGTTCCCATATAAAATTACAGTCGACCAAACAAGTTTTACAATTTTAGAGGTATTTAGTCTCAAGTTTTCAACAATTCAGGATGAAAAATCGGGTATCAAAGTTAGAAATTAAATTTTGAATAAAGGGGCGTCGGGACCAAATTTTCCAAAAGTCAATTTAGTTAAATTTGTTGGTGATAGAACCGATTAATCGGTTAACTGCAAGCCGGTTTTCGGTTAACCGCACATTTTTTTTTTAAATTAAATACCGGTTGATCGGCTTTTAAACCGGTTTTTCGACCAGTTTTCATACCGGTTTTTGAACCAGCTCCTAAATCGGTTTAAATTAAGTTTACAAAATGGGTTTATGAACGTTTTGTTTGTGTATATTATCGACGGGGCGCATAAGACACGTGATGATAAGTAGTCTGGGCAAACAGGGGTAACAGTCAGTGTAGTAGATATGTGGTGCAGAGTCGGCGATTATTTATTTCACACGTTCACAGCGACAATTAAATCATGCTGTAGGAGTAGTTCTGTGTATATTTGGCGTCAACTTATTTCGAATTGTACATTTATTTTTTAAAATGTGCAGAGGTAGTGCGAAAACGACCAATGGGACACAGTTAAAAACTTTATAGTGGACATGCCGGACTTAATTTTTGATGGGGCTAAAATTCAATGTCTAATTTGTAAAATCCCTTTAGTGTGTCCAGAAGCCATTTGTCACATCGAAAGCAAACAGCATTCTTCTGCAAGAAGTGGGATACGAGCCAAGAAAAAATTTACATTTGATTTACGTGTTACTCTTATTTTATGAATCTATCGTTTCGTTTACTAGACAAAGAAGCATTTGTCTCCTTCTGGAATAAATATGCGAACTGTAAATTACCTAGTCGGACATCGATACAAAATGTAGGGCAATTTGCTCGTGAACATATAAAAAAGAGAATGAAAACGGAAAGATAAAAAACTAGTGTTGTGTGTGGACGAAACAACAGATCGTCAAAAACATTCTGTGGTTAATGTAATGGTACGTACAATGGAGCCACATCGACCGTCATCCCCCTTTTTACTTGCTTCCAAAAGAGTTTAAATTGATACCGATGAGATTTTAAAGGTTGTGTTGAGTCATTGAAAAAATTTGAAGTTTCAACTATGCAACTTTTGTTTATGAGTGATGGTGCCGCAAACATGCGTTCTTTGGGCCGACTTTAAAGAACACAGTGGAAATTTTTACGTAACTTTAAAATATATCTAAATTTTTGGGAAAACGTTTTTACATGTTTTCCACTAGAAATGATTGATTGCTAGTCAAAGGCAGTGTTTCTAAAGCCCCGAAACGTACCGCCCAAAAACTTTGTCCTGATTTACCTGAACCACCACAGCCGATTGTTACACGTTAAAGGTTGCAGGCTGCTTTTACTACAAAAATTTTTTGATAAGTAAAGAAGGTATTTTAAAAAACAATCCGACAGAAGCGCAGCAACAAAAAAAGCCAGGAAATATTTCAAGATACATTAAAAGAGATTTGAAAACTGTTCACAACAATTACTTCGGACGAGGGGGAATAAAAAAATTACAAAATGTTTCGATTTTGTAGTGGATTTGCAAATTGTGAATGATGTTCAGCACAGTTATGGGGTAGGGGGAAAAAAAATTTGGGGGAAAAAAAATTTGAAAGTTTTTTAAAAAAGACCGATTTTCTTATATTAACAAATTTGCAGGCGCGGAAGATGCATTAAGTTGTTTCAAAGATTTTTTTTAAATATGCAAATATAAATGCTAGATGCGAACGGTCGTTTTCGGCATTAAAAAACATTTATTCCGCACTGCCCTCACTTGACTGAAAAGCGGGGAAACATTTTAAGATTCAAATATTTCAGATGTTACCCAGTTTGTGTTTTATGAAATTTTAAAACGGTAAGTGTTTAACGTTTTAAATTTTTTTTTACCTTCATTTTTTTAAACTTTTTTTGGTTTTACCCTTGGCTGTTCCCGCATTTGCCCAGGTTACATAACTATGAATTGTGAGCATTTCAGAGAAGATAGACAACTATTTTTGAAAAATGTATCCAGGGAAATTGATAACTCTTTCGTCTATTCATCTATATTATGCTTCAGTAATATCGTCGTCTAACAAGAGATATACAATTTTCTTCACAAGGTGCAAGTGGTTGTATGAATGTGCTATACGAATGTGTTCCTTTTGTTTTAATTCTTTGTAGTAGGTTCTTCTATATACCGAGATTCAGTGGTGTGTTCCTGGGGCGAGAAGTGGCACCCGTTTTTTAATGTGAAAGTTAAAAAAAAAAGGTTGCAAGCTTGGGTTTCAAAATAAAATGATAGATAGATAGACTTAAAGTTAGGTACCTAAAAAAGGAACAAAAAAGAAAAAAATTATTTAGCAAAATCAACTTCCTGCCGCGTACAGATATCAACTGTCATTGATTATTATTTAGCGACGTTTACAACTTAACCAGCATTCATCAATTACACAGATTACATCATATTATATCCTTCCCCACCCAAACAAGTTCTACAGAAAATAAAACCTCGTAGCAAACGGCAACAGGTGCAAAAAATAAATTTACTCGGGTTTCTCTTTTATTATTGATATTCCATATAATCAACTAAGAGCACAAGCGAGCAATTATGCTAGATTAATGGCCAGGGAAGTATTACAACCGTCGATTTACTAGTCGTGTGAGATTTAAATTTGTGTAGTGATAGATTAATACATAGGATAAAGCAAATATTAAATGTGCATGTTATTGATTAATCTGTTTATTGATGTCAATGACGGAAACGTTATCCGCTTTAATTTACATTCGCTAATTGATTTAGAACACATCATTAGCTTATTTTTCAAATCTTCTTTAATCAGTTCCATCAGAAAGCACCTGCTATGAGTAATATAACAAAACACATACAGTATAATTAGCAAGTGTACACCGTAAACGATTGCAGCTTCACCGATTTAGGAGAATAACATCAATCTAGGTTCATTATTTTCAATGCAATCGCTTAATTAGAAGAATATTATAGTTGGGATGTAAAAAAAGAACACGTCGCCATAGCAAATTTGAGCGTGCAACCAAGTAATTTGTTCGTTTTTTTTTCAGTAATTAGATTTTACGACCTCAGTCGGATGCATGCATAATTTGATTACATAACTAGCACGTAATTAGCCGTAAATTCAATGTCAATCCCGATAAATATTTTTCACGGCAACAACTGTAAAAAGACAAATAAACGGAGTTACGGCGAAAAAAAAGGCGTAGCGAATCTAAAAAGCCGATTAATAAGCAAGTAGAAACACTTTGCTCTTCGTCGCGCTGTCCTCACAATATTTTAGCCTGTTTAATCAACATTTAGATGTCGCGTTCAGAACTCAATTTGCGAAGACCAGGTATTTGTTTTCTTACAGAATTGCCAGCTATTTCTTTCTATGGAAGTATCATCAAATATTTTGTATATTAATTTCTAATACCTCTACACCTACAGTAGACGAGGATGCGGATAAGTAAGTAAGTCTTTAATGTTATGAAACCACAGAAGAGTTATATGAACAAATATTAATACTTTATAGTTAGATGTTAAAAGGTGTTTGCGAAACTTTTCTGGTTGGCCGAGAATATTTGCGGTGGTAATCTTGAACAGTTTGAAAAGACATAATTATTTTACATGTGATAAGAGTACCCAATTACAGATACTCTAGTCACTAAAAATGTCGAAATTAATTGCTACAATGACTTCTGCAGAAGTGAGCAAATAGCAATGGCCCACGTTCTGAGAGGGTAGCAGGCACTGACTAGCGGCATCACACCAAGGGAAATTAAATAATAATGATAGAAGCTACCAACATCCACCATGCACAGACGCGCGCTTCGCCATTTTACAGCTAGTCAGTCTACCTTTGTGGAAGGTGATAGCTGTAATTGAAATTGTCGTATCTGTGCATGGTGGATATTAGTAGCTTGTATCATTATTATTAAAAATTATACTACCATGACATGGAAATTGCAACATCAAGAGTTGAGAATTTTTTGACCAAATTTGGCAGAAACGTATGACTATTAAAAAGTAATAATTGATTATAATTTCAAAGAAACAAACGAACAAAAGATTAACACAATTTAATCTAATTTTTGTAAATAATGCACTGGGCCCCCTATTAGTTTCACACTTCCTTACTCTTCGTGGCATTGATTCCAGTAAGTGGGTAATGTCCTCTTGGGGTATGGTATCCCAAGCAACTAATTCATGCCAGAGAGCTTCCAGTGTTTGCGAAGGATTCCCTCAAATTTTTTCCCACATTGTCCTACAAATGCTCGATTTGCGAGAGGTCGGAATGGCAATATGGGCCTTTTCTAACCGGTTTAGGGAAGTTCTCGCTACATGAGGACGGGCATTACCCTGCTGGAAAAGTGGGTCTTCGAGCTGCTGAAGATATGGAAGAATATGGGGTTCCACCATCTCAGCAGCGTAACGCTGGGCAACACCAACTGAGACCTATTTCCATATGCTATAGCACCCCATACCATGACTCTCACAGCTCGGTGCACACACCTTTCAACAGGAAATTGAATATCGCGACGTTCCCCGCGTCTTCGTCTAACCTTCATGAGGCCATCATGCATCCCTATACAAAATCGAGTTTCGTCACTGAACACCACCCTATGCCACTCCATTACAGTGCATTCGTAACCTACACCAAACGTTGTCGTCGGTGCTGAGCCGTAAGTAGCAACACAAGATGTGGTCGATAGGATTGCAAGCCCAAAGCCTTCATTTGGCGATAAACGGTTCGAAGGGTCACAGGACGACCTTCATTACTTAATCATAGATCAGCAATTAACCTGGTACTGGAGAATCGGTCTCATGGTGGTATTAGGCGATGGTGGCGGTCCTGCACCTCATTAGCTCTTCTTCGACTCCCGGTTCCTCTTCGGCCACTTCCCTGGCCCTCCCCAGTCTATAACTGATAACAGTGGATTGGTTCCGGTTAAGCGATTTGTAATTTCCCTGAATGAAAAACCATTTTCGCGCAAGCCAGCAATTCGACCTCTGTCGAATTGGCTCAACTGGCGACTTGATATGTCACTTCATTCATAACAACAAAATTATAGCCAATTATTGCTTTTGAAAAGTTATACGTTTCTGCCAAGTTTGGTAAATGAATTGGCATCCCTTCATTGCGTTACAATTTCCATGCCATGTAGCATATTTTATTAGTAATAACCTTTCAAGGAACTTAGAAATGTAAAGATCTAAAGCAGTAACTTACTTGCAGTAAAAACTGTTTCCTATCCTTAAGTTTCGTTATCTTTTCGTTAAAATTAGCCTCAGAACCGTTTCGGTCGAACCATGTGCTCTAGTTTTTCAATTACGAGCGTTCTTTGCGTATATTCATTAGGACCGACCCACCCGGAAAAAAATAGTTATTTTGAATCTGTGAAATGCATTTATAGATTTGTTGCTAATTAATTTTATCAATATTTCTTCGTCAGAACATTGAAGGAATGCGGAAACATCTTTTCTAAAAGGTAATTTCTTCAAATTAGTTATTTCATCTTTTATGTCTACTTCTGTTACTAAATTTGCTTGTCATTTTTAATTTAGTATTTACCGTAATCGTATCATCAAATAAAGCGCGAATATGAAACACTGGTTAGTCAAATAGTGCAGATAGTCTACAAATTTCGGTATAGCTATTCAGCAATACTATTGTCAATTTCTTTATATAGTGCTCAAATTCTCGCAAGAATTGTATATCCACTGGTAGAGAACATATTCAATCTGATACATTAATCCAATATATCTGACAACGTTTTACAACGAAACACATTATTTGGATCTTTCGTTAAATTAATTTCTTTTCGAAATAAAGTTATTAACAAAAATATATGGCTTTTGCCATCCATCTAACCATATGGTTCTTTAAATTGTATTCCACCAAAACAGACGTTTCCTACAAAAATTGTTACGAGATTCAATAGTTCCAGGTAATCTTCTCTGAGCAATTTTTTTATTAATAGCGTCATTTATGTTTTTGGAGGTACCTTACACGATCAGTTTGGTGTCAGTCAAGACCAGACTGACAAATATTTAAATTTTTTAATAATTTCTGTCAGAGACTTATGGCAGAATGATAGTGTAGCACTAATTTGTCATTCTCTTATCAGTCACTGCCTGACCTGCGATGGAAACGGTCGAGAGCACTGCGCAGCCTTTGACTCATGAAAAAGAATTTATTCTCACGTTAGAAACATTTCCCCTCGTATGGGACAAAAGAAATAAAGATTACGTAAACAAATACAAGAGGAATGAGGCTTTAGAAAAACTTCTGTTGATATTTAAAAACGTTAAACCTAGAGCTACAATTCAGGACGTAAAAAACAAGAACATTAAGCTCGCATCGCCGTCGAGATTTAAAAAAGATTATAACATCTCAAAGATCTTCGTTTTCTGGACAAATTTGAAAAACCACAGATAAATAAAATTAATTTCAAGTCATTAACTGGATAATTTATTAATTATAATGAATAATGATAATTAGTTAATTTATCAAGTCATTGATTTTCTCATTATCGTATCTTGTTTTTTTAAATATGGCCTAACCATTTCCAACAATTCATCAAAGCAGGCATCTTTCATACGGAAATAATTTGCATAGTCCTGGTCTTCATTCGTGTTTCTTATTTCATTTAATAAGTTTAAATGCGTGTACTGGTCTCTTTTCAGAAGCCATTCTTTAGTCCGTCGTTTCCCCTTAACACGTCTTTTTGTAGCCATGGCTCTTTTTTGCGAATCCATCGTTCTTAAGGAGAACGTAGTTCTTGATCGGTGGAGATCTTAAAGATGCTCTCTTTATCAGCGATAAGCATTTATTTGGTTCCAGGGTCTTCTACACCAGGAATGAAATTTTAAACATTTATTATAAACCAGCCACTATGAGATGTTAAACAATGGAATATATGGTCCTGAAATAGTAAATTTGTTTTTTACAAAAAATTGTCGCCAAAATAATTTCTAAAACATAGTGACGGCATCCAGCAGTCCAACTATTCTTGCGAGAAGAAATGTAAGAGGTTTACAAGTTTTGTAGTTATAGTTAGTTACAGAAAAAGAGACTAACCTAAAAATCAAGATAAAATGTTTCGATTTTTCGTTTTCCAGACTAAATGACCAAACGCCAAAAGGAATTCACATTTTGTTGTTTTTTTTAATAGTTAGTAGTCTTCTTGCATCATACCTGTTAGTCGACCTGTTCAAAAAATTATACCTAATTGATAATAACTTTTGTTCTAAAGTGTGAAGTAACCCTTTAAGAATACATTATTAATGATAATTGAGGGCAGGAATAATATTGATCTAAATAAACGAACAATAATGTGCGTGTTACCCAAATTTTTAGTGAATTCGTACTTGGAAAACTGCGGTATACTCAAAGAAGCTTTGTTACAAGAAAACTATGAATAGAATTTAGCGTGAATATCAACTAGTTCAATATAGTCAAGGCATTTTAGAGGCAACAATGTAAAGATGGAACCGATTGATAATAAAAACTGCTCACATGGGAACTAAACAAATGCCGGCACTTGTTAGAAAATACGTACCCCGTATACTGCAACTTGATACAGACGCCCGATAGCTCTAAATCGATATTGAAGGAAAATAAGAAAAAAACCCGTCTGGAGTGCCCATGAATGCACGAACATTTTAGTTTTAAAAAGGCAAGTCGTGATACGAACATTAAAGGATGATAGATGTATGCTTTACAGCAAAAAATCAAATTACGATTTAAAAGGAGAAAGCAAAACTTTATTTATGTTATATTAAGGTACTTATGTGTGTATAATAACTCTTCATATTTCAACTCACAATATATAGTTTATTTCAAATTATAAGAATATAACTGTAGACTTACAAGGCCTTTAATACTTTTATTGCACCTTCTGTGACGATAATAACCTGGCAATGCATATTGAATCTAGGGGCCGTATTGACTATAAATTACGGCCCTATAAGATAATTATATGTTCATGTATATATATTTTACAAAAGGTATAAATTTACATAGTAAGCAATTCGATGTTACAAGTAATTAAAGAATTTACATATTAAATGAGATTTAAATGTACAAACAGGTAGTTACGCATATCGCAAATCATAATTCCATTTCTATTGAATTCACTTAAATTTTGTCATTACGGTCCTCAGCAGTTTGTTTGCGTATCCAGGTAGTTATTACCGCAGGTGGTACAATAACAGCATTTAAGCCGTTCAAAGTTATATTCTTATAATTTGAAATAAGTTATACATTTTATTTTATTACATTGCAAATGGGAATTATTTTATGCCAGTAATTGAGGAATCAATATATCAGTGAATGAAATCTCAACAAATTACAAATATTTCAATACTTTCATTCCAATGACACATCATATCTTGCGTATAGAAAAAATGGCGGAAAGAAGTTTTAAATAAAATGAGCTAATAAAAAAAGGATATCCACATGAGGCAGAAAATCTGTTAAATCTAAAATTATAACTTCGCCATACAACGATGAGTTACAAAAATCATTAGAAAAATCTGCAAAGGCCGCAGGAAAAGGAAAAAGAAAGGTTTTCTATAGTTCTGAGACAGCAAACAAAAAGTCACGAAAGCAACAGAAAACAAACTGAAAGTGATTCAGAAGAAGACGAAGATTTTTACCAGCTGATGAAGGCAATGGTTTGGAAGAAATAGGTCAATTTCCAGGAAACGATGACGCATATTTTGTGAAGATCGGTTTTTAGATGACAGAAGGGGGGAACTATGGATTTGCTGTTTGATATGTCAGTTCTGGGCTCATGAACAGTGTTCTGGGGCAAAAAAAGATGTTTATGTCTGCGACTTTTGCAAATAAACTTGCAAATTTTATTTTGTATGTTAAAGTATTTTTTATTTGGTTTATAAAAAATCTGTCGAATGAGATACTTTTATGTTTTGCAAATATTTTTCTACTGTTTGGAGTATACTTGTATCGTTTAATTTTATGAAGAAATGTCATAAAGTTTATATCTGAATGTTTTCTTATACATTTCTAGGGGGCTAATATTTCACTCAGTCTACCGTTAATACTTGAAAGTACACTTTTTCATATTTTTAAGCTTAAAACTTTTTGCAAAACTGGGTACTCCCCTTAGTACATTAATATTTATAAGAAGTACACACAAACATATATAGAGAGTGATAACTAAAGCTGGCCACGAGCGGTACCGCGCAGTAGCGTAGAGTCGAGAAGGCCTTGCGTTCCACTAGAGTTATTTTGCTAATAATGATGTTTGCTGCCGCAAATAATTTCGCTCATCTTTTAAATATCTGCAACATTAGATATGTTTCAACTGTTGTTTCGGCAAAACTAGTACGGCATGAGGAAAAAATGCGTTTATATGCAGAGAACGAGCGTTCTACATCTAGTGACACAATATTTGCGTAAGTAAAATAATCTTTCAAATAACTTAACGATTCTGTTGACGCACCTTCACAAATGTGTCTTAATGTGCCAAAATCAGAATTTTTCTCAAAAACACTTTCAAATTTTTCTAGAACAGAAACATTTTTGCGTCTTCAATCGTGCATAGCTGTGCGTGAACATGTTGCACTATTTGTAGAGATTCTTCTAACGGCACCGAAGGATTTTGTAATTTTTCTATTGCATCTGCTAGCCCGAAGTAATTGTCGTGAATGATTTTTAAATCCATTTTAACCTGACTATCTTGAAATTTCGACTGGCTTTTCTGGATAGCGGCAGCTTCCTTTGTATCGAATTGTAAAACCACGTTCTTAATATTGTCAAAATATTTATGATAATAAAACGCGGCCTGTAACCATGTTCCCTAACGAGTTAGAATAAGTTCTGGTGGCTCTGGTATACGGGGGCACAGTCTGTGAAATTCGCGAATACGTTTCGGTGATTTGACAAATACTGCTTTGGTATGCGCTATTAAAGCATCTACCTCAGGATAACATTTTCTGATACTATCCGCCACAAGATTGAGAGAATGAATTTTACACGTAATGTGTAACAAATTAGCAGAATGCTTTTTAAGAGACCGGCCTACAGAAAGCATGTTTGCAGTACCATCACTCACTAACATCAAGAGTTGGTTTGTTGAAAGTTCAAACTTGTCCAATGTATTTAACACTAACTTTGAAATTACTTCGGCAGTACACTGTTGTATTCGTTTGGAGACTAATAGAATTGAAGGTGCCGATTGATGAGGTTCCAATTTGCGTGCCATTACATTAAGAACAGAATGTTTCTTCCGATCTGTTGTTTCGTCGACACATAACCACAATTTTTGATCTTTCAACTCCGACTTTATTTTTTGTTCAATATGTTCGCGCGCAGATGGCACAATTCTTCGTAACGATGTTCGACTTGGTAATTTGCACTCCGAATAGTTATTCCAAAAGCAGATAAATGGTTCCTTAAATATAAATTTTTCATTGTCTCGTGCGCAATTTCTTTTTGAGACATGCTTTTCACTATTTACGTGTTGTAGACAATGTTGTCTGGACCAACACGTTAACGGGATTTTACAGATTACACATTTAATTTTTAAAGCACCTTCATATATTAAGTCTGGAATTTCTGCAATAAATTTTCGAAGTTTGTCCGACCGCGGTCGTTTTGCTGACGAAATCATAATTTTTCTGGGCCCAAAGATAAACAATTGCGCAAATGACCGGCAGCGAAAATGTCCGTACTGCTCCGCAGACAAAGTAATACTACCGTTCCTCTCGGTCCGAACTGATTCTACGCCGATGCGCGGTGCCGCTCGTGGCCAGCGTTAGTGATAACAAGATACAAAATAAAAATGGGGTTCCATATTCGGACCAGTTCCTCTAATAATTTCAAAGTCCACGTTGAATTCAACTATCAAATGACTAATGACAAATAGTAAATTAAATACGCCGCTACTTTTTCGTTTAAAAACATAATGCTGTGACGAAATACAATAAACCGTTGTTTCGCTGAACATATTCTTTAAAATCAATGTGTAAAAGTTATTTTTTTGTACAATTTCAACATCTACTCGAAGTCATCATTTCCCTGCATTATAAATAACAAATAGTAGAAATAAGCAGACAATTGTTGATTAGAGTTCAACATCAAACGAAAATATTTATTTAAAGTATGGCACACAAAGTTGTTTCAGCAATAAACATTGGAAAAGTTGTTTAAAAAAATTCGCAATTTAGCTAAATAGAAATGGTTCTAGATGAATTTCTTAAGGCAATGAATAACATATACAGTACACAACGTATTGCTCCGGAAATGTTAATGGATGTTCCAAAAAATACAAGGAATCGGGCTACAGTTTGTGTGAAGGTACTCATTTCCAATCGATGTTGAAATTGTATGTATAAGTGAAATTTTACAGATTATCTTTAATGAATATAAACAAAAGTTTTATAGTATTTTGTCGCAGAACTGTATTTATTTTAGCAAAAACACTTATCTGCATTTCTCCATATTTAATTTACTAGAGGACGATATATTTTAGGTACAAAAAAATTTCTAGAACAATTTTTCTACCAGGTATTGGAAAACGATTCCGATGACCATCTTATAGACAAAATATTGCCCAACACTCCAAGAAACATTCAAACGAATAAAATTTGAATTTCATTTAAGATATGGGCTACGAAACAGCGATATTTCGCAAACTATCAAATTATGTTAATTATCTCAAAATCTACGATGAATAGGCTTAGAGAATATTAATAAAGATTGACATGAATTGAGGAGAAGCATCCAAAAATGTAATAACATGCAGGTAATTCCATTTAAATAACCAAACTTGTATCGTGTACTACGGAAACTGAACTCCCTGTATACTTGAATACAATCTTATGTTGTGCAGCACGTATCTTCGAATATTTTTGTTTGAAAACTTTTTCTCTAAATTACTCAAAAAAGGAGTTATCTTCCACCCACCCACCAGGTGAACACGCTGTATATAGCGAAAAATATTTTAGGACACCATGCACCTTTCTGTTATGTCATAAAGAAATAAATCCGGAATTTTTCGACTATCGCAAATAGAAAGTAATAACTTTGGCAAATTTTATTATGTATTTAATTAGACAAAGTTTGTAACATTTTCTAATAATAGGAAGTAGACGCATCTTCACATTCGAAAGTAATAAAGAGAAAGACGCCTTACCAAATTAATGTTCCACACACTTTCAAATGCATAATGTTCACTTGTGTACACATGTTTACCATATTTACATACATATATGCAGGTTAGAAGCAAGTCTTTTTCCTTTCAAAGTGCGAGGCAAGCATAGACGAAAGGGCGACAAAAATGTTGTACCCGCAACTTGTTAGATAACTACGAGGTACATATACAGTACCGTTCATGGAAGTTTGGGCAAGCTGACAAATTATATTAACTGTTTAGAAAAAAAATTAAAATTATATAATATACATTTCTGTGAAGAATTATTAAAACTAACCTTTTCTGGAAGCCTTTTACCAATTTCCCGGTAGTATTTGTTATTATAAGACCGTTATCATAAAATATATAATTATGTTGGAAACTCCCAAAAATTACAGTAAAAATAAAGCTTTATAATAATCCCTAGGAGGGTTAGCTATTCACTCTGTGGAAATATTCGTATACCCTTTATAAAGTATTAAACATTTGTAAACGCAGTAGTTCTGAAGAGATTGTTATTTGAAAGTATCTGTGGTTTGCAAGTGAAAAATAAAATAATTTCGGTTTGACTGCTTAAAATGCCCGTGGAAAGCCTCTAGCTGTTTCAAAACGATTTTGCTATTATTACCTTGGGAGGAAGGGTACGCAGAAAGCCCGGGTTGCGGATAAATTAAAAAAAAAATCTACAATACATGATACTATAGTTCGATTTAAGACAACCGGTGACGTAAGATCGTAAACGGCCAGGACCGTCAAGAAAAACGACTCCTGCGGAAGATTTACGAATAAAAATAATTAGTAAGCGCAATAGAAGACTAACAGCATCAGAAATTGCTGCAGAATTCAATAATGAGCGAGATTCCAAAATTTCTGTGAGTACTGTGAAACGTCGGCAAAAGAGGCTGGGTTGCATGGCATGAGTGGCTTGTCGAAAACCGTTACTCCGAAGAGGAAATAGGCTGAAACGACTGAAATGGTTACAAGCTCGTAGAGATTGGACAGTGGACGATTTTAAAAACGTTTTGTGGACTGACGAATCCAAGTTTGAGGTTTTTGGAAATAGACGGAGAGTTTTCTACGCAGATCAAGAGGGGAAAGAATGTTACGGGAGTGTATAGTTCCTACGGTGAAGCATGAGGCGGATCTGTAATGGTTTGGGGTTGTTTTTCCTTAATCGGAACAGGGGACTTGCTCAAAATTGAGGGCATAATGAAAAAAAAAAATATCGGAAAATCCTGGAGGAAAAAGCCATACCCAGGAGTCCAAATTTAAATTTGGGCGTGGATTTGAATTTATGCACAACAATGACCCCAAACATAAATCTAAATTGTGCACAGATTACCTGCAGCAAGAAGAAAATGAAAGAACCCTAAAAATTATGGAATGGCCGCCACAGTCCTTTATTTAATCCATCAAATGTAGTTTTGGTCTTCCTCTTATGAATTGTACCTTCACCACTAGAAGGCGTTTATCTGTCTTTGTAACAAATAAAGTGGCTTTTCGCAAAAATTTGAAATAGAACGATATGTTTCTTTTCACGCGGAAAAGTGGAGAATTAAAAACTTAAATGAAAACTGCGTCTCAATATCTTTTCTCTAACCCGCTGATGTTAACGAAAAAATTTAAAATTTGTTGCACTTGGACGACCTGGTTTTGCTGACAGTCTGCTATTTTATTCTAAATATAACCATATTAGTAAAAATAAAAGATATATCCTATTTTAAGGATAATTATTTATTTTAATACCTTATAAATAAACTGAATCTCATTTTTTAGCGATTTCAACTTGAAATAAACAAAAATTTTATTAGGATAGTATGCAAATTTCGAAAAATGACATCAATCATTAATTTTGTTTTTAGGATATTCATATAAGCAACTTACAATTTTTTATTAATATTTTGTTTTTTGTGGTTAAACTAATTTATATATTGACATTATTTAAAAATTTTCAACAATACTAGCGTCAACGCTATATGTCTACAAACATTCACAAACAAATTAAAATGTATGACATGAAAATGCAAAGCCTTCTAGTTATCTATAATTAGAATTTTTCCTGCTGTATAAAGTCAACTTATAATTATAAATCGCACGAAACAGAAAGTTGATGACATGATGATACCTATAACGACGTATAGCTGAAGAATGAGGGAACAAGTTTCATACATCTATATAACTGCCCTTGTATACATATGTGTAGTCGTGTTTATCATAAGTAGGGCATCGTTCGACGGCCAAGCGTTTTTTGGAAAAGAAAAGTCAGATCGCAGCATATGATGTCAAGGAGAAAGGGTACTGAACGGACAGCTATTTGGTTGAGTGAAATTTCCTGGAATTTCTACACCTACATCAAATTAAGGGGATATCAGTTTCTGAATAAAGAAGGTCTAATAAAAACTTGACAATGTTCCCATAATAAAAATAACATCATAAGAGAGCAATAATTTAACAAAATCTTGTCCTAGTTCGTTGGAAAATTTATTATATTTAATTGCTTATTAAAGAGATAAAAATATTTGCATATTGTAAAACTACACGCACCTAATGCAAATTATTACTTCTGAAAAATTTAGTAATAACACTAACAAGCAATAAGCCTTTGGTTTATTGGAAATATATATCGCTGGACATAATAAGTTAAGAAATGTTATCATAGAAATGGTTAATCTCAGATTAACTATCAACAACAAACTTACTCTTGCTTCAAAGAAAATTCTAATTCAAAAACCATAACTTATTATCCCTTTTATTGAAAATTGAAAGGCAGACTAAACCATTTATGCACTTCTAATACTAATTCATAAGTTCAAGTTGCTGTAGAAGCTGAATAATTAATAATCATAAAAACCTTAAAATATACAAGTAATATCGAAAATACCGCCATTGTATAATTTTTTTTTTTTAATATCATGTAAATACATAATTCGTTGATGGGCTGGTCGAAGAGTATCCCGGGCTAGAGACAGGCCAAACAGTTTCTGATTGGACACAGGCCTAAATTTACAGCAGATTTTACTAAGCAGGGAAAAAAAAGCGGGTCGAACAATAGTAGGCCCGCTAACAGGACACTGTATGCCCAAGAAGCACATGAGCAACTTAGGCCTACAGAAGAAATATCATGTAGATTCTGCCAGGCGGAAGAAGAGACTGCCGTCCAAGTGCTGTGCGGGGGGTTCCCCTTTGCGGAATCGGCTCTTAGAAGTGGGATCGAAAATGCCCAAAACCCAAAAACCCCAGGGAAATCAGCCTTGTAAGTGATCCCGGATCACTTACAAGGCTGCTAGGCCTGGTGAAAAAGGAAGAAAAAAAATAAAAGGGGAAATACAATAATCTGAAAAATTGCAGTGGAATAGGTCAAGAACCACCTCAATATTGAATCTATTCTAATCATTAATGGGCACGTTAAAAATTACTAATACAAGTTGCATTTGAGTTACTCGGGATAACTCTGGAGTATCTTTCAACTGTTTTCCTTTCCTCATTCTTCTTGCACCAATGAATTTTCTGAAGCAAAACACTTCTTCTCCAATTTTTAAAGGCTATCTCAAAGGCAGCAACTCGATTCACAATGAAATGTTCGGTTTGTATCATTTGCCGGGCCCCAAAAAGGGATGGTTCATTCTCAAATAGAACGCAACTTCAGTGAAACTTGTCTGTAATGGATTCTGTAAATAGTGAAATTAAACATTTGAGAAAGCTGGTTTCCAAATTCTAATATAACCATAAAACCTGTTTTGTCCCCTTTTTTGTAAAAAAAAGTATAACTTTTTTTAATTTTTAAATAAATTCTATTCAATATATCGATTTAGAAGTCTGGATAGGAATCTTGCAGCTTCATAATTAGTCTGGGCAAGCGGCGATTATTTATTTCACGCGTTCACAGCGTCAGTATTAAATCGATGCCGTAGCGGGAAAAGTTTTTTGTTTTGTGGCTGTCAATTATTTCCTAATTGTACGTTTATGTTTGCTTTTTTAAAAAAGTCGCAGTTAGGGGACGTCCCAAAATGACCAATTGGGGTTAAAGTTAAAAACCTTTTATAGTGGACATGCCGGACTTAATTTTTGATAGCGCTAAAATTCAATATCTAGTTTGTAAACCCCTTTAAGTGCGGTTTTCCAGAAGCCTTGTCAACGTCACATCGAAAATAAACGGCATTCTTCTGCAAAAGGGCATACGAGACCCAGAAAAATTTACTTTTGATTTCTGTTTACTCTTATTTTATGTAATCTATCGTTTCGTTTACTAGAAAAAGAAGATTTGTCTTTTTGGAATAAATATGCGGACTGTAAATTACCTGTCGGACATCCTACGAAAATGTAGTCCCTTTTGCTCGGAACATATGAAAAAATAATGAAAACGGAATTGAAAGATAAAAAAATTTTTTTGGGGCGAAATAACAGATCGTCAAAAAAATTCTTTGGGTTTATGTAATGGTACGTACAAGGCCACATCACCGTCATCCTCCTTCTTACTTGCTTCCAAAAAAGTTATAAATTGTACTACCGATGAGATTTTTAAAAGGGGGTGTTGAACCATTAAAAGATTTTTTAAGTTTCATAAGCAACTTTTAATGTTTATGAGTGATGGTCCGCAAACATGGTTTTTTGGGGCCGATCTTTAAAGAACACAGGGTAACTTCACATGTAACGTGTAAAATTCATACTCTAAATCTTGCGGCACAAACGATTCCTACATGTTTTCCACTAAAATGCATTTTTCTGTACAAAGGAGTTTTTTTTAAAGCCCCCAAAAAAAACCCCCGACTATTTCACAAACTTTGTCCTGATTTACCTGAACCACCACAGCCGATTGTTCCCGTTGGGAAACATGGTTGCAGGCTACTTTTTACACAACAAATATTTTGATCAAGTAAAAAAGGCAGCAAGCTGCACAATAAAAAAACCGAAATATTTCAAGATAGTCAGGTTAAAAAGAGATTTACAAACTATTCACAACAATTACATCGGACTAGCGGAGGGAATAAAAAAATTACAAAAGTTTGATGTCGTAGTGGATTCTGTTCAAATTGTGAATGATGTTCACGAAAGTTATGCGCTGTAAAAGGGGAAACAAATTGGTGGAATACGAACATTTTAAAGTGTTTTAAAAAAAGACCCCGACTTTCGTATATTAAGAAAAATTTTGTAAGGTGGTGTGAAGATGCTTAAGTTGTTTCAAAGATTATTTTAAATATGCAAGTTAACATCGCTAGATGTCGAACGGTTTTTTTTCTATTAAAAAACATTTATTTCCCCGTCGTACTCAGTTGACTGAAACAGCTGTGGAAATATATCTAATGATTCAAATATTTAACAGATGTTACCCAGTTTTGATTTCATGGAAGACTTTTTAAAAAGGTAAGGTTTCAGCGCGTTTTATAATTTATTTCTCCTTCTATTTTATGTGTAAACTTTTAATTGCCCCTCGGGTTTTCCGCATATTTGCCCAGGTTATTCATAATTATTTGAAATATTTCTATTCATTTGTATAATGTAACAAAAAATGATGATTGTAAAAAAAAATTATGAGTTCCTCCTTTTTTTTCGGATACAGATAGATAAAAAAAGATTAAATTATTGCATGTTACTTCAAATAGCATGGTTTCTTCCATCTTCAAAATATCGCGGTAATAACAATCGAAAGACATTCAGAATGCTGCACTGTATCGTTGCAGTAACATTGTAATATTATAGATGGGGAAATAAGTGGTAAAGAGCTGAGACAAAGTAATGTTTAATTTTGGAAAAAAAAACCCTGGAAAATAATCTTGGAACTATTTCATAGTGGTAAATGTAACTTTTGTGATTTCGCTGTTAAGGATTTTCGTGCGTAGATACATAAATAATTCTTTGTTAAGTAAAAAAATAAATTTGAATAAAACTATTATTAAAAAAAATTATTAGATATTTCTGTAAAAACAAGGAAGTTTTTCACTTTTTGGGTTTTGTTTTACTGCACCTTTTTATTGGTAAAAGGGTTTAATAGTAGTATTACTTTTATCTTTTTATAATGATCTAAAGAAAGAAATCTACATTTCTACTTTTATGTATCACGCCTTTGAACTTCAGCATTAACACATATGGAATAAAGGACAGATACATATGTTTGATCGATAACAACAACATAAATATACGTAACTCAAACTATGACGCAAACAAGGCGTACAATTGCTCATAAAATGTGTAGGATAATATTACCATTTATTCAATTCAGTATATGGAATCTAAAATAAACATCGATACTAACATGCACTACAAGGAAATATGTAACAGTAAGATTACGTGTCCCAATAAAATAACAAAAAAAGTTTATTTTAGATACAAATATATGTACATTGATCAATAAAGCTGGCCACGAGCGGTACCGCGCAGTAGCGTCGAGTCGACCAGGCCTCGCGTTCCACTAGAGTTATTCTGCTAATAGAGATGTTTGCTGCCGCAAATAATTTCGCTCATCTTTTAAATAAGAATTAAAAAAACGGGTCAAACACTTACCATTTTAAGAGTCCTCCCTGAAATCACAAAGGGAAAAATGTTGTTAAATATCTGCAACATTAGTATGTTTCAACTGTTGTTTGGCAAAACTAAGGCATGAGGAAAAATGCGTTTATATGCAGAAACCAACGTTCTACATCTAGTGACGAAAATTTTTTGTAAGAAATTCAAAATAACTTAACGATTCTGTTGACGCACCTTCACAAATGTGTCTTAATGTCCCAAAAACGAATTTTTCTCAAAAACACTTTCAAATTTTTCTAGAACAGAAACATTTTTTGCGTCTTCAATCGCGCATAGCTGTGCGTGAACACGTTGTACCATTCAGAGACTTTCTAACGGGCAACCGCAGGATTTTGTAATTTTCTTTCTATTGCATCTGCTAGCCCGAAATAATTGTCGTGAATGATTTTTAAATCCATTTTAACCTGACTATCTTGAAATTTTTGACTGGCTTTTCTGGAAAGCGGCAGCTTCCTTTGTATCGAATTGTAAAACCATTGATTTAATATTGTCAAAATATTTATGATAAATAAAACGCGCCTGCAACCATGTTCCCCAACGAGTTAGAATAGGACTGGTGGCTCTGCTATACGGGGGCACAGTCTGTAAAATCTATGGAATACGTTTCGGTGATTTGACGAATACCGCTTTGTATGCACGCACAGCGTCTACCTCAGGATAACATCGATACTATCCACACAAGATTAAGAGCATGAATTTACACACGTAATGTGTAACAAATTAGCAGAATGCTTTTGCTATAATCACTTAAGGTGTTGTCATGTTTGGAGCAATTCATCACTTTTTCACTAACATCAAGAGTTGGTTTGCTGAAAGTTCAAACTTGGTCCAATGTATTTAACACTAACTTTGAAATTACTTCTCGGCAGTACATCAAGTTGTATTCGTTTGGAGAGTAATAGAATTGAAGGTGCCGATTGATGAGGTTCCAATTTGTGTGCCATTACATTAAGAACAGAATGTTTTTCGATCCGTTGTTTCGTCGACACAACCACAATTTTTTATCTTTCAAATTCGATTTTACCAAGTTCAATACGTTCGCGCGCAGATGGCACAATCTTCGTAACGATGTTCGACTTGGTAATCTGCCCTCCCGAATAGTTATTCCAAAAGCAGATAAATGGTTCCTTGTCTAGTAAATTAAACGGTATATTATATGCGATAAACGTGTAACGCATAAATTAAATATGTATTTTCATTGTCTCGTGCGCAATTTCTTTGAGACATGCTTTTCACTATTTACGTGTCGGACAATGTTGTTGGACCAACACATTAACGGGTTTTTTACAGATTCCACTTTTAATTTTTTTAGCATCTTCATATATTAAGTCGGGAATTTTCTGAAAAATTTTTCGAAGGCCCACCCCCGGTTTTTTGGACGAAATCATAATTTTTCTCGACAGATAAACAATTGCGCAAATGACCGGCGGCGAAAATGTCCGTTTGCCCGGGAGACGAAGTAATACTACCGTTCCTCCCCCCGGGAAATGACCAGCCGATGCGGTACCGCTTGTGGCCAGCGTTATTGATCAACATTGCTGATATGTTCGAATTTTATTTTAATTTTTTAGAAATCCATTTTGACAAAAACATTCCATTTCGCTACACAATCGCCCTTGAACTGTATACCGCCACATCTGAGATATTCCAATTCCCTTATGCTCTTCAAAAAGTTAAATTTTTGTAAGACAAGCGTTCATCTCAGTGATGACTGATGACAGTGATGACAACTTCTTTAGATGTTTTTGCAATAAATAAAATCTAGTTACAGCCGATTTTTCAGTTACAACCAAAGAACATTTGATTCTTTGCAATGAAGTTTAATTAAAAGGACCACTGAACATCTGCATTCATTACCATAGAGTTAGTTAGGGCTAATACGAAAATATAAACTTTTCGCCTTAACTCGTAAACTAGTGGATCAAATCTACTATGAAAAATACTACGATATACACTTCTTGATGCTAAATCCATTTATGGATGCCAAAAAAAATTATCTAAAAGCAACAATTTGAAAAAAAATCTAAAACCGTGTATCAAATCTGCAATTAATATCACTTCTATCATAATCATCGTCTAGAAGGAAAAGTTCACTCTGGATTTCTTCTTATTTGATTTCCGTACGTGCAATAAATAACTGCAGTTTATAACTTGCAAATAACGTAATTGTTTACTATAGTATGAACATGTTGAAAAAGGAATTAAATCGGAGTTGAAAGATAAAAAACTGTGGTTATGTGTGGACGAAACAACAGATCGTAAAAAACATTCTGTGGTTAATGTAATGGTACGTACAATGACACCACATCAATTGTCACCTTCAATTCTATTAGCTTCCAGATGAGTACAACAATGTACTGCTGAAGTAATTTCAAAGTTAGTGTTAAATACATTGGAAAAGTTTGAACTTTCAACAAACCAACTGTTGATGTTTATGAGTGATGGTGCCGCAAACATGCTTTCTGTAGGCCGGTCTCTTAAAAAACACTGTGCTAACTTGTTACATATTACGTGTAAAATTCATGCTTTCAGTCATGTGGCAGATAGTATTAGAAAATGTTATCCTGAGTCTTAATAGCGCATACAAGCAGTGTTTGTCAAATCCCCAAAATGTATTCGCAAATTTCACAAACTGTGCCCCCGTATGCCTAAGCCACCAGAACCTATTCTTACACGTTGGGGAACATGGCTACAGGCCGCGTTTTATTATCATAAATATTTTGAGAATATTAAGAACGTGGTTTTACAATTCGATCCAAAGGAAGCTGTGGCTATCAAGGAAAGCCGGTCGAAATTTCAAGATAGTCAGATTAAAAGGGATTTAAAAACTATTTAGAACAATTACTTCGGACTAGCGGAGGTAATAGAAAAATTACAAAATCCTTCGGTGTCGTTAGTGGAATTTTGCAAATAGTAACATATTCACGCACAGCTATGCGGTAGAAGACGCAAAAGATGTTTGTGTTCTAGAAAGGTTTGAAAGTGTTTTAGAGAAAGATTCTGATTTTGGCACATTAAGACAAATTTGTGAAGGTGCGTCAACAGAACCGTTAAGTTGTTCCAAAGATTATTTTAATTACGCAAATATAACATCACTAGATGTAGAACGTTCGTTTTCTGCATACAAACACACTTTTTCCTCACGCCGCACTCGGTTTGCCGAAACAACTGTGGAAACATATCTAATGTTGCAGATATTTAACAGACATTATTCACTTTGTGATTTCACTGAAGACTCTTAAGGCGGTAAGTGTTTGAGCACGTATTATATTTTATTTTTGACCATTTTATTTTGTATAAACTTTTATGCGCCCGCCACTGGCTGTTGGTACAAATTGAGCAACTCTAGTAAGGAGAAACCGTCTAATAGCTCTTGCACATTAAATATGCGATTAGCTTTATGTGATTCTTGTATAAATATTTATTATTGTGTACCCAGTGAATTTGGATTAGAAAAATGAGGTGATTAGCACGTCATTCAACAATTCTTCGAAACTCTATGACTCACAAGTCGAATAATTATACACACAACCGGATTGTATTATAAGATAATACGTTATTTTTTCTTATAGTACAGAAGATTGGGTATAAGATACATAAACTGCATAAAATATATCGGTCTATGCAGAAAAGAAATCCAACTGGCTGCTAATCCCACGCTTTGAAAACCGTTTCTGACTTTTACATTTCTTTATTATTTGACTGACATTGCCCCTACATATTTTACAATTTTGCAATTATATATGCATATAAATTATACATTTCGCTATCATAGCGCAGTTGTCCCGTGTACTTTAACCCTAGAAAGGTAACCTTATTAGTAGATACATTAAAGGTAACCATCGTAAAATTTACGAAAATATACTTTGATAAACAAAATTGTAATATGATTTATTATTAAAAATGATTACATTTTATAGAATAAACAGAAGTAATTGCAAGCATTAGCTATTATTTCGATTTGATTTGTGAATAGTTTTACTTAACGTTTTAACAAAATATTCTCCTAATGGTATACCATTGGTTTGAGTACTTTTTCCTAAATATAGAGCTGAATCAATCAGATATTTGGTTCTCACATCGCAAAGCATAACAATTGTTAAGCCATACTGCGACGGTTTGTTTGGTATGTCCATTCTAAACGATGGTTACCTTTCTAGGGTTAAAGAAGCTGTTTGCGAAAAAATCTGTTAGACAGAGCCACCAGGTGAATTGTTCAATATCTTTCTTGTTTCAAGTGAAATACACCCTATATCATGGATTCTTCCTACAATCGCTTTTAGGATGTTCCAACTTTGAGACATTTGGACTTTTTCTATAGTGTTACTTTAAATGTTAAAATCTTTTATTCGGTATTAGCAATACATATCAGTTCCTGAATCCTTATTAACAACATAGATAGCTATTTGTACTCTTAAACCAATATGGAATATTTCATACAGACTAATCAAATGAAAAAAAAATATATTTTTTACGATTTCTGACGACATATTCAGAAAAGGGTGGTTAAAACATCTTACTTCATACTTGCTTACAGTGGTGGTTCACGAATACCGGGACACTGTGCGTGAAATGTTCGAAGACGTTTTGGATATTTGAGAAATACTTTTTTTGTACTTGATATTAATGCATCTACCTCGGGATAACATTGTCTAATAGTTTGTGCCACAAGATGTAAAGCATGCACTTTACAAGTTACATGTAAACAGTCACAACCGTGTTCAAGAAGAGAACGGCCTACCGCACGCATTGTCGCTGCACCATCACTCATAAACATCAACATTTGACGTGTTGAGACTTGAAAGTTTTTTAACGTAAGTACCACAGTCGTAATTTCTGCACTAGTACACCCTTGTAATCTTTTGCTAGCTAGTAACAGTGGAAATGTCGGTTTATTTTGATCCAGTACACGAACTATAACATGTATAATAGATTTTTTTTTTACAATCTGTTGTCTCGTCAACACTACCAAAGCAACTGATTTTTTTATGTAGATATGATTTTATTTTCTACCTCTTGCGTACAAATAAAACGTGCTTACCGTAGTTGGCAGCTTCAACTCCGGGTTGTATTTGTTCCAAAAGTTCTTAAACGATTTCTTATCCAGTATGTTAAGTGACAAATTACATGTTATCGCGCCGTTTTTTCTATTTCTGTGTTTTGCACTATTTACATGCTTCCTACAGTCGTCCTTTTGCCAGCACATCAAAGTTTTCTCGCTCACTTTACAAACTATTTTAGCACCGTCGTACAACAAATCTGGAAACTCACTAATAAAGTTTTTTACTTTATCAGCAAAGGGTCGTTGTTTAGCCTTGCGCACACTGGACATTTTTTGATTACAAATTTCCTTGAATAACTAGTATTCCGCTTGCCTGATTTAACTCACGCGCACACGCCGCGCTAGTGATGATGAATGTGTACGAATTTGAACTGCTTTGCCACCCGGCAGATGTTTACGCATCGCATCAGACAGGCGCGCGCCGAGTTCCGTTGGCTGCTCCAGCTGTTACGGCTATGCTGGGACGACACGATTATCTTACCTTAGTTATATAGTCACATAGTATGTACATTTATAATGAAAAGTATTATAATTACAAAGTAGTAATTAAATTAAATTACAAAGTTTTAGAGAAATCGTATTGATTAAACGAAAACCGAAAAAATACGGGTATTTATTTGGGTTTCGGTAGGGCTTTGATGATGTAATACCGGTATTGAAATAATACCGGTTCTAAGTCCCTGGTTCTAACAATTACTTTTATTAAATTTCAACCTATAATTATGTAAAGTATCTATTAATTGCCAAATAGAAATTTATGGTATTATTATGAATCTTTTTTCATAGCGCTCTGACGTAAGAATTATTATCTTTCCAAAGATGTCTAACATATTTCATACGAAATTAGTAATTATTGCCCGCAAACTTTCACCGTCCAAGAATTTATTTCGCCTAATAAGTTAAAGCTTAAAAGGAAGTTATGTACACTAGACTTTAGGTAGATAATTATATCTTTGTCCAAAATATCGGCTTGTAATGCTAACGATGCTAGCCAATTACCGCAAGACCGTATACATACACTGCAACGTATCTAACGAGAATAAAATTTAAAAGTAATTACACAAACTTTTATTGTAATAGAAGTATAAGACTGTTAAAGAAAATTGTATTTAAACACTGTGATGGCAAACAAAAACAAACTCTTGTCATTTGTATCCTAGAGTATGTACAGTCCCTGGCCATACTACTTGAAACATGTCATAAATCAACCCTTTTACCTGGAAATTCCCATCCTATTATAGTGATATGCTTTTGCTTCGAATCCGATCGTTTATAGGAGGACTAGATTATTGTATCAATAAATAAAAATACCAGAGAAATGATATTTAGAAGAGTAAAGTATAGTTTATTTCAAATTATTGCACCTTCTGTGACGATAATAACCTGACAATGCATATTGAATCTAGGGGCCGTATTGACTATAAATTACGGCCCTATAAGATAATTATATGTTTATGTATATATATTAAAGAATTTACATATTAAATGAGATTTAAATGTACAAACAGGTAGTTACGCATATCGCAAATCATAATTCCATTTCTATTGAACTCACTTAAATTTTGTCATTACGGTCCTCAGCAGTTTGTTTGCGTATCCAGGTAGTTATTACCGCAGGTGGTGCAATAACAGCATTTAAGCCGTTCAAAGTTATATTCTTATAATTTGAAACTATACGTATATATAAATATTTCAGTTATCAACTTACATTTAGCGAGATTACAGTTTAGACTGTTTAGAGAATGCATCGATATTTTTTAAAATATTTCATCATAACCGTATAGAAGCTAAGTTGTGGAGTATCGATAAGTATTTTGTGTTGATATATCGTTATTGCAAAGGTAAAATTGTTATTCTATCTCTCTCTTAATAATTATTTGGAATTTGAAAAAAAATTTAATGTTTGGGTTTTTTTGTAGAAAATGCCCGGGAAAGATTTAACAAGTGAACAAAAAGCCGCTATACAAGATCTTCTACAATCAAACAAACATTCACAACGAGGAATTGCAAAATTACAGAAAGTATCTCCTTCTGTATCGCGTTTAGCTAGAAATTTAAACGAAGGAGCTAGCACATCGACACAAAGACGGGCAAAGTGCGGTCGGAAAAGAAAAACTTCGAAGAGATCTGACCGTGAAACGTTCATCAGGCTTTGAGCAATAGATTTATTACAATTAAAGTGATTCAAAAAAATTTACGAGAGGGAGGAATAGAGATTTCGAGCAGAACTGTCAGGCGCCGATTGCTCGAAAATTGCCTAATGGGCCGAAGATCTGTAAAAGAGCCGCGTTTAACAGAAAAAATCTGCTCGTCTCAACTTTGCAAGAAGAGAATATCGACATTTCACAGACGAGAATTGGAAAAAGGTGAATAACATAACAACATGATTTTACTGAATTAATGTTTGCATTATTTAATAGGTTTTCTTTAGTGACAGTGCTCGCTCTGTGTGTTAGTGCAGCGAGCACAATTTGTTCGTAGACGACCTGGCGAACGTCTCACAGAGTCCACGGTTCTTCGAACTGTAAAACACCCTCCGCAGGTAATGATTTGGGGAGTGATTAGTGGAGACGGACCCGGCCCTTTGTATTTTGTAGAAGGTATAACGCGTCAAGAGCAGTACATAAATGTGTTAAAAAACACGTTATTACCGTATTGTAAGCCAGGACATCGCATACCGACAGGGCGTATATTTATGCACCTTGCCATGTGGCAAAAAATGGTTAAGAAATTCTTTGAAGACAATTACATACCTCTTTTACGTTGGTCCGGAAATTCACCGGACCTCAATCTCATCGAGAACGTATGGAATCGACTACAAAGTAAGGTATATGAAAGAGCAAACCCTACAAAGAAATATTAATGAAGAATATAAAAAGGATGTATGGGAGAACGATGAAGATATAAAAGAGACAATCATATCTTGCATTGAAAGTATGCCCCGAAGAATTAAGAGTGTTATTAAAAATCATGGGTTATGGACTAAATATTAATTATATTTAATATTTACATATGTTACATATTTTTACAATATATTTTATAAATAAAAAAATATAATACATGTATAATTTATATTTTATTATGAAGAAACTACAAAATAGTGAGTGTTTCAAGTAATTTGGCCAGGGACTGTATACCTATACTTTTGTTGGACATTGCTCATGATGATCTTTCTAAATAGCACCTTTCAAATTATTCCATAATTCTTGTTACCGACCGCAGTAGGCAAAGTAAAGACCACTTACTTCCTGTAGACTTAAATGATAAAGTTAGATAAAATATTAGGTTGATGGTATAATAACATTGAAGGCAACACAAGAAAAATCGATACGACTTGCACTAAATTTAGCATTAATAGACTGATTTGGGAATTCCCGTTGTATTTTGACGAAAACCGCAACAAATTTGAATATCTCCATTAACTCTTTTGATGTATTTATTACACAATTCAACAAAATTTGAATTTTTTATTGCCACTTGAATGAAACATATAATTTCTCGTAATTTTTTTGAATCAAAAACAAAAGCCTCCATTGTCAATTCGAATATTAAATTTAAAATTTTTCCAAACTAAAGTTTCGGGTTAATTAAAAATCCATTGTTTTCCATTTTTCTTTCTAAATATTTCTTTTTCAAAAGGGAAAAAAAATGCACCCCCAATAATTTTTAAAAACGTTTAAAACCCTGAAAGTTTTCTATAAACATAAAAATAAGACAAGTTTTTTCCGTTAGTGTGGGCTACAAGCTTTTCGCCACGATCAAATTGAATACTCCATTTGGAAATTGCCACAGACAGCATTTTATTATTTGGAATCTAAACGTGATAGAGCCATCAAAAAGAAGAGTTATTCGAACTAATGATTAATGATTGGTTGAATTGGAGTATTTATTAATTTCTAAAAGGCATTATTAAATTCTTGAATCTATGAAATTATTTATTTAAACGGAAGAGAGTTACTTATTTATTAAATCGGGCAATCGTAGTTTTTTAGTGCAAACGTTGTTTTTCTGTTCTTTGAGTTGCGATTCATCAAGTACAAGGCAAATGACCATATAAATATTGTAGGTATGTTGGGCATTATTTGACCCAATTTAATCTAGATGATTATTTGAATAACGAAAGTATCTATAACATTTATTCATAAATAAAATTACATATTTGCAAATAAATATTGGAAAATTAATCATAAATAATTTTATTCCAAATAACTTTTATCCCTCATTTGCCGATAAAATGCCTTATTCTTTATTCCAAATAATGTAAATAACTAGAAGACAAGTAGTATGAGCATACGCCATATGTCCACGATTTTATTTTTTTTGCGCGCGATCGGTGCTGTGTTAGTGGACGCTCCCACTTTTTGTATTAATCTATAAATTAACTTGTCTTCTTTACGTACAATTAGTTATGAAATATGTACAATTACGAGGGGTAGTTTGAAAAGTTTCCGGAATGACAATGAAACAAAATAAATCGGATTCAAGTTATATTTTATTTTTCAATATAATCCCCCCGAAGCTCAACACACTTGGTTCAACGTTTCTCTAGTTTCCCGGTTCCCTCGCGGAAGTAACTTTCTTCGAGGTTCCCAAAATAATCGTTTACAGCCTCTATCAATTCTTCATTCGACCAAAATCTCTTTCCACCCAGAAATGTTTTGACAGAGCCAAATCAAGCGAATACGGCGGATGCGGAAGGATTTCGGACTTCAATTCTGTTAATTTTTGCTGAGCGATTGCATTTGAATGAGCGGGCGCATTGTCGTAGTGAAACAACACTATTTTCTTGACCATTCCCGGGCGTTTTTCCTGAATTGCTGCTTTCAGTTTGTCCAAAAGTGTTGTGTAACAGTTTTTCCTTTTTCAAGATAATTAATTAGCAAAATTCCTTTTGCATCCCAAAAAACCGATGCCATCACCTTTCCAGCCGAGTGAATGGTTTTTGCCTTCTTCGGAACCGATTCACCGCGTTCAATCCACTGTTTTGATTACATTTTTGTATCTGGTGTGTAGTGATCCATGGTCACGAATCGTCTCTTGAAATCCGTTGGATTCCTCGTAAACACTTCCAAACAATCGGCTGAGGTTAGAGCTTGAATGGGTTTTTGCCCCGAATTGAGCAAATGCGGCACCCATCTTGCAAAAAACCTTTTTTAAACCCAATTTATTATATAAAATATGAACTACTCGTTCATAGGAGATGCCCGGAACTTTCTCAATTTCCCGCACTTTTATTCGGCGATCTGCCAAAACCATGCTATGGATTTTATCCGCAGTTTCTGGCGTGGTAGCGGTTTTCAGATGTCCTGAACGTGGTTCACCACTTGCATGCGTGCGGCCACGCCTGAATTCCGAAACCCAAAAACTCACGGTGGAAATTGAAGGTGACGAATCCCCACGAACGGCATCTAACCTTGATATGATTTCGTTGCGGTTTTCCCTTCCAAATATAAAAATTTGATGACGGCTCGAACTTGAAATTACAAAAAGGCACTTGACTTCAATGCTTGCCAAAACCCGACTATTTGACAGATCGATTTGACATTTGCAGTCAATAGATATGAAAGAGTTGTCAACACAACGACAAAGTATTTCGAAAAAAGCAACCTAGCAGCGTTTCCGGAAATTTGTCGATCTACCCTCATAAGTATAATAAATAAAAACAATTATGTTGTATATAAGTAAGGTTCGATTTTAAACGAGTGCAGACAGTTTTCAGAGGCGTTTTCGGGGCCACAAAAAATAGGTTGCGTGAGATGCAGTATTATTAAAAAATAATATATTATTACCTTTTATTGACGTCTTGATGTCTACTGCGACAAAATACTACTGCCCCGGTAAGCCGCGTAAAACTGCAACATAAGCAACGCATCCATTGTCGATTCACTTAGCCTTCGAGGTTGGTCTGAAAACGTTTTCGTGTATTTTGAAAATGATCGTTCTATATCTAGCGAAGTAGGATTTGCGTAATTCAGATATTCCTTTATCTCTTCTGTGTACTCTTTAGTTTCAGTAAAAGACCGAACCTTTTGTAAATCGAGATTTTTATTTAAAACTGCATAAAATTTTTAAGCGACATCTAGTCCTATAGGATCCGTTTACTTTTAATATGTCTTCTGCAGTGAAATATATCGCCACCTATCAACCGTATATTGCAAATTTTGCACTGAATGATAGAACCTGTATATTCCAACCCAGGAAAACGGCTAATATATTTATTCACATGCGATGTTAAAGGTAAACCTCGCTTACGACGATCCGTGTCTTAAAAGACGCGCACCGATAAACCGATAATTATCGAACGACCCTTCACTTCCACGGCTATCGAATGACTAAACTCTCCAATGGTTTCGCATCGACTTAAATGCCCTCTCGGCGCTTCTGCCGTAGCACGTGTTTGTCGAACCTTATAAGTGTATATAAAATGTATTTCGCTTCGAGAAGCTTAAAGAAAAAATACTAGCGTTGACACAAAATATATTATCGACAGCTTTTCCGATTCTGTAAGGACGTTTAAATTAACTTTCTGCATTCAAAATAGTCCCAGCTTATTTCATAAATTTACCTATTTATATTTTAAAAATATATTTAAAAAGTGCAAATATCCAGTTATATTTACAAATTTATTCCTGGTTCACGGATAAAAATAAATGATAACTTTCTTTATCGCGCCTATATAAAGTATCCTTATCCGTGATTTTATACAAATAAAAACTTGCCCAACTTTGGTAGGTAACCAATGAGTCGTCTGTCTCCACATGGTATATGAATTACTAGAAATTTACATTAGGTGAGTGAAAGATCAAACAATATTATATTTGAGCAGTTATAAAATCAACTACACTAAAAAAGGTGTTCAGTCAACCCACAAAACGTAAGCTTAGCACATTTTTAAGATTATATGCAAACAAGGCACCTGGGTAAGTTGTTTCCATACATAAAATTGTGTTCATACTCGCAGCTGGCCATGACAAACATGAAAGAAGCTCTTTTTTGTAAATGTTTGAAAAAGCACACTATACTGGGAATAACGGTTTTATTTACAAAAAAATAAAAGGGGGAATTATACTCGTATCCCGGAAACTGTTTTGAAATTATAAGTAACATCTGCAGATTTGCTCTTTTACAATCATGGTAACAGATTGTGTTAAGAGTTCTTGACATTCTGAAATATTTGCACATCCAAGCCAAAAATATAGTGCACAGACAAAAATAGTGCAACCCTTTATTTAAGGTCACTATTGTTCACACCTTTGTAGCATATAGTCCCTGATGAGAGGGTTCTTCCCTTTCCTTAGTCCAGGGATGGCGAACCTATGGCACGCGTGCCATAGATGGCACGAAAGAAAATTTTGAAGGCACGTACAAAAAGTGTCATTTTTTTATTAATGAGAGTTGCTCAATTTACGCCAACAACCAGTGGCGGGCACATAAAAATTTACACAAAATAAATTGTCAGAAATAAAATATAATACGTGCTCAACACTTTCCGTCTTAAGAGTCTTCAGGGAAAAAACAAAGTGAATAATGTCGAAATATCTGCAACATTAGATATGTTCCCCGTTGTTTCGGCAAACTGAGTGCGGTGTGAGGGGAAAAGTGTGTTTATATGCAGAAAACGAACGTTCTACATCTTGTGACGTTATATTTGCGTAATTAAAATAATCTTTGGAACAACTTAACGGTTCTGGTTGACGCACCTTCACAGATTTGTCTTAATGTGCCAAAATCAGAATCTTTCAAAACACATTCAAACCTTTCGCAACACAAACATCTTTTGTGTCTCTAATCCGCGCTAGCTGTGCGTGAACATGTTGCACTATTTGCAGAGATTCCACTAACGACATCGAAGGATTTTGTAATTTTTCTATTGCCTCCACTAGTCCGAAGTAATTGTTCTGAATAGTTTTTAAATCCGTTTTAACCTGACTATCTTGAAATTTCGACTGGCTTTACTTGATAGCCGTAGCTTCCTTTGGATCGAATTGTAAAACCACGTTCTTAATATTTCAAAATATTTATGATAATAAAACGCGGCCTGTAACCATGTTCCCCAACGTGTAAGAATAGGTTCTGGTGGCTCAGGCATACGGGAGCACAGTCTGTGAAATTTGCGAATACGTTTTGGAGGTTTGACAAACACTGTATGCATTATTAAAGCGTCTATCTCACGATAACATTTTCCAATACTATCTGCCACATGACTGAAAGTATGAATTTTACACGTAATATGTAACGTTGTGGGCACAATGTTTTAAGAGACCGGCCAACAGAAAAGCATGTCGGTAACTACCACTTCATAAATATCAACAGTTGGTTTGTTGAAAGTTCAAACTTTTCCAAGTATTTAACACTAACTTTGGGAATTACTTCGACGGTACATTGTTGTACTCGTCTGGAAGCCAATAGAACTTAAAGGTGACGATTGATGTGGTTCCATTGTACGCATCATTATATTAACTACAGAATGTTTTTTTATGGATCTGTTGTTTCGTCCACATATAACCACAGTTTTTTATCTTTCTGTTCCGATTTAATTATTTTTTCAACATGTTCACGAGCAGATGGCACAATTCTTTGTAACGATGCCCGACATGGTAATTTGCAGTCCGAATATTTATTCCAAAAGCGGACATATACTTCCTTGTCTAGTAAATTAAACGGCAGATTACATGCAATAAAGGTAACAAATTAAATTTAAATTTGTCATAGTGTCGTGTGCAATTTTTTTTTGAAGAATGCTGTTTACTATTTACGTGACGTAGATAATCCCTTTTGGACCAACACATTAAAGGGATATTACAAACTACACATTGAATTTTGACGCCATCATAATTTAGGTCAGGCATTTGCGCTATAAATTCTGTAACTGTGTCCACCATTGGTCGTTATCGCGACGTAGGCAACATTTTTAAAACAAACGTAGAACTACGAAATAGTATTTACGGCAGCGTATATGTATACACAACACATCTGGTTGAGACTCGCAGTTATACTGAGGGTTGTATCGAATCTCCGCCACTGTCCATTGGCGCTAGTAAGCAACTCTAGTGATAACGAAATTTTATTTTATAAATTATAAAAATAAATTAGAATTCAACAGTCCATACTTTAAAAATAATTTATGATTTAAATTTATAGTACTGAATCTACCTACTATATAATATTATTTTGTGATATGATCTGTTCGTGTTTTGTATGTAAACCATAATTATTAATAAACATTTTTCTTTCTTTGTTTATTGAATTATAATATTTTTTTTCTCAAGAGTGAAAGGAAAGGAAAAAATATAAAATAAAAAAGCAAAAAAGGGAAAAATACAAGAATCGTAATTTATGTTAAACAATTTTAGTGTGGCACGTTAATAATTTCATAAAGATTATTTATAAATTTGTGGCACGGACAACGCAAACGGTTCGCCATCCCTGCTCTAGTCCATTTTGGAATAATTGTCTTACACATTAGTGGAAAGTGAACCAGAGACGATATAATTTGTAGTACAATAAATTGTACAATCAGTTGCACTGTAAATCGAAGAGACCAATTGACAAGACTTTTGTCCACCGACGTTAAACATCCCCAAGCGATCAGTTTAGTAGCTTAGTATACTGTTCACGATGGCGCCATCCATTTTAAGGAAGGAAATATCCGTTCTAGCAATCGTTTTGTATTCAGTAGATAATAGTAATAATAATGTGAAAAAGAAGGGAAAAAACAGTATATGTATAGGTTTTAGGTGCTATCAAGTGTACAAGAGTGGCAACAAGTTTCAGTTGATATGGCAAGTCGGAAAACGTATTCTTATTTAAAAAACCACCAAAAAGTGTGCCCCCCTGCCTGTATTCCCGGAATCTTGTATCTTGAAAAAAATCATAAAAATATTTTCTAAACTCCGTTTAAAGTCTTCTCTTGTTTTAAGTGTAACAACTCTTTTTCCAATTCTTTTCTGAATGCCGTTTTGATATTATTGATTTTCTCTTTCAAAAACTCAAATTTTGCTTCAGGTTTAATTTCTTTTAATTTTTCTAAAAGAATTTCGTACGTTGCGTTACGTTTGTCTTTGTTGGAATACTCATTACTAGCAACTCGATTCACAATGAAATGTGCGGTTTGTATCATTTGCGGCGTACCCCAAGGTATGCGATTCATTCTCAAATAGAACGCAACTTCAGTGAAACTTGTCTGTAATGGATTCTGTAAATAGTGAAATTAAACATTTGAGAAAGCTGGTTTCCAAATTCTAATATAACCATAAAACCAGTTTTGTCCCCTTTTTTGTAAAAAAAAAGTAAAATAATTTTTAATTTCCCTTGGCGTAAATTCTTTTAATATATCGATTTGAAGTCTGGATGGGAATCTTGGCTTCAAAATTAGTCTGCAAACACGGCAAACAGTCATTTTCTTAGATTGGGTGCGGGTTGGCGATTATTTATTTCACGCGTTAAAGCGTCAGCACTAAATCGATGCTGTATGCGAGTATTTCCCCTTTATATGTGGGCACAAACTTATTTCTAATTGTACGCATGTTTGTTTTTAAAATTTCGCAGTGGTACGTGCAAAACAAATGGGAACTTTAAAAAACTTTATAGTGGACATGCCGGACTTAATTTTTGATGGCGCAAAAATTCAATGTCTATTTTGAAATCCCAAATTTTGATCCAGATCCATTGTCAAGTCACATGGAAAGCAAACAGCATTCTTCTGCAAAAAGTATACGGATAAAAAATTTACTTTTGATTTATGTGTTACTCTTTTTTTATGTAACCTATCGTCTCGTTTACTAGACAATGAAGCATTTGTCTTTGCTGAAAAAATATGCGGATTGTAAATTACCTATCGGACGGAATCGTAAAATTAAAACCATTTTCCCGTAACTTAAAAAAATGAAAAGGAATTGAAAGATGGGTTGCGGAAAAAAACAATCGTCAAAAACAAATTTTGTGGTTAATTAATGGGTTTTAATGGAACCACATCGACCGTCATCCTCCTTTTCTTTCTTCCAAAAGAGTTATAAATTTACTGGGTGAGATTTTAAGGTGGGTTGAACTCATTGAACAAATTTGAAGTTTCAACTATGCAACTTTTAATGTTTTATGATGGTGCTGCAAACATGCGTGTGAAGATGATTAAAAATTTTTTCAAAAATTTTTTAAATATGCAAATATAACATCGCTAGATGTCGAACGGTCTTTTGGCATTAAAAACATTTTTTCCCCGTCGACTCACCTGACTGAAACAGCTGTGGAAACTATCAATGATTAAATATTTAACGATTTACCCAGTTTGGTTTTCCAAAAATTTTAAAATGGAAGTGTTTCAGCGCGTTTTTTAATTTATTTCTTACCTTCTATTTTATGTGTAAACTTTTATGCCTCGCCACGCCTCTGGCTGTTACCGCAATTTGCCCGGTTTTTTGACTCGGCTTCACTGCTGATTTCAGGAAATACGTAATACATTTTATTTGATTTTTATGGTATTGATAGACTTTAATCGTTTATTATTTCTAAATAAATATCTTATTGTAATATTGCCGTATGTGAAGCAAAGAAACCGTTTTCTACAAAAAAATAATACATTTCAAAAATAAATAGAACTTCTCATTATAAAATAACTAGATTGCATTTTCTTGGTTTCCAAATATTAAAAACATTAAATTTCAAAAATAGAAACTCATAGCAAAAACATGCATTTTGGGGTAAATTAAATTCCCAAAAAACAAAACTTTTTTTAAATCAATTAACGGAACTTTATATCAAAATGAATCCTATTTGGATGTGTAAAAATTCAATTGAGCCCATTATTACGATAGATATTCAAATAAGCATTTGTAGTAGTGCTAGTAACCTAGTAACATTTAACTAACGATTTCCTAGAAAGAACATAATTCAAAAAAATATTCCAGAGTATAGCTACGAAATACAAACAAAGCAAATCAAAAATAATAAAGCAGCAAAAGATCGAGAAAGGTAACGATAATCGATTAAAGAAATAAACTAGGGGTATAACGCATCGCCTGACTAGAGCCTCTCATGGTAGCGGTTTGATTATTATTGATACTGATTCCTTTCCGTCGCGCAACACCCCACTTTTATACTTCCATAGCAAGCATATTTTGCAACAGGGCCCATATATTTTTGCGGCTCACTTTATTACGGATCTTTCTAAGACGGTATATATTTAGATGTGTGCTCTTTGCGCATAGAAACTAGTAAATTAAAAAAAGTAAAAGATAATGATAGCTATAATACTCGCAATGAGCACACCCTAGAAACTACAAAACATAAAACAACTTTGTTTAAAAAAACTACTTCAACAAAAACTTTAAAAAAATTTCCCCGTACATCAAAAGTTTTGGTAATTATAGCCGATTTAAACTAAAAGTAAAAGAATTCTTTATTAGAAAAGTATATTACAACGTCAACGAGCGGTAATCCTGCGAAATATGTTTATAAAAATAATAACTCAAACCAAAATGGTAGTCTCTGGTTACATATACATATGTTTATTGTTCTGTTGTATAGTTTTATTGATTGTAAGAGCCTTGTACATTTTTCGATATGTGTGTTATCTCTATCTGTTATACATACATTGTTATATATTTACCTATTCTTTACATTTTGATAATGAATATCTTTAAAATTTTTTCATATTTACCTAAATTTGTTTTGACGTGCGCACACGTTGAATTTTATTTTTTCAAGTATGGTATCGTAAAAGAAAAAATTACTTTAAAAACAAGTGTTTTATTTACTTACACATTGGCGTACTATAATAATAGTTTTTTCAAAGGATGTAATATAGACTCATGTTAAGGTCTCTCGATTAGAGCAACGCAAACTGTGCTGAAAGCCAGTGGCTGGGATAAAAGGGGTTTACCAAAAAAAACCGGCCGGGGCAATTCGGTATAAGCGTCAGTATAACTGCGACTCGAA